>CM032880.1:1267500-1405000 GCA_019176425.1 Megalops atlanticus | reverse complement strand
CTCTGTTCCTCACCCACGAGCACCTGACGGTGGGGCTCGGGTTCAAGCGGGGGGTCCGGCCCGGGCGGTCACGCGGGATGAGTCAACGACATCTGCCCAAGTAATACCAGAGCCTTCGAACTGACAGCCTCTCTAATGCAATTTGATGAGCTGACGAGGCGGTCATGACACTGTATCAAGAGGGAATAACAATAGAGAAAGACGCCTCTTTACCGAGGCAGATTTTTATAGCGGACCTCTCTGGGCGTGGCCATGAATTACGCCGGCAGCATCGTGTCCTCTCTGATTTTGTCCGCGGACGTGCAGCGAGTGATCTGCTCGGAATGGCAAGTGGAATATGTTCCGTAATTAAGTTCTGTTCTGCACGCGCACGGGCTGATTTATGCTTCTTGCGTAAGAAGCTTCCCGGCTATAACGATGCACAGCGCGCGCCGTAGCGTCTTCGCGACGAAAGCACGCACGAGGGTTTCTGTTCTTACACATGCTGACAACGCTTTAGCGTCAAACCTTAGCGTCAGAGGCTGTGCTAAAGTCACAACCATCACACACATCAGCAACCATCATATCCGCGCCAATAAATCAGCGGCGATCACGTCTCCAACTGTACCTTAGTCCCGTGCGGCTCTGTGCAGTTATTTACACATTTTTGGAGCAGGCGTCAAAACCCAACACGCCCCCGATCGGACCCTAAACCCCCCCGAAATTAAACATATTGCACTGTCACGATATATAACTGTATCGCAGTTACAGGTCCTTTGATATCGAGAACGAATTATGTACGCTGTAATACATTTTATGTTGCATTTTAAAGTTACAGTATGATTACACTGACAACGTTTTGACATACCTACAGTTCATACCTACAGTCTTCACAATACACTTCACTTACAGTTTAAATGTAGGCCTATTGTATAGCATTGCTTTGTATTTTATAAGATTGTATTGCTGCCCGTGTGTTACTCCTGTAGTTCTTACACTTATGTAAGTGTTCATGTTTGGCAGAAAGGTTTTGGTTGACTGATTGGATAATTGACTCTTTCACATGATTGACAGTCTATCAACATTGCACAGCTGAGCTCCAGCAGATGTCTTCTTCCTTATAGACAGCATTCAGATCCGTCTAAAATCCCCGGCCATCGTGTCTGCTAAAGAACCATCATCTGCATTTTAATTAGCAACATGCTTTTTTTCATTCTCCTCGAGAGTGAAACACCATGACTGTTATAAAACCGTGTTCCTTCAGAAGCAAACTTTGTAAAACTTGCTTTCTGTCTCTGACTCATGCTAAACTGTGACTGTCACTTTCTCTCTGTGCGAGGTGGTATGCCTTTTTAAACCTGTCATCTCCGTGGGATTGGTGACTTTGTGAAACCTTTATTAAATCTTCTGTCTCTGATACAGGTTGCCTTGAACAGACGGGGGGGATTGGGGACACAACAATAGCAGCTTTCAACGTCAAGGAAACCGGCCTAAACACTGAACTGAAAACCCTGAGAATGATTCTGTGAGATGAGCCCGATGAAAGCAAGACGCTGAGAGTTATATAACCACAAGAAAGCTACAGCAGCAGCCGCTACAGAGGGACCGAACATACTGACAATCTTCAAATTCAGTCATATGAAGGGGAAAAAAATCAGTATTGCGCTGGTTACCATGGCACTGTGAGATGGATTGACACGTGATCAGACGCGTTCCGTCACTGTCTGTACGTTCTGTTGTCCATGTGACCTCATTACCTGCACCTGTGTGCATTTGCTTTGAAAGGCGCTCAGGATCAGAATGTCTGTCCAGTGACCTGATGCAAATGTGAATATGAATGTGAAAGCTAAAGAAAAAATAAACCTAAAAAGAACCGTCACTGAAACATCCATAACATCCATACACGTTTAGTGTCGTTCAAGTGCATTTTAACAGATCAGCTGTTTATATGTAATGTAGAGTAATATTTTTTACTAACCTTAAAAGATTCAGAAAGGAAAAAAAAATAGTTTTGGGGTTTTAGGACAGACCTTTGGGCGTTGTGACGCGTTTGAGGAGAGACCTCATTAAGGCGCATATCTTCAGTTCACTGGACAGGAAGCTTCATTGTTCAAGACAGCTTTTGTAAAATTTAGCTTTAACTGAGCAACAGGCATTTATGTAAAAAAAAAAAAAACACCGTTATTGCTGAATCGCATTATGTCTAACACGAAAGGGACGTGCGTATATTTGACGATTCGTGGACACGCTAGGAAACGGTTTGCTGAGAAACTCTACATGTCGCATGCCAACGACGTTTAATTAGATTCCTCTGTGAGCGACAGTCAGAGATGAAGCCCTCAGCTAGAACGGAACGGCAGCGCACGGTGTTGGCACTCGGAGGCAGACTGATTTCAGAGGCTTACGCAACGCCACATAATAATCAGGCGGCCGCCGCACAGCGAGCGAGAGGAGAGCGTAATGTGCTGAAATGTGCTCGACCTCTTTTCCCTCCGAAAAAAGGAGAGGACAAGAATAATTGGGCCCTGAACAGACGTGGCACATTCTGCGGGGAGGTGACGCTGCCTGCACTGAGTCCATCCGGACCGCGGCGTTTTTGCGCCTGCGATGCGGACGCTATTAGCTGAACTTCCCGTGTGGTGGCAGGTACAGCGTGGGGCTCAAGCCCGTGGGTTTTCACGCACGCTAACAGACCGCTGTGTCCTGTATAGGAATGGTGGTCTAAAAACACTGTCTAAAATTATGTTTTATAGTTTTTATTTTACATATTGTATACGATAATAGACCAGGGAAAAACTAGTGGGCAGACGAAAAGACATACCCTAGTGTTTGAACGCATCAGCAGTCAGGAACATGGCTAATTTTATGCGTCTTTCCCGTGACCGGCTGAAGCATTGGATTATCCACAGTGATCTTATAGGCAACAGAAGGCTTGCTTGCAAACAGACTGTCAAGCCGGCCTTATTCAGGCAGCCTTGGTGACAGCCGTGTGCGTAACTGAGATCATTATTCATAGACCACAGGGAGGAGCCTTACTTGCCACCCTCTTGTCTCATGCAGTAAAAAAAAATAAAATTAAATTAAAATAAAATAAAAAAAAAACACCCAGTGCATGCCGGGGAATCACACGTTGCTTTTGATTGCTCTGCTTCTGTGCAACATTATATCAGTTTAGGGCACTGTTGTCACGAGGCCAAGATGAAAACTGGTGCATTCACTATAAATAGTAATGATTGTTATTATTCTGTACAGAATTACTTAATTACACATTTGGGCTGCAGATTCCAATGCATTACCAGAATATCTACCCCAGGCTGAGCAAGATTAATATTTCAGGTGTGGAAAACCATTCTGCTTTTTTTGCTGCTTCTTAAATCATTTGTCTGGCTATTTCCCACTCTCTGTTAAATTAGACAAGTCCAGCTGTGATTGTCTGGAAGGTAGACATAATTACACAAGAGTCCTCTAATTCTGCTTAATATTGAGGTCAACCAATTTCCTGCTGGCTTTGAAATGATTTTGGTCTTAATTTTCCCCCAGAAATATGTGGGTGTAATGATCAGTCTGTCCATTTGAAATAGTATTTAGTGGAAAAATTACATTGTTGTGCCTTTTTGTTCTAATCATTCTGCAGCGCATTTAGTTGCGTTAATTTAAACTATAAATCAGATGACTGGACTGTGTGAATCAAGAATATTATACACATGCATGTTAATTTGCACAACAAGATAAATAAATGAAATAAGCAGTACATGAGAAACATGATGTTGGGAAGGCTAGGGTCATTCTCATGGTTATATACATCCTGTGCTCTGTCAGTCATTGGCTAACATGAACCAATCAAAAGACTTTGCACCCCAGAGCAAAACACTCTCATTGGTACAGATCAGTCATTTAAAGGATAGAAGACCCACCCACTTTGGGGCCTAAGAAGCCTGGCTACACTGTCACTGGTCACCTTCTGTCTGGAGTTGCAGTGGCTTCTGGGTAAGAGCCGGAATTCTGCAGTCTCCACAGTGTGTCAGTATCCATGGCTCCAAGCTGGCCACCGAAAGTGAGATTGACATTTGTCACCCTGATCAGGTGGAGCAGAGAGGTGCTGAGATCACGTGTCAGCCCAGGACTGGCCCCCCACCTGCAGCCCCTAAATCTGCCCCTGCTGCTGGAGACCCCTCCCCATGCTCCCCTGCCCCACCTGCAGCTGATTGGTTGGGAGAAGGACCCAGTTATGCCTCTGGGAAGTTTGACCCCAGGTATTCAAAAGTTCAAAATCTCATGAGAGACGTCTTCAAAACTTTATATGTTTCCCATTTTTGCACAATACAACAATTATTTTTGGATGGGTAACTTGCACACTAAACAACGTATTTTGTATTGACAGTGATTAATACAGTAACACCATGAGAAATCGATGAGCCGATGACACAGTCGACACAGTCACGATCTGGTTCTTGATGTGCACTGTACTATATTACCGTGGAAACTGCCATTTTCCAGAAAATGTATGACTGACATGAAAGTAGAAGTACCAAAAAATTATGTTTAATAAATAAACAGAGAAAGTAGAGAAATAAGTAGAGAAAGATGAGATGTGGTGTGCTGCGCAGTGTTCTCTGTAATTCTCTTTGTGTACGTTGATGTGAAATCTGAAAAGAGCATAATTTTGAGCTGAAAAGCACTGATGAAAATGAGGGCTTGCGTTGCCTCCACATGTTTAAAATGCTCTGTATGTATATTTTACAACTGGATACCTGATGTGTGATATAATTTAGCAGCTCTTTGTGGATTAGAATGATGCTCAGATAATCATAATGACACATTAGCGCACACACACGTAGCTGGATGGACTGATTACTCCATTGTGTGTCATTATTTGAAATTGGAAATGGTCTACTGTTAATATTCTTTAAACAATCTGCACAGTGTGCATATGGAAGAAGCTTTGTTAGATTGCTACTGAGAGATGTGTGTAAACAGTCATGCTCATGTGTCTGACAGGGGAAGGTAACTGCTTGATCCTTTGAAACTCTTTGCTCAGTGTCCCTTTTTTGTCCAGCATTTCAGTGTGTCTGTCTCTCACTGTGAAGCCTGCTTGTGGGATATAGTCTTTGTTTGTGGAATCTTAACGCCGGCTGACAGAGGGGTCAGAGCTGTTCACCCTCAGAGCCCAGCCTGACTGGCCCCTGGGGTAACCGCATAATCTCTTGATTCTCAGAGAGGGTGTTTGGTCCGCCCCTTGGCGGGTTCTGAACTGTGGCTCGTGGCCAGGGTGCTGTTTAGACATGGCTGTGGCATAGCACTGATCTGAGAACAGTGCCAGTGTTGCCAGGTCTGGTGCCATCTCTGATGCCCGGTCTGTGCCCGTCTCCCGTGCCGGCTCCAGCTGGCGTGGATAAGCCTGGCACCGCTGTGCAGGGCGTTCTGGTGCCCATGCCAGTGTCCCGCTCGGCCGCGTGTGTAAACGGACACAGCCGAGGCTCTCTGCCTTCCCTGCTGGTGGGCATGGCCTCGGCCGGGTTGCGTTCTGACCATTTATCCACAGCTGATTGGTCCTCTGCCCTGCTGGAGGGAAATGTCCATTTGCTAATCTGGATGCTGGTTTAATGCGCAGGAAGCAGCTGTTAAAAATGGCAGTCTGAGGGGAGAGACGCTTCACTCACTCGTGTTTAAGCGCAGTGTGAATCTGAGAGGATAGGCGGGATCTCTGCTAGAATGTTATGTCCCATCCAGCTCGTACTGGATTGAGTGAGAAAGTCTTCAGTCTGTATGAATGCCGCCTGCTCAACGTGTGATCAAGCACCCTGATGGGCCGCGCTGCTAGGTGCTCGTATGAATCAATCAAAAGACACGCCTTTCCACAGTAGACATTACAATTGGTTTAAACTGGTGAATGACTGAGGACACAAGGTAGCTGCACCCTTTTTGGGGTCCCATCCTGTCTGCCCTGTTTGAAGCGCACTCTCCTGACTGGACACAGCTCCAGAACCAGGGTTTGCCAGCAGCATTTGGGTTATGATAGCCATGGCTCCAGCAGTGTGTGCCCATACCAGACCTGCATTCCACAGGCAACCTTGAGAGGGGTTTGTACTTTGTTCCACAAGTACCAATGGATGCTTACTCCTGTAGGAGAGAGACAGCCCAGCGATGCAACAAAAATCAAATCATGCTGAGATGTCACAGGACTGGGAGGAAGTGACATGGAGGGGGGGGGAGGGGGAGGAGAGGGAGAGGGAGGGAGAGAGAGAGGAGAGGGAGAGAGGGAGAGGGAGACAGGGAGAGGGAGGGAGAGAGGGAGAGGGAGAGAGAGAGACAGGGAGGGAGAGAGGGAGACAGGGAGAGGGAGACAGGGAGAGGGAGACAGGGAGAGGGAGGGAGGAGAGAGAGAGAGAGAGAGAGAGAGAGGGAGAGGGAGAGGGAGAGGAGGAAGTAAAAGAATTAAATTGGAAAAAATTGTAATAAAGAGGTGCTTATAGCATTCTCCCTAATTTAAGCCTCCATAAAAAAGAAGTGAATTTAACTGTTTTAAATGTAAAACCTGAGGTAATGAGGACTGAACTAAATTAGGGTAATTTCCAATCATCTACAGGGCAATAATGCTGATTATTTCTGAATAATCCCATTAATGCTGAGTGAAAGCTAATCAATTTTAGCAAAAAAAAAAAAGAATGTTTGTTCTGGGTGTGAGATGATGAATATTTTTGTTAGCCTTCTGCATAGCTGCATATTAAAGGACAAAACAGTGCAAACCTTTGGGGAATTCTTTCATTAATGGTGACATTAATGTTCTTTCATTAACATCAATTAGCCTGACGCACAATGAAAGGCTTCTCGGACTGAGTTGCTAGGGCAACCGATCTTGTGTTTGTTTTGCGTAACACTTCAGCCGCTGGAAAAGAAAGGGACAGCCCAGCACAGCAGCACCGATATATTTATGGATCTCCAATTCCTGCGTCACGTCTACAAACCGAAACATTAAAAGTAAAACTGTGACTCCCCCCAGAGACATGTTGGTGGTGCTCTAAATATACTCTATTAATATGTGGTTCATAAACAAACATATCTGAGAATAATAGCAGCATCACTCAGAGTTTGGGGGTGAATGTTAGACTTAATATTTTAAGAGGCACCAGGGGTGACTGAATAAATTAGTAAAAGTGAAAATGGGGAGGACGACAGAAGCATGTGCAGCTCAACCCTGCTCCCTGAATGCTCTGCGTGGCCATTTTCAAACAGAGGCTTTAAAAGAATAATGTTGCCTTAAACTCGTTATAAAAAGATATGCTAAGTGATCATGCCAAAGGGAACAGGCCGTGGAGCTCTTTGGCAGCAGTATTCCCAGAGGAATGGGGTGTTTCAGTGTAGTTCAGTTGTCTGGTAA
The DNA here is from genome assembly GCA_019176425.1 of Megalops atlanticus. Taxonomy (NCBI): domain Eukaryota; kingdom Metazoa; phylum Chordata; class Actinopteri; order Elopiformes; family Megalopidae; genus Megalops; species Megalops atlanticus. Next base: position 1,397,643 of record CM032880.1, on the reverse strand, counting down.
AGGAAATTTTAGCTCACAATATCATGTCTTTGATCCTGCTGGGGTGGGGTTTGTATGAGTGTAACACCTGTCAGCGCCTCCTGGTGGCTCCCCAGGGTAAGACACAGCACACATGGAAGTCAGTACCATCGTCAATATTACCACCTTAGTCATCCTCATCATTTTCACTCATGTATGTCATCTAATCCTTATGTCATTTTTACTGATGATGCTCTGTTGTTGCCAAGGCAAATATGCGGACAAAAATGGGCAAGGGTTCAGATGATTGATCGGATGATATCAGCTCTTCCTGTCCTCCTTGGCAATGACGGGCATCTCAGAAACCCGTCTCAGCTGGATTCTTCCGACCTCTCAGGGAGCACCTATCAGGAAACGGAATCCAGGCTGTGCATATTGCATATTACATGCTGATCTGTGATCCCAGCTCAGCTCTGAGATTGGCATGTGTGGTTAGTGGTGTTCTGTTTGTGCAACGTTTCATGCCACTTCATTAGATGCACGTGTAAGTCACTCTGGATAAGACCATCTGCTAAATGACAAAAATGTAATGACCGTTCAGATTGAGTTTGTTGTTGTGAATCCCAGATCTCTTTGCAGTTTGTTTCCTGCATGTATAACATTCATTGCATTACATTATTGGCGGCAGTGTAGCATAGTGGTTAAGGTGCAGGACTCGTAACCGAAAGGTTACCGGTTAAATCCCCGCTGGGACACTGCTGCTGTACCCTTGGGCAAGGTACTTAACCCACAATTGCCTCAGTAAAATATCCAGCTGTATAAATGGATAACATTGTAAAAAGAACTGTAACCTATGTAAGTCGCTTTGGATAAAAAGCGTCTGCCAAATGAATTAATGTAAATGTAGCAGAGGCACTTATCCAGAGCGACTTACATCAGTTAGAGGTTTTTTTTTACAATGTTATCCATTTATACAGCTGGATATTTACTGAGCCAATTGGGGGTTAAGTACCTTACCCAAGGGTACAGCAGCAGTGCCCCAGTGGGGAATCAAACCGGCAACCTTTCAGTTACAAGTCCTGCTCCTTAACCATCATGCTTCCCTGCCACCACCATACATGTAGCAGTGTCCTGCAGGAAGAGAATACAGCTGACATGCACTCCAATCAGCAGAAATCTTGAAGAAAAGATCTGAGAAAACACTGAACAAGAACAGTCCAATTAAATAGCATCAATTAATCATCATTTCAGGCTGCTTTTGCTGAAATCTAGTGTGCAATTAGCGAAATTCTCACAAGGGCCTCAGCTCATCTCTAACAAAGTTGTGAAATAGTCTTGTAATTATGTTTGTTTCACTGGCTGCTGAGTTCTGCACCAGTTAGCTGGCCTATCTCACACAGTCATTTCCGTTTCGCTCTGAAATGCGCTTTAATTTTGTCCCATTAGTATCTGGCCACAGGCAACTTCTTAAAAGGGGTTTTTAAAAGGAGCTGAAAGTTGAATCTCCTGGGAATAGCCCACAGCTTAACACTTTCATCATCTAGCGTGTCTTTTCTCATGAAAATAACCATATACTTCATGGGATGTAATACAAGATTTAGTCATTGAAATGACAGACCATTAAAGAGTTATTAGGTGATAAATCATTAAAGAATTATTATTAACAGTAAAAATAGTATTAATAGTAATAAATGTCCCAGTGCTCTTGTGTGTGCATTTTGTTTTCAGGACTTGTGCCTGTGGATTCGGAGGTGGGCAGGATTCAGGGGTGAGTGGGATTCGGAGGTGGGCGGGATTCAGGGGTGAGTGGGATTCAGGGGTGAGCAGGATTTGGAGGTGGGCAGGATTCAGGGGTGAGTGGGGGGTGAGTGGGATTCAGGGGTGAGCAGGGGGTGAGTGGGATTCAGGGGTGAGTGGGATTCAGGGGGGCAGGATTCAGGTGGTGGGTGAGCAGGATTCGGAGGTGAGTGGGATTCAGGGGTGAGTGGGATTCAGGGGTGAGAGGGAGGTGAGTGGGATTCAGGGGTGAGTGGGATTCAGGGGTGAGCAGGATTCGGAGGTGGGATTCAGGGGTGAGTGGGATTCGCAGGTGAGTGGGATTCAGGGGTGAGCAGGATTCGGAGGTGAGTGGGATTCAGGGGTGAGTGGGATTCAGGGATGAGTGGGATTCAGGGGTGAGCAGGATTCGGAGGTGAGTGGGATTCAGGGGTGAGTGGGATTCAGGGGTGAGAGGGATTCGCAGGTGAGTGGGATTTAGGGGTGAGTGGGATTCAGGGGTGAGAGGGATTCGCAGGTGAGTGGGATTCAGGGGTGAGTGGGATTCGCAGGTGGGCAGGATTACTCTCTTCCCTCTGTCCCAGTCACCCCTTTATGTGTGCCATTCATTTTTATTCACTCTCTTTCATACACTCATATGCAGACAGATCTAGGAGCAAATTACATGAACACAGCTTGCATTTTTAGATATGATCCATTCATAGGTAAGCAACATGCTCGAGAAGATATGAACCTTCAGCCCTTTTAGCTGCAAGTCAAACTCTGTAAAAATTACACTTGGCTGCCCATTAATTGTATCTGTACTGGGCACATATGCGTCGTACCACCTGCTGGCTCTCCGAAGTTCTCTGAAACAGATTCGAGACATTAATGACAATTGGTAGAATCAGAACATTGATGCAATTTTGCAGAGAGGATCCAGCAACTAACTCTACAGGCCTAAAGAACGCCGTGTTGGTATTGCGTTTCGATGTCGTATACGTCAATATATTTGTCATCTAATGCTAAAATGTACACCACCATTACACGGTGCAAATACGATGAACCTAAAATGACCTACGACTGTCCTTGGCTTATCCAGGTCTCCTTCACCAAGCAGCGGTGTTTCCATGTTTAGCTCTGCCGTTTTGCATGTTCAGAATATGTTTTCAGCTTGTTTTTAAAGGTTGTAATTCATCGCTTTCCCAGACTGTCAATGTGCTGCCGCTGATATGCTGTTTCAAAGTCTCATGAAAGTTCCGTCTCGCTGATGGTGCAGACAGACGCACGCCGTTCCGTTTGTAGACCCTGAGCGAAATGTTGCGGCACTTTGCATTTCGGGCGCTTTCTTCCTCTCAGCTTTTGCGAAAGGCAGTTTCTCATTTAATCCGTTCGTTTGAACTCATTTTAAAGGGTGTGTGTGTGCGCATATGGATTTACATATGGTCATTAAAATGCACGGCTTTTGAACTGAAGGCAGAAAGCGGGGATATTTACGCGCGGCTCTAGAGAACGGCTCTAATCAGCGCCCACATTACGTTCAGCAAATGCCACGTACTGTGTCAGATCTATCTGCGTGTGCTACTTGTATAAAAGGTCACATATCTCACACATATCGAGGAGGGGTGAATTCCGCTGCTCTAAATAGAAAAATATGGAATATAGTTAAGACGTATAGCTGCTGTTTGCCACGCTGTAGCTACAGTTTCCGGTTGTTCTTGTACACCTTGCAAGAAAGGAACACACCGGAGATTCTAGAATACCAGATATGCTAGAACTATTTTTTTAACAAATGTTCGAAGGTCAGAAATTATACATAATGTTAGGAATTCCAATCCATTAAGATATTACTACCATTACAGGTGTAAAGCCTTAAGTCTGGTGTCATCTTTCATGTTTCTTATTTCCAGAAAAAAAAGTCATTTTCCCGTTTCCCAACAGATGGCATCGCGTAACGTTGCTTTAAGCATATCATAGTAATGTGGTCTCCTAGGGGCCAGCTGTCGTAGATATTTTTTATTTTCTTAGTCATTATGTTTTTTCCACATTTTTACTCAATTCTACTGCGTAGGCTACAACCCAGACTTCAGAAAAAAAGAGAAAAAAATGCTTGACAGAATGTATGCAGATGATGTGTTTATGTGTAGTTCTTATGAAGACATTATCGAAAGGTTAATGAATGTTCTCAGGGCCTCAGTACCGGCAAAGCAAACTCGCAGATTTCTTCAAAAGACAATACCATGCAACAAACATGATCAACTAATCAGATATGTGGGGTATCGTTTGTGGGCCCAAATGTGGAAGAGGAAGAGAGTATTCATTATGAATGTGCTGCTTGCAGCTCGATGAGTATAGAGAATAATACACTTAGCGTATGATTAATGCATTGAGTGTGTTCCAGTCAGCTTTTCCCCTTACCAAGACAGTGATGCTCAAACTAGGCAGCAAGCACACGGCGAGCGGAGCTCCGGAATCTGCCTGTCAAACATTTAGTGCTTCGACTCCGTGCCGGTGGATTTTAACTGAAACCATTTAAAATTAATCGCGCGTGTCCCTGATGCATATTTTTGTTTCCATTGGCAAGGAGGTCTGACGTCTCGCTGCAACGCGGAGAAGAAGCGCAAATTCATCCTGACGCGTGCGAGCGCGCGTCTCCGGAGCTGGAGGTAGACTCCGCGCAGCTGCGGTGAGGGGTACCGGGGTCTGTGCAGCATCCCTCATCTCCCTTTCAGATCAGCCATTGCTGTGTGGCTTCTGCATATTTAAAAGGAGAGGGTGGGTGAAAGGGTCTAATTTCAAATTCGTTCAAAAGTGAGTACTTAAGCCAAGTGTATCTGACCTCAGGAATAACGGATTTGGAGGAAATTAACGCCTCTTATTATTTTATAATAAGTTATTAATTTGAGACTTGATTGGAGGGGGGTCCTTGCGCTTCTGGCGTTTAACCCTTTCTTCTCCATCAGCCTCGTGTAGCGACAGTGAGATGCTGCGGACATGAATACATGAAAAATACGGTGCAATAATGAAGGACTCCAGCTGTGGGCAGAGAGCGGATTAATTCAGTATTCCGGGAAAATTCATTCTGTTTCAAACACATCCTTTTATCCGGGAGACGTCTGGACCATGCCGCCCGCTTCTGTCTGTAATCAGCATAAAGCAGGACATTAACATTTACCCTTGACCTTTCACCCCCTCCCGCTAAACAAAGGCAGAGTTACGTATCTGAGCGCATAATTGAATTTATTGTGGCTGGGTAGGACAGGCTCAACAGGCAGCTCTGACCAGAACCAGCCAGCCTCGTCACTCTCTCCAGCTGCTGTTGGTATTGTTTTTCAGAATGTGAAAAATGCAAGAACCCTCCTGGCAATGATTCCTTCCATTCACAGGAGCTATATAATACATGTATGAATAAAATATAGATATATACATATTTTGTGGAGAAATATTAATAGTTTCCAAGTTTTTTGACCTCTTTCAGTGCTGTCTGACTCCTGGTTTCTCTTTGTAGGCTATCACATTACTATGTATTAGTCTCAGTTGTGAGCAACTTCGTCTGAATACTACTCAAACATTTTAGTTGATTGTTTAGTATCAAGATACCTCTATAAATTTCAAGACATGCTTTTTAAAACAAGTAAAAATGCTTTTTTTTTAAACAGGGCATCTTATACAACTCACATTTTTTATATTTACCAAGGCAGTGTAGGTGACATTACTTGCATGAAGATTCAACAGCAGCCATTCACCAGGGACTTGAACTTGCAGCCTTCTGGTTACAAAGCCGGTTGTGTAACCATGGCAGCACTGTACTGTTGTGTGTGTTTTCTTCTGTGTATGTATCGCGGGCTGTGTGGTGAGTGTCCTCACACTTCTGGGGAGCACATTCGGATATGTCAAGCACCACAGTAAGCCACCTAATGCCAGAGGAATCAAATGTAATCCATCTAAATGAGTTAACATACAGTTTATCCAGTCAAGCTGTTGGTTAGGCTTTCTCCTGCATAAAATCAAGGAATTAATCCATTGTCACAATTTGTGTAAACACATCCACATGAGCAGGTGCATCTCTCTCCCTCTCTGTCTCTCTCTCTCTCTCTCTCTCTCCCTCTCTCTCTCTCTCTCCCTCTCTCTCTCTCCTTCTCTCTTTCAATTCAATTCAATTCAAAATGCTTTATTGGCATGACATATTTTAAAATACATATTGCCAAAGCACAATAATAAAATCAATCAATCACAACAATAACAATAGCAAACGACAATACAAAAAAAAAAAAAAAACATTACTAATGACAGTACAGTGGAACATATTCTAGACTATATTGAGTGAACTGTATTCTGCATAGAATTAGAATGGAGAGTCACTGTTGTCTCTCATGCTGTGGCAGGCAGACACGTATTTTGCGGCCAAATGTACACAACAACCCTTCTCTCCAAGAAGGATTTGTATTAGCTGTGTTTCGGGCAGGGTTGGGAAGTTTGGGGATAGTAATTGGAATTTTGGAAAGTAGGTTTCTCGAATTAGTTTGTATTTCTCACATTCTGTGAGAAAATGCAGCTCTGTCTCGACCTGCTGTTGGTTGCAGTGTGAGCACAACCTCTCCTGTTTGGCCAGCCAAGTCTGCCTGTGTCGACCGGCCTCGATGGCAAGGCTGTGCTCACAGAGTCTGTACTTCGTCAATGTTTTTCTGCTTTTGTAATGTTTCACTGTGGTCAGGTAGTCTGCCACAGTGTATTCACGTTCTAGGGCCAGATAGCATGCTTTTTGTTTGAATTTTCCAATGAGAAATATAGTTTTGTTTTTGTTGTGCTATAATTTGGTTGACTATGATTGGTTCTGTTAGAGTGGAGCTGTCCTGAGGCTGCCAGGTATTAGTTGGGGTTAGTGTTGAACTCAGCCTCAGGACCAGCTGGCTGAGGGGGCTCTTTTCTTTGCTCAGCTCTTGGCATTGCAGGGCTTTGTAATGGTATGAGTTGGGGTCGCTCTCTCTCTCTCTCTCTTTCTCCCTCTTTCTTTCTCCCTCTCTCTCTCTCTCTCTCCTTCTCTCTTTCTCTCTCTTTCTCTCTCCCTCTCTCTCTCTCCCTCTCCCTCTCTCTCTCTCTCTCTCTCTCTCTCTCTCTCTCTCCCTCTCTCTCTCTCTCTCTCTCTCTCTCTCTCTCTCTCTCCCTCTCCCTCTCTCTCTCTCTCTCTCTCTCTCTCCTCTCTCTCTCTCTCTCTCCTTCTCTCTCTCTCTCTCTCTCTCTCTCTCTCTCTCACTCTCTCTCCCTCTCTCTCTCTCTCACTCTCTCTCACTCTCAAATTTCAGTTCAGTTCTTTCCAAAGCACAATGTCATTTACAGCCAACATAAGAAATCTGATTTAATAGTGCAATTCACATGCAGTAAACTCACAACCAGAAAACAAATGAGTTAATCAATTCATTAGTCACTGATAAGTGCTACAACTGGCAAAATGACTAAGTTAGTAAAACTACAAAATATAATTTGTGCTTGGTTTATATTTGCCAGTCATTGGCTCCCTGGCAGTGACAGACAGCTAAATGCTGTACAGCCAACATAAGAAATCTGATTTAATAGTGCAATTCACATGCAGTAAACTCACAACCAGAAAACAAATGAGTTAATCAATTCATTTTCACTACAACTGGCAAAATTCTCAGTAAAACTACAAAATATAATTTGTGCTTGGTTTATATTTGCCAGTCATTGGCTCCCTGGCAGTGACAGAAAGCCAAATGCTGTCAGAGTTTGGACACCTCCCTCCCTTTCCTCCCTCTTTCTCACACACACACACACACAAGGTACAAGTGTCTGTTTTACATATTTTGGTATGTTGAGGGTATTTCTCTATTTCTCACATCAAAAGATATTTTTATTCATCTGATGCAAAGGGCAGTTTAAAATGTCTCCAGCGGGTTTGGAGAAGAAAAAGAACTATAAAAACATTAAAATTTACCCCATAAGTATTCCATGCTGAGCCGTCTCCTGCAGATAAAAACCATTTTAAATCAGGTCTGAAATGAGAGAATGGGACAGAGGCACATCATTGTCACTGTTTAGAGGTGATTCATGTTCTCTTACCTGGTGCTGTCTGTCACCCTGGAGTGTGCTCTCACGGGATTTATTTTAGTACTCTGCCATTTTAAGTGCTGTCTCTTTTAGCTTTTGACATCACCCACCTGGATGATGTCCATTTTCACTGTTTTTATTGGCTAAAAGAGACAGAGAGCCCGCATTCCACCATCACAGCTGCTGCTTTAGACTCCTGTCCTTTCAGCACTTTGAGATGGATGTCTTCCGTTGGAGCCCTTGTGTGATATTGAACCTGTATCCATGGCTGTTTAAAATATCTTGCCCTCCCATTTCTCTCCTGATTTGAAATGGCTTTCCTTTAGGCTCTTGACAGTAATGTTCAGTTTCTGAGTAAAACTCCCAATAGAGCTGAAGTGAAAACACTGACTGAGATGACAGAGGTAACAAAAATCCTAATTTACTTTCTTTGGCTGTTTTTCCTTTCTCCTGTCTGTTTCTCGTTCTCTCTTATCTTCTGCATTTTTTGAGAAGCAGATCTGATGGGATTCCTATTACCTCCTTATACACTGAAGCACCTCAGACTCAACCCAGAACGCTGTCCCTGTATACCTGCTGGGGTTCAACTAGGATGGTTACAGAAATGTCAGTGAATGTTTCTGCAGGAAAAAGACCCGTGTATCAATTATACCGCAAAACTTTTTTTTTTCTTACTGGTGTGACAGATCAGAAGTGACTCAGTGAAGAGAAGTGAGGGAAAAGCAGTGGATTCAGGGCCCCGCTGAGCGCTAATCTGTCACCTCCCCGTGCAGTCCCCCTGGACTAGCCCAGCTCACACCAAAGCTGAGACTTTCTGCTTTTTACAGATGCGTCAAAACGCTTTCCATTATTAACCTGTCTGTGAGACAGTCCTCACGTTACATGGGAATATTTTGGAAAAATTTACATTTTTAATTTCTCCAGAACAAATAAGTCCAATGGGAGGGACACGGAATGGAACCAAGGAGGCCATTATCTTTCAGAGAAATGTTAGCTTGAGTGATGTTTCATCTGAAAAGATCGATGCTTCTTTGCCTCTTCACTTGTTCTCTTCTGTGAGGCTAACAGAGCCGACACAAGGGACCCCACACGGTCAAATGTCACCTGCACTTCAGCCATGAAATACTAGAATTTACAGTAAGCAATGCAGGCGGTGTATATTTAGGCAGATTTTGAACATGAACATTACCTAAAATAAGCCCAGTCATTTAATGAATTATTAATTAGGGTATTTAGTGTCAGTTGGCAGTATAATCACTTTTGCTTAAACATGGTAAGGTTCTTCTTTCTAGGTCAGGAGAATTCTTAAAAGGTTGTTTAAAGATTGGGATATTCAGGTAAAATACACCTGCAGAAATTGTTAATATACAAAATTTGAACTGTGTACAACCAACTGCATTTAAATAGATAACACTAACTGTTAGGTATATCAAGCACACTAAGGATAATAGCCCTTATGATGCTAACTTATTAGCACTTGCTAGGTTCAGTCAAACACATTCCCTGAAAGTAGAGGGCGCTGGTTAACTCTTCAGTGAATAGTGCCTGCTTGACCTCATGATTTATGAGATAGAAATGAAACCGTGAAGAGCTTCATCTCAGGGGGTGTGAGTGGAACAGGTACTCTGGGCCCTGTCTCAGGTAGTGCGAGTGGAGAGCAGACTACAGTAGTTTTTGCTGCTGTTGACAGAGTCCCAGTTGTGACACTGACAGCAGCTCACCTGCTGAGGGCTTTAGGGAACAGAGGCATACTGGGCAATTCTCAGTGGTGCACTCTGGGAGCACAGAGGCATGCTGGGTATTCTCTATGGTACATGCTAAAGAAACAGAGGCATGTTGGGTATTCTCTATGGTACATGCTAAAGAAACAGAGGCATGTTGGGTATTCTCTATGGTACATGCTAAAGAAACAGAGGCATGCTGGGTATTCTCTATGGTACATGCTAAAGAAACAGAGGCATGTTGGGTATTCTCTATGGTACATGCTAAAGAAACAGAGGCATGCTGGGTATTCTCTATGGTACATGCTAAAGAAACAGAGGCATGCTGGGTATTCTCTATGGTACATGCTAAAGAAACAGAGGCATGTTGTATTCTGATGGTACATGCTAAAGAAACAGAGGCATGCTCCAGCAATCTACATGCTAAAGAAACAGAGGCATGCTGGGTATTCTCTATGGTACATGCTAAAGAAACAGAGGCATGTTGGGTATTCTCTATGGTACATGCTAAAGAAACAGAGGCATGTTGGGTATTCTCTATGGTACATGCTAAAGAAACAGAGGCATGCTGGGTATTCTCTATGGTACATGAAATAACAGAGGCATGCTGGGGGTACATGCTAAAGAAACAGAGGCATGTTGGTATTCTCTATGGAACATGCTAAAGAAACAGAGGCATGCTTGGGTATTCTCTATGGTACATGCTAAAGAAACAGGCAGCTGATTCTCTAGGTACATGCTAAAGAAACAGAGGCATGTTGGGTATTCTCTATGGTACATGCTAAAGAAACAGAGGCATGTTGGGTATTCTCTATGGTACATGCTAAAGAAACAGAAGCATGCTGGGTACTCTCTATGGTACATGCTAAAGAAACAGAGGCATGCTGGGTACTCTCTATGGTACATGCTAAAGAAACAGAGGCATGCTGGGTACTCTCTATGGTACATGCTAAAGAAACAGACGCATGCTGGGTAATTCTCTTTGGTGCATAAGATGAACGCACAGAGGCATCCTGGGTAGTGCTCTGTGATGCGTTCTCTGTAGACAGAGACATGCTGACATGGGGAATCTCCAGCAATCTCCAGGAATCTCCAGGAACAAGAACGACTTACCTGTACTGCAGATGAGGGACGGAGCGGGAGAGGGAGAGAGAGAATTTAGCTGAAATGACACCAAAGGGAGAAGAGAGAGGTCTTGGATGGAAGATGTGGAACAAGCTTTATTAATAATACATAGCTGACAGGACTTTCGTGATCGGCTGCATGTATGAATATTAAATGCTGAGGGAACAGGGCACTGTGTTACCCCTGGAGTAGGAGCGTGACGCAGCGGGACAGGCCGGCACTCCTGTCCCTGCATGTTGGGCCCTGATCCAGCAGAGGGCGCTGTTGATGCCAGCTCAGTCTCCCGCCCTGATGGAGTGAGCCAGGCTTTAAGGCTTTAACGTGCTGGAGGCGGGAAGAAGAGGTGGGTGACTGATGGGGTGACGATCCCACCACAGGTGGAATGGTCTCCATCTCCCCCTGTCTCAGGCAGGTAAAACATGAAAGAACAGGCGTTCCAGTCCCAATAACACTGACATGCTAGCCATTGTGCCGCTAACGAGGTGATCCAGCTAGACAGATGTTATTGGAAAAAAGCATAGCTGAGAATACAGCTAGCTACATGCTGCTGACATGTTCCCATCAGTGAGGCACAGAGCTGTCAGTATTATTGGACCAGGAACTCACAGCACCCTGGGCACAGGTTACTCAGGTCAATGCCACAGCCTGAGAGACAGGGAGAATGACACAACCATCTACATTTATTTATTTGTTGTTGCTGTTGGTCGTTTTTGTGGGAGTATCATTCTTACGTACAGTAGGCCTAAGACAATAAAGCATATTCTACGTTTTAATTTGACCAAAGATGATTTTTGTGTCTATTTCAGTTTAATTGTTCATTTTCTTGATATAAAAATCCATGTGCAGAAAAAAATGTCAAAACACCTCAAGATCACATCTTTATCTTGATGTGACAGAACATGTATTATAGAAAACAGTACAGAACATGGATTAGAGAACATGAACAGAGCTCTTTTTTGGTCCAGTGCTCATCTTTGATGAACACTAATATGGCATAAAAGCTCCAAGCTATTGAGTAGCTTATTAAAATAATTACTCATACCACAGACGGAATTCATTTGCTACATATTAATAAGTTTAATCGGTTTACACGGAATTAGACTAGAGTCTGGTAAACTGAAGGTACGAATTTCTTTTTAATGACAAAACAAAACAAAACGACAAAAGAAACTAAACTTACAAACAAAAACGCACTTGACAATACGCTACATGCCCAAAGTGGCAGTTTGGAGAGCTAAAACCGTCTGTGCTCATCTCTTATATTCATAAATAAATTCTTTTTTTGCCCAAACGGGAGACGTGAAGGGCTGCCAGGAAGAGCTGTTAAAGAGCTGTCATATTGAAAATGAAAAAAGCCACCACCACCACCACAGTAATTACATAAACTTTCAAAGTTAAATTCCTTTTATTGCTGCGAAAGCGGCGCTTCGTTTCTCAGCCTCAGATCTGTAGGTTGTTTTCGGCGTTTCCCGGTTGCGGTAGGATCATGCGTGTGAGGAGAGACGCACCGCGGCGCGTTTGCGGCGCATCCCGGGGTTTATATAAGGTTATGTAAGGTTCGTGTTGTAGAGGAGCGATTGGCTCCTGACGGAAAACGTGAATGTTTTGACGTGGGAGTACCTGCGCGCGGTCTGAATGTGGGGATTAGCGCTGAATCTCCAAATGTCACAATCGAATGGGTGGTGTAATCTTACAGTGCTGAAATGTTTGCCTCACCTACCCCCTGTCAGCTCAAAAGCAGGAATCCACATCACAGAAGAGATGAGCCTCCAGTTTCAAACACAGGTACTGCTGTTGCATTAAGACACAACACTGCAGATTTAACACATAATTACTCTGCGAAAACCCATTTACAGTTCACTGTTGTTCTGAAACAGCCCCGCTCCACATCCCTTTAGCAAAGGAATAATGCCTCTGAAGGGTGAGAGTTTGAAATGATAAAATAAACTGCCATTAATTACATTTTAGCCAAATAATAAATTAATCTCAAATAAGACGGGATGGTCTACAACTGTATGGGAAATGGCTACAATCCCTGGGCATTTTGAAAGTCAGCAAACTAAGCCAACAGGGGGCATTCAGGGACACACTGTCTGCTGGTTGATTTCCGAACCTTTCTGTCCCTGTTGTTGGATGTGGATCTATGCAGCCATCGACTCGGTCGTATGCTTCTCAGATGCGCTCCAACTTCAAGGCCTTCAAACAACAGCCTAATTGCACATTAATGACATGCTTAATGTTTAACACTGAATGTTTCACAGCATCTTAAGACCACCAATTAACCTTTCATTAAAATGGCGTAAAGAACAGGGGCCTAATTAAAACTTAATTAGATTGCTCTTTCTCCCCCTCTTATAGACATTCATGATGTTCACACAACAGTGTGGTGGTTAAACAGCTATTACACTCCGACTGTGACCAATGTAGTTCTGAATTAGCATCTGGTGCCGATCAGTGCTCATCTTTAGTGGTTATTGCTGTGCTGGTCTTAAAGATAAGTACACTTTCTATAGCAACTTATGATTCTGACATTATTTTGTACAGTGCAGTTGTAGGTGTGATGTTTCTCTCAGACATGATGCCTGTCTGTACTGGTCCCCCAGTGGTGGAATGAACTCCTCACGGGGGTTAGGACAGCAGAATCACTGGCCATCTCTTCAGTCTGCATCTCAGTTCCACCTCTATCCCCACCCCCGTAACACCTGCTACTTCTAGTTCTTGCTGTTTATTTTACGTGTAGTATTGTGATGTATTTTGGATTCTGTGATCTAGCGACTGTGATGTATGGTAGTATACTTGGCTTCCCTTGTGTAGTCAGGTTGCACAAATTAACTTGTGGTAAGGCTTGAATGGTGTTATTATGGTCTGGGAGTGTTGTTAGCCTAGTCTGACACTGCTACTCATTTACCTTGAGTGGATACACTGCTGTTCTCTTGTCACTCTCGATAGGAGTGTCTGCTAAATTACTGTGATGTGATGTGATGTGAGAGCAGGTGACTGTGAGCATACGTTCTGAGCTGGCGTGTGTGTTGTTGAGCAGCGTTCTTGCTGAGCAGCATCGATTGGATTCCATCAGGACCTCAGGCCCGGGACTGGTGAGGTGACCTGCCACAGACCTGCTGAAGAAAAGACCCTGCTCTCCCAAACACACTGCGACTTCTCTCAGCAACTTCACAAGACTCCAGCATCCGAGGACAAAAATATTTAAGTGTCTCTGTGCTGTTTGTATATGTGTGTGTGTGTGTGTGTGTGTCTCTCTCTCTCTCTCTCTCTCTGTTGTGTGTACCTCTCTCTGTCTGTGTGTCTCTTTTCTGTTTGTTTGCAAAAATACATTGTGTCCAAAACTGTGTGTGTGTGTGTGTGTGTGTGTGTGTGTGTGTGTGTGTGTGTGTGTGTGTGTGTGTGAGTGTGTGTGTGTGTGTGTGTGTGTGTGTTGTGTGATTGCTCACATGTTCTGTTGTATTCCAGTCAGAGCTAGATACGTCTTTCATTTCAGCACTCTATCTAGAGGGTGGGAGGGAGAGAGGGAGAGCGGGAGAGCAGGAGGGAGGGAGAGGGAGAGGGAGAGAGAGAGAGGATGAATGAATGTGTGGAAGTGTATCTCTTATCTCAGGCCTGCACATGGGCTTGTATGTGAGGGAAAACAAGTCTTCCCATCCCTGCCCTTTCATTCCTGCAGACTGACTCAGACCCATCTCTCTTTCTCTGCCGTCATCCCTCTCTCTCTCTCCTCTGTCATCCTCCCTCCTCCATGATCCCCCTCTTTCTCTCCTCCATCACTCCCCCTCCATCAGCCCCCGCCCTTCCCTGACCCCCATCCCCCCCCCTCCGTGATCCCCCTTTCTCTCTCCGCTGTCATCTCCCATTTTGTGTGTGGATAGCGCTTTTTATTGTACTGACTCCTGCAGATCCATTCAGCCACAGCTTACAGTAATTTCCTGTCTCTGCTCTGAATGCTTTATTCTGTGTGTGTTGGTGTGTATGTGTATATTTGCTGTTTTTTTTGCATACCTGTGTGTTCTGTGTGTGTATGTGGGAACAGTTGTGGTTGTGTATATTCTATTTTTGCTGTGTGTGTATGTATATTCAGTGTGTGTGTGTGTGTGTGTGTGTGTGTGTGTGTGTGTGTGTGTGTGCGTGTGTGTGTGGCAGGGGGATGTTTTATCTGGACTGTTTTTAAGGAGTTTGGAGCTGTGAACATGCTTTATATCCATTTGCATTCACTCTTTAGTCTATTTTAGGTTCATCAGACAGTTTTCTTGTATCAGTGGTGGTTGCCTCCGGAAAGAAGCACAGAGTTTTTCATGTGTTCGAACAGACTGTATGATATTAGAGATGGATACGTGACATGTTATTCTCAGGAGAATGACAGACTCCACTCTGAAAAGTACTGCACCAATATTAGCCTTAGAAACAGCAAGAACAGTTCTATGGAGGAAAAACAGCTATTGATGGTGTCTTGACACCTTTGTGTAAACAGTTGTTTGGCATGCTCTGATCCAGTTCCCAACGACAAAGAAAAAGTGTGTGTGCGGGCGCGCGTGCGTGCGTGTGCGCGTATGAGAGTATGTGTGTATGTTTGTATGTGGGGGTGGGTTGTTGGGCATGGATGCTCATTCTGGATTTATCATCAGCATGATCTGTTAAACGTCACCTTTGTGACACCTGCTAGTGTGTGGCAGAACAGCAACACAACAGCTGTTTCTGGAACATACAGTGTGTCTCCTCTCCTCTCCTCCTCTCTGTGACGAGGGGAGCGTACCAACGGCACCATGGTCACATGACACCTCCCTGCAGACACCGCATTCCAGCGTGGCTTATCCAATCACACTGAGGGATGTTTATGCTGATCACTCAGGCTCAGCAGCTTGCAGAAGTGTGCAATCCCAGGTGGCACCTGAACGCCCACCTCCTGACCACACCCCTACACCACAGGTGTGCCCGTTACAGTCTGCATTTGGATCACGCTGGGTGTGAGGATATTACATTATTGTAATAGAGTGACTTATCCAGAGTGACTTACTTTGTGTTACTCCATTTACACAGCTGGATATTTTACTGAGGCAAGTGTGGGTTAAGTACCTTGCCCAAGGGTACAGCAGCAGGGCCCCCATGGGGAATTGAACCAGCGACCTTTTGGTTACAAGTCCCGCTCCTTAACCACTATGCTACACTGCTACCCCATATTGCCATATTGCAGAAGTTCCCTCCAACAGCCTCCCTCCCTACCACACAGCTCACCCCATAAATATTGATTCCTATGTGAACCTGGCCTTCAAAAAACCCAAATTAGAATCAGGCGTTTGCATGCGGCGGACAGGAATTCAAGCGGCCGGGAGTGAAATGAAGCTGGAGAGCGACTGACTCCCCTGTTCATCAGTATCACTGTGAGAGACATGCTGGGATGCCAGGAGAGGCCTGCAATCAGCCGGGCAGTCTCTGCAGACCCCCCTCCTCCCAGGACAGCTCCGGCTCCTCTGCCCCTCTCCCTGATTAAAACGCCCGGCTCCCTGGTGCTGTGCATCCCTGTAACATGAGCGTGAGAATGCCTCAGCTGCCGACCGGGTCCAGCAGGGGGTGCCAGACCTCCCCCAGACCCCCACAGCGTGGCTCTGAGAGACGAAACGTCAGAGCTGCTCTGAAGGTGCTTTAACTCCACCTCCCTCAGCTCTCTCCTGTGTTCAGTCTGAGAGAGAGAGAGGGAGGGAGAGAGAGAGAGAGCGAGGGAGAGAGAGAGAGAGAGAGAGAGAGAGAGGGAGGGAGAGAGAGAGAGAGAGGGAGGGAGAGAGAGAGAGCGAGGGGAGAGAGAGAGAGAGAGGGAGAGAGAGAGAGGGAGGGAGAGAGAGAGAGGGAGAGAGAGAGGGAGAGAGAGAGAGGGAGAGAGGGAGGGAGGGAGAGAGGGAGGGAGAGAGAGAGAGAGAGGGAGGGAGAGAGAGAGAGAGAGAGAGAGAGGGAGGGAGAGAGAGAGAGAGAGCGAGGGAGAGAGAGAGAGAGAGGGAAAGAGTTAGAAAGAGAGTGAGGGGTTAAGCATTTGTGTATTTTATGTCTTATTCTATTACCTTTCGTCATTTAATATTATGTGAGTTAGGTAAGTGCTTGACTTGTCTTGAAAATAAAGCATATTTGATTTGATTTATTACCATTTTATTTAGTCCTCTTTATTTGATTTATTGTCATAATCAACATACATGTAACATAGAGCAAATCCATTCAGGCTGAACTGGAGATGAACAGCGGGTTACAGTTTGGAACAGCTGAAAAAGTGCGTATCCTCCATCACACCCATGTATGTTCCATTACACTATTGTATTCCTCTCACCTGCATATTCTCCATCATACCTGTGTATCCTCCAGAGAAGTCCGGCTTCCAGTAAATGGTTAACAAACTGAGCTCAGCTAATAGAACTCATGGTCAACATTGAGCATGAAGTGGCCTCAGCACACAGACCTGGGTCTGTTCGCTAATGAACTGCATTTTCCTGAGCTGAAATGAAGCTGAATAAATGCAGGAAAGCTGTCTGAGAGCAGCTGATGCAGTCGGCAGCCGTGACCTGGGAGAGGTGTCCTCAGAGGATGCCTGAGTCCAGCGCTCTGCGGAGGGACAGGGGTCTGGCTGAAGAGGTACGATCGCCCACCCGCATCCCATCAGGCTGATAAATTCGAGAGAGACGCCCCCACCTCCAAACGGTGTGCTCTGGACTGAAATAACCCCGCTGGAACGGAGTCCGGCGGACAGCCGCCCTGAACCCCGACCCCTGTGTAAACAGAGCGCATCGCATGCGGTGCATTTGCTGCATGCTCTGTGCCTCGGGCGGGGATCCAGAAGGGACCATTAAACTGTCAGAGCTCATCAGAGAATGCGTTTGGCTGAAAGCATGCCCCCCCCCCGGCTCTGACCTGTGTGTCTCTGCATCTTTGTTTGTTTGTCTCTATCAAGTGCAAAATAATACCAGAGAAATGTGCCTCTCTCTTCATCTGCCAGCGTGTGGCTGAGTGTGTGTGCGTGCGTGTGTGCGCGTGCATGTGTGTGTGGAGGCGTGTGTGTGTGTGTGTGTGTGTGTGTGAGAGGGTAGTCCCCCGAATTACTCAGTCTCCAAAAGTAAGATGTAAATTTACTGATCAAATTCCAGACGGAACTATTAGATATTTGATGCTTAAAATAACTTTGGCTATCGCTAATTGCAAGGCTATAGCTAGATCATTATGTTGGTCTCTCTCTCTCTCTCTCTCTCTCTCTCTCTCTCTCTCTCTCTCAGAGGGCTGTGATCTGTGTGGGAGGGGAATTAGATGTTCTGAGATTGGAACAGAAACTTTGACAGAATGTCTTGTTACGTACTAATATGTATTTTCAGCACTGGCCCCAGAGAGGTGCGCCCTGGGGCCAAAATACAAAAAGCGCAGAACTCAGACCTGCCTGAGTACAGAGAGGGGAGGTGGGCAGAGCGGAATGTGGAGGCTGTATCCTGCACCTCTTCCACAGGCAAACGGCAGAGAGAGAGAGAGTCTTCGTCCTCTTCCTCTTCCTCTTCGGCTGGTCTTTGAGATGATGATGCCTGTCATCACTGAGGGCTCATTGGCTGTGGGTGCAGACTGCGGTCCGCAGATGCTACAGATGCTACAGATGCTGCAGATGCTGCAGATGCGCACAGCGCTGGCGGGTCGATGCTGATAGCTGATTGGATGCTTTGAAACCGGGATGTCTCTGGCAAAGCCGTGTGGTGTGAGCTATAACTTCTAAACAGCTGATTCCTGGGTTTGTGCTGTCAGGTTATGGTGTGTCTGCGTGGTCTCACAATAAAGGAACTGGACTTACCAGAAGTGTGCAGGTTTAAGCCCAGACTGGGGCCACTGCTGCTGTTGAATACAGCATATCATATCCCATGCTAGTTACCAAAACACATGGCATATAACATATTTTGAGAAAAGTTATGTGGTTTAGTTAAGTGACAGTTGACATGACAGTAATTCATCCACTGATGAAAAATACTGCCATCATTAGCCTTACAATAGTCTTAAGATCAATGAAGGAAACGCAGCTGAGAAAGCTGTCATTGCACAGCCTACGCTGTTTAAGACTCTACAGAGAACAAAGGAGGCCACATCACGAAAACAAAGCACCAATTATCACAGAGACACTCAACATCAGATTAAAAGGAGCTACATTAGTATTTTACGTCTTCATTTAGGATATGACTGTTCTACGCCGCATATCTCAGACCACACAAGCAATTTACATATGAACATTCAAATAATTAAGTCATGCTATTAAGTCATGTTGTGTTTGTTTGATCTGTTAAAGGACTATTTAAAATGCTGAACATTTTATGTTTTGTTCCATGTTAAGAACTTAGCTGAGCTAATTTCTGAGTTAATTATGAGAGAAGTGTTCTTTTCTCTTCTGGATGCATGTGATTATTGTATGTGGAGATTTCATACACTTAGGCGACACCATACAATTAAGTAATACAAAAAAAAGTAATAATTCATCTCATGTTGCGTGACTGTCAGTTAAAATGAATTAAAATGAGGAAAATATGAGCTCTCTCTGCATTACTCTCATACAGCGTGATGCAATTGTATGACGAGGTCAAGTCAGGGGTTCTGTTTACCAGATCTCTGCTGGGATGCTCTACTGCCTCTGCTGCTGCTCAAAGCATGTTTTATCTTCTTTAAAAATTATCCTCTGAGCTATATGAACATATTTACCCATAAACCCCTGCTTCCATCATGGAGGCAGCACCTGAGAGTGGTACTGTGCTTGGTCCCCTAAGCTCGGGAGCTTGTGTCAGGGCTGTGTGCCACTCCGTTCCTGGTTTCCAGCTTGGGTGACGGCTCCGGGTGACGGCTCCGGGTGACGGCTTTGGATGCGCTCTGACACCTGCAGATTATGGATTTGCTCCAGGGTCTTGCTGAGGCTCCGCGGGGTTTGCTGTGCTTAGCTGGGATTTGAAACTGAACCTGCAGCTGAGGAGCCGGTTTGGGCGGAATCTTCATGCTTAGAAACACACGTGACGACACAGCCCTGTGCTAGAGAGAGAGAGAGAGGGAGAGGCTGCCAGGGGCTGTCAATCACTGATGCACTCTGCAGCAAAGTGCTGTGATTGGTCCAAATCAGAGAGTCACTGATGACACCAGTGACCCCACCTGTTTATGACCTGTAAATCCTCATTCTCCCATCACTGATTTGCAGCATTATATTTTGGGTTTGAGACAATAATTTCAAATACTATAAAATCTTGACATTCCAATCCTCTCAATACTGTTTCAAGGGATGAGAATTGAATGCTTGTAGATTTCTCACATAAAGATCAGAACCTCTTCTCTACAATAAGGCTACAAATCAAGGCCACAAGATGGCAATTGCCTATAACGTTAACAAGGGGATGCTGTGTAGTCTATTTATCAGCTATGAGCCTACATGAGTGGAAGAACACAAAATAATGTGTGCAGTACTTTCCCTGCCAGAGACATCATTTGACTATAAATAACCTCATTAATATATCCACATGCTTCTCTGACCTGTGTCTCTCAATAAGGCCTGAACAAAGCTGAATATAAGGTAGATAAAACCAGGCTGAAGAGCTACAGCAGATGAAGGCGCCATGTCAGAGCGTGGACCAATACATTAAACGGGTTAATTCCCTGCTGCCTCTCTCGGCGAATTGCAAACCTGCTAGTTAGCTTGCTTGTTCCTGCTAAGTAGCTTGGTTGAGTTAAAAGTACTGCAATCCCACCTAAAATCTACCAGCACAGACCAACAAACATGGTGCTTTTCTTCTAAAAAAAATTTATTAGATACGGTAGGATAAACAGAAAAAAAGTAGTTGGCAAGGGCTTCTTGTTCATTTGATAACAACAAATTGGTCAGTGGAGCGGTGACTCATTGAAATATGGGCGTGAGAGAAGAGTGATATACAGCGCAAAGGCAGACGTGAGGGTATAAGAGACATGCTGGCGACTCCAGTCACCTTGCTCGTGGATTTGTTAGCAGCAGTGCTAGGCTATCAATTACAAACACACCAGATTAAGCGGCTGCAACAAAAATTTCACACATGGGATTCATAAGCCCACATACTATTGTGGGGTTTTCAGTCCAGGACAGGGGGAGATAATATTTTATTGTCAGGTTTTCTGAAAGAGTGAGAGATAATAAGCCTATTGTAAGGTCCAGGCAATGAGAGGGAGAAGAGTTTTGTTTAAAAGACAGTGTGCAGTTTTTTTTTTTTTAACATATTTTAGTTGCCAGGGTAGGCAACAGGAAATGGTTGCCAAAAGCTCTTAATGGGTGAAATCAGGTTGCCCTGGGCACCTTGGCAGCTGTTAACGGCGAGCCCTGGGGAAGGAGAGTGATCGTTTAGGATTTGGGTCTCCACGCGCCTGTCCCTCCCCCTTCCACCGGCAGGGCGGGAGAGAGTGGCAGTGTGTGTGATTGCTTTCAACACCAAATTAATTTAGCCTCCGTCCGCCCGTCTGTTACTCTCTCATCTCTCGGGCAGCAGGATAAGTCACACACCACCTGGTCTGAACACCCAATGGGGTGTTGCTGCTGTACCCCTGAGGATGAGGGTTAGGATTTATATCGGGTAAATCATATTATTTGCCAATCATGGCAAGGGGACCACTGTGTGAACTGCAGAGCAGTGTGTCACATCTGGGAGCCTCTGTGTCCCCCCACCAGCCGGACAGCAGGAAACGGCCTGCATCCCACAGACCCTGTCCTGTGCATTTTAACCCCCCTCCCATCTTTCAGTTGGCTCCAGTTGCTTGGGAATTGGGAATTTCCTTTTCTCTGTGAATTATCCACACTGTCCTTTAGAATCCTCTGAGGACATTCACTACTGAAGACTCTGACCTTATTAGCCTGTCCTAATCTCAGCCTGTGACCCGAGCAAATGAAGATCAAACAGCTTCCTCGCTCGCAGTCTTGTGTTGAGACGTGCAGTGTGAAAGTGTTAATGTGAGGTGAACAGGGAGGGAATGAATCAAATCTCAGAGGACCCCCCCACCTCATGGGCTGCAGAGCTCTGTGCTTAACTGGTCCAGTCAGGTCGTTAAGGACAAAAGAAAGAGGCAGTGAGTTTTAATCCTCAAATCCTGCTGAGACAACACCTTTTCTCCTCATCCCTGACTGTCTCTACCTCTTCTAAAGGACTGTGATGCAGCAGAAGCAGGCAAATTTGTGGCCCTGTCAAGTATGAAGCTTGCTTCCCCTAATTAATAGTGTCCAGAATACAGAATCTAAAAACCCCATTTGACTCACGGATCCCCATCAAATCCATGTTTTCAGACCTCAATGCAAACCGTGTAAATTAGTCTTGATTGGTTGAACACTGTTTGGACGTACGGTATAACGATCATTCTACGAATTGCGAGGGATTAAGGTGACCTTTTAACTTTGACCCCTTTAACTGTACAGAGCAGCCAGTAACCTTAGCTACCTGAGAAAAATGGATGACAGACGCAAACCATCGACAATTTCTTTATTAAAAATCGACAATGAAATCTCTACCACGGCCACCAGAGACAGTGAATAAGCAGCATCGCAATTTACCTCTGCCGGTGTTTGCGACACATACGGTGTGGGTGCAGAAAGTCTCGGCAATGAGGTAAAACTTTTCAGTGTTCAACGACGCCAACCAGCTGAAGGGTTATGACGAACTCACGCTCCTTGCAAAGAACCTGTATTATGTCGACGAAATGGCATTGCATATCGCATTTCCTTATCCATAGCATCTGCAGTACACCCGAAGTACCTGACTATACCAGTCACGTCCGCTCCTGCAGAGAGAAGTTTGTTAAAATTCAGTTCAAAACGTATCTGCGGTCAACAGTGTCTGACGCAAGTGTGAAGTATGGCAATCATTAGATCGGTGTGAAAGGGGTCACTGAAAACGGGCGGAAGCCAGGAGCAGGAGGCTTCAGTCCACTGTCTGAAGGTAAGCGCAAAATGTATTATTCGGTCGCAAAATTTAATGCTACGGTTTTAAGATACTATGTGCAGCTACGCCGATTAGGCTAATACTACGTTGTGTGAGATTAAATTTAGTACGGTGCTTGACTTGGGAAGGGTATTTTGAAAAAAAGCCTTCTAATGTTGTTAGATAAAAGTGGTTTTCTTGTGTGGAAAGGCCTACTTGCTCGTATTAGTTAACATAGATGATTTTTTTTTCTGTACTGTAGGCAGTTTAATTGATTTGGCAAATGTGTGAGCGAACTGCGACGGAATATTCCAGTTTTCCTTTCTCGGTAATATTTATGCAGTGTCAAGATTATGGGAATTTAAACGCTCAGAGGGAAGTCTCTACTGGCTGATTTTTAATCGAATCATGTGATCCGACCCTGCGCCACCCCGTGGCACCAGATATATCCTCATATCTTCGCGTGACATCAGATGATAAACCCCCATTATCTTCCCCTGTCAAGAGTCACTAATCTTATCACAATGAAACAATATTTTTAAATCAGCTTTTGTCTTTTTCCAGCTTGGAGATCTGAGAATTAATAACAAATTTGAATGGAAAGGGTTGCAGGTCAGTTGAGTTTTAGGCGTTCGTTTTTTTAAAAAAAAATTTCTAAAGTCATATTAAGTGATCTCTTTAATGTTAGAGAAGTTACTCGCTTCACTGCACGCTACTGCGCGCTAGAGTACCATGGAGGGCGAATTCGCCTTAGCCTCTCACTTCATTCTGCTGTCAGTCAGCACGCATGCATCAGAGTATCTGTCGGACTTCTGCTACTCCAGAATACCCACTTAATTAAGAAATAAGCGTATAAGACCGTTTGAATGAGATTCCAGATACATGTACAGCACCTGCAGTGTTCATCAAACCTCAAAGTTGCATGACTAACCACAGTGAACAATATCCTTTGCTTTCTATAGCTCTTCTAATGCAGTTTGACTGTATGAATCATATCTCGCACCCTGTTTTAATGTTACCACGTGACGCATAAACGCACAAAAATGGTTGTATAGGCTAAGTGAAAGAGCCATTCTGTCTGAAACACTTTAAATTAGGGAGTCTGTGACACATATCTGCAATTATTACGGCAGCGTCGTTCATGAATTCGCCATAATTCCGGCCAAGGTTTGCTCTTACCAAACCCTGAGTCACTCCGAGAAAGTGCCCAACGGCTAATTTGTGGAACTGACACAATTAGATTTTCTGGTGACAAAAGCGTAATTATACATTTTGATGTCGCTAATGTGCGGACTGACGTGTTTCTCTAAGTTTATCTTTTCTATAAAAGAAAAAAATGTTTTTTCCTGGCCGCTCTGTGTGCAGTGACACAGTGTGTTGTTTGGTTTGTCCACGCCGGTAGTTTCGTCACGGTTGACGCAACAGTAACATAACGGTGACAGAACATTAACCAGACTTGAACTTTCAAGTGTGTGGTTCACGTGCCATGTTAAATCTCATTTGCACATGCATGTTTTGGGTTTTGTGAATAATACTTGTGAATGCTGTGTTGTCTGGTATTAAAAGGGAATGCAGATGCATGACATGTCTACAGCCTCCCTAAATGTAGTCAGGTGACACTCCTCCATCTCTCTCTGCTGGCTTCCTGTTATCACTTGCACCAAGTTCAAAACCTTGGAGCTGGCACACATGACGTGAATAGGATAGCCCCATCATACATCCAGTCAGTTTTCAAACCATATGCACCAGTGAGATCACTACGCTCTGCAACCATGGGGCAGCTGACTGTCCCCTCCTGACACGATCACTCCTCTCAGCCACGATCCCTGTCTGTACTTGTCCCTCAGTGGTGGAATAGACACAAGCCAACTTGTAGTAATGCTTGTAGTAAGTGGTGTGGTTCTCACACTCATTGGTCTGGGAGTGTTGTTTGGCTGGTCTGACACTGTTGCTTATTTAACTTGGATGGATACACTTCTGTTCTCTTGTGTTGGAAGTTTCTCTGAATAAGAACACCTGCTAAATGAATGCAATGTAAAGTTGACCCTCTGGTACGTTATACTGTTCAGTAGAGAGTGAAAGACTTGCCACAGGTGTGTGAACACCTGAGGTTTAGCTAACAGGAGCAAAGCACCCTGGGAAAATAACCAGTATTCTCCTCACAGCCTGGTTTTTGGATGACAGCATTGGTGCAGCCGTCTTTGTCTGAGGCCCCAGAAACACAGGCACATGGCCATTTCTACTGAATATACACAGCTTTCATTTTTTTAAACATCAGTATTTGATATTGAACACATAACTGTGGAGCTCTGTTGAGATGAGTGTTACAATAAAATAAATACAAAATATTTACTCATAAAACACACAGTGGTGCATGACTGATTTAACAAAGTTTCAGGTGCACTGAGCACACCTTCATCTGACAACATTTACATGAATAGACCAGGTTTGTGAGCACCTGTGCGCGTGTGAGAGTGTGAGTGTGTGTGTGTGTATGTGAGAGACAGAGAGAGAGAGAGAAAAGGAGATATGGAAGAGCTGGAAAGAGAGAGAATGAGAGAAAAGATACCCTTCTCTTGTCTTTTACTCTTTACTGTTAATGTGTGCATGTGTTCTCAGGCATTCTGAATAGGAATGTTTGTTTTATTTTGACAGCACAAATGTAGGTTTATTATGCCAATAAAGCTCACTGAATTAAATCAAATCAAATTGGAGAGAAAGAGACATGGCATAGTGTTCTTTATTGAATCATTAATCTTTCCCTTGGTTTTCTGCCTGTCTGTACTGCTGGAAAGCACATAAATAAACTTGCCTCAGTGGAGCCACATTGCTTAACAGTAAGGTGACAGACTGGAGTGAAGGCAGAGCAAACAGGTGATGCTCCACTGGAATGGATCTCCTGGTGATAAGTTTAGCTGCAGTGGCCCCTCAGCTCATTATGCGAGATGTTAGTGAGAAGCGGAGTCCATCTCTGCTCTCTGGTCTGTGTGTGCTGTGCACAACTTCCCCTTTATGAGGTCATAAGTCCTGTCGCTCAGTTCACAGGCTGGTCATCATTGGACAGTCACATTTCCAGATCTGGACCAATCAGAGTCTAGTGCTTGAGACTACGCTGGGGAAAGCAATTCGACCAAACTTTGTGAAGAAGTGGCAACAAGACAAAATGTGTTTTGTATTGTTATATCTATTGTCAGTAAAACTGTAACTGAACAGCAAGCTGAATAGCATGTTTGTAGAAAATGCTGTTTCTTCCTTAGAGCCAATGGGAAAATGGCAAGTCCCAGTGCAGCATTTATGCAGTGTACATACCCGCTCATTCAGGTCTCTAGGCTCAGTGATCGCACCCTACCTCCGGTGTGCATGTGTGTGTGTGTGCGTGTGTGTGTGTGTGTGTGTGTGTGTTTCCGGGGTGGTGTTTAAAGATGAAGGGGAAGATATGACCGACATGTTCTCAGTCAATTTTGATGCAAAGTCTCCTGAAAAGAACTTTGTCTAAGGACATGGATGTTGTAATTATTCATTTTCAGCATAATGCAAAAGGGTGAGAGTTTAGTGCTAATGGCTGTTCAGCTCCAGGCAGAATTCAGTAACTGCAGAACAGGACATACATGAGACATGTTTGGAAGGAATATCAATCAATGTCTCGCTTCATATTTTTCCTATGTGCAATTTTTATGTATTATCTGGCGATAATGGATTATCTCTGCTGTATAATCCATCATCTTAGAAGGCTGGCTTTTGCCCAGAGCTGGTTTCTCTCTCTCTCTCCCTCTCTCTCTTTCTCTCTCCCTCCCTCTCTCTCTCTCTCTCTCTCTCTCTCTCTCTCTCTCTCTCTCTCTCTCTCTGCTCGTGTGTTATAATTGACGTGAGTGGGAATGACCTCACTCTGCGGTTTTCCATCTGTGTTCTTATTGAATGAAAGGGAGTGTTTTAAAGGACGGAAAGGCAGCGTTTGATTGGGCGAGGTCCTCGAGGTGTCCCAGAGGGAGGCGGCGGGGTCCATGCTAATGAGACGGAGGGTCGTCGCCGTGCGCGTGTGGAGAGGGCTCCCCAACATCCCCACAGCAGGGGTGCTCTTATGGAGTTCAGCTCTGCTCTGCCTCCCACTCCATAATTACTGCTCTGTTAAGACCTATGAAGACAATTCCTCGCTGCTGTCCCATCAATTAAATAGATTTGTAGCGTTGCGGAGGTTTGAAAATACCATGCGAGTCCATCGGAAACAGTTGGAGTGATCCTGTGTCATCAGTGACGCACTGATTCCAACAGTCTGACAGTGTGAGGTCCATTAGCTCCTCCTCTTTCTGGCTTCCGGAAGCCTCCCTCTGCTCCTGTGTGGGTGCATTAAGAGCCAAGATGGCTGACACCTTTTACTTTAGTTATGAAACACCTCCTGCCCCCTGGCCAGGGTAGATCATTTCCTGCCTGTTCTTGTTCCATAATTGCTCCTTTTTTGACGTGTTTTCTGATTGATGGCAGGTGGTACCTGGCAGGTGTTCTGTTTCAGGTTCTGTAGGTTCCAGATGGGACTCAGCCTCTGGGAACAATGCCACGCCCATGCCACCTTCGCATTTTTCAGGGGTACGCAAACATACACTTTGTTTCCCTTATTCTCTGTTTTCCGGCAGGACGTGTAGAAGCTGTCTGTGCTTCCTGTGATCACAGAATGGCAGAATGTTTGTGGTTCGTCATCCTCTGTCTCAGTTCTGTGTCTGGAGAGCTTTTTAGACTCACATTAAGAGCTTTTTAAGAAAATGGCTACATGGAACAGGTGGTGTTCAGTGACTTTGGAGTGGATTTGTGCCACCCAGTGGTAAAACAAGGTACTGTCATTACTTCTGGGGGAGACGCCCATCCAGTCCAGCAGTGGGTGAGGGACTCCGCTGTTTCTGGAGCTGCTTCCTCCAGCAGCTGCCCCTGAGAGCAGCACTGCACCCATCAGAACTCCTCAGCTTCCTCCCAGGACTCTCCTCCTCACTAACACAGGCAGACGGGTCGGGTTCATTCAGAGCTATAGTGCAAACTCCACTGACCTCAGTTAACTTCTCTTCCCAGTCAAATGACATAGGCAACTACCGCACAGGGTAAAGATCCTGCAGTCCATATAAAATGCTTTCCATCACTTAAGGATTTTTTTCCCCAGCTCAAAAAGTACTTAAAAATTTCTTAAGACCAAAATAACCCAGTTTTAAAGAACACAAACTTAATGCCTCTGTCCCCTTGATGAAAGTCTTTCAGAAGAATCTTGTTTTGAAAAGATAATACTGAAAAGCCATTCTTTCAGACTTGCACATTAAAGTGCTTTTTACATTTTAGAACATTTAGTAGATACTCTCATCCAAAGCAACTTAGTGGCGGTAGTGTAGCATAGTGGTAAGGAGAAGGGCTTATAACTCAAAGGCTGTTGTTTCAATTCCCCGCTGGGGCACTGCTGCTGTACCTTTGGGCAAGGTACCTAAAAGAGAATTGCCTCAGTAAATACTCATCTGTATATATGGATAACATAAAAAGTGTAACCTATTAAAGTCACTCTGGATGAAAGCGTCTGCTAAATGACAGTAGTGTAGTGTAATGTACTGCAGGGTTTGAAGCATGGAATCAAAAACCAAAGGCAGAGAAAACATCCCTGGCTTACAGTCTACAGCATGTGGCACACAGGACAGATTTAGCATTCTCACAGTGGGAGACCTTACTGTGTGAGCTAGCAACCATGCAAAGGCTAGGCCTTAGTGTAAGCCCCACAAACTAGTGACCGCACTAGGGCTGGGACACAGACTGTAACTACTGCTGTTGAAGAGAAGTTAAGTCATCCGGGCCTTGAAAGGTGGGTCAATATCTCTACCTGCAAAGTGCAGCACGACTCCACCTGATGTGTTTTCACAGATGAAGAAGAAAGCAGATCCAGAGCCTCCCTGCCTGTCACGCTACCTGCTGAGACTAAATGCACAGGAAGAAAAATCCGCTTTGCTTTGGGTTCAGCCTGTGCCTTCGCCACAGACGGCAAAATGCATCCCTCTGGAGCGATCACCGCGCAGCGTTTTGTGCTGGAAACATCCCCCGTTCGTTATGGGAAATGGAACCGATGGATGTCTCAAACACTGAAGACTTGTTTAATGTGCTGAAGCCTGGAAATATTCTCGAGTTGGCATCGCTCGTTGTTTCCCAGTGGGGCCTTCTCTGCGCATATGTAGGAACAGACCAACTAGCTGGCATTATAGCACAAACCAGGAAAGCATCCAGCATAAATGTAGTAATCCAAACCACCTCTTTCAATGGAGGGACATCTATCAGAAATCAGCGCATCTTTCAGTGCTGTGGCCAAAACAGCCGTGGTTAATGAGGAAAATAAATGTGTGTGAGGCCCTTTTGCATGAAATCTTTTTTTCCAACTGCTGATGTCCAAGCAAATGCCTCACATTCACAGAACAGAAAACATGTCTGCCAGTTCATCAGTGTGAGCATAGGGGTTGGGCCAGTGGTCTGAAGCCTGTGCCTCCATATGTTTTATGTTCATATGTAGACATTAAATCATTGGAACACTGTATAAAAATCTCTCAGAAAGTGACCCCAGTAATAGCTGTGGTTCAGGGTGGTTTTTGTAGGTGTTGTGGTGGGGTGATCAGATCCATTCAGCTGAGCAAACTTACTCATTTCTGCTCATAGTTTTGTGTTACTCTTATCCTTCTCCATGTGACCGAGGCTTTGCAGTCTCTATGCAGACTCACAGGAGATTGTTTCTGTGCTTCGGATTTACTTTTCTACCAATAATAATCCAACAGCAAACAGTGCCTTTCATGCTTTTCCTGTAAAAATCTCCAGACTCCACGGCTAAAAAAGTCCTTCAGAATGTGCTTAACATTTCATGTTTCATCTCATTTCGAAATGTCAAGGTTTAAACAAATGTCAGGGTTTGCGTTATAGCATGTAGAATGGCATGTAGACATCAGATATAAACATTTATTTCTAGACTCTATAGTGTCATGTTGAATCAAGTCATTTTAACCTCTCTAGAATAATAATAATAATAATAATAATAATAATTATTATTATTATTATTAACAGCTTATGTTATAGAAAGTTAATAGGATAGGAAGCAAGTGAGAGAGACTGTTCAAAATGTTCAAAATGCTAAAATGGAAAATATATTTTAAAGAGTCCCTCAGTAGTTCTTCATTTATTACCTTTCTGGTTTTTTTTTTCTCAATTACAGCCTTATATAAATTGATTTTTCACACAGTGGTTCCTTATTCCATTAGTACCTGGGCCCTTTGTAGGTCCAGGTGTAATTTTCTGGGTGATAAAGGTCATCTGCATTAGTTCCGTCTTTATCTGGCTTAAATCAAACATACTCCCCTTTCAGCCACAGAAAGGTCAGGTGGCTACTGTCCATCTGCATTGGCTACCTCCAGGAGAAGCCCATTAGAACATGCTTTGCTGTATTTTCTAACCTAAAGAATCTGGACATTCCAATAAAGGCAAAGGTCAGAGGGCACAACTTTATTTCTTATCCAATAAAAGCAATTCTTTTATTCCAGGTATGGCAAATTGCTTCAGAAATGTGTCTTAACAACAAATGACAGTATTATCTTTGTTGATCTAGAGGCATATTCAGTATATATATTGAAAGAAACACAGTTAGATTTGAATTTTATTTTAAAGCTTATTTTATTTTGTAGATTATTTACTCCTTAATTCTGAAAAGAGAGAAGCAGGAGAAGCTTTGATGTCATCACATGAACTGTCTATACAGAATGTGATCTGCAAAGTGCTCAGTGAATGTTCCTTAAGAACGCTAAATCAAAATCAATTTCATTGGCTGACTGTGCACTGATGATGCAGTATGGCTTTCCTGAAATACAACTTGAGAAACTACACTGTGTACCAGGGGCCTGAAAACTCACGACAAGGCCATTGAGAATAATGCTGAGAGGCAGTGACTGGTCTCCGACAGAATGGTGAAAGCCCGTCTCTCCTCCTCTGCTTTTTCATACAGAGGCATTGTTTCAGAAGCGGAGCTGTCTCTCAGCGTTCTCTTCAAACTACCTTCACTCTTCCATCCCCTTCACCTTAAGTTCTCTCTCTTAATGCCGAGGCACTCTGGAACATTTGAGGCAGGTTTATTTGCATAAAAGGTTGTTTTTTTTCTTTTACTCAAACGCTCGAGGCCGTCCTCATGTTCGTCATTACTTTTAATTTCCTCTTTTCTTTCCCAGCTCGGTCCTGTGAAAACAGCAAAATTTGAATCATGAAAGCAGGGCTTAATTTGTGCGTTCTTAAAGGAATATCTGCGCTCTTGCACATTTTGGGGGGGAATGTGATTTTTTAAGTGCTCTGTCACTAAGGTTCCATTAAGAATGGTAACGTGTCCATTCTCCAGGAATAAGCCTGATCACTGTGTACTGCACATCACCTTAAAGAGCTGCGGGTCTGGAGGCTGTGGGTTTAAACAGTGGCTTTATGCAGGGAAAACTCACAAAGGGGAGCCTGTTTTACCATTCACTAACTGACGTTTGGCTCCTGCTTGAGACGTCTCTCAGCTCTCAGGACTGGTGAATTTGCGTGTTTCTCTGGTGACATTTTGATTGGATGAATTTGTGGGTGTGCGACAGGCTTTTGAGTCCCCCTCCAGGAGATGGGGTCCCTAATTGCACCACCTCCATTTCTCCATCCTGTTTCTGCAGCTGTGTGCTGTGATGGAAGGTGCACTTTCTGTCAGTCAGACTGCATTCTGAGATGTTCTGAGACGGAAGTGATTTGGATTTTTTTTTCTCTCCCTGCGCTCTCTGTAAATATGGTTTCTGCAACAGTGAAAGCATGACCTGACACAAACACAGAATAAAAGGTATTGTTCTTATTTATCTTCATGTCCAACTCCCAGTATAAATACCAGAAGCTATTATTATTATTATTATTATTATTATTATTATTATTATTATTAGTAGTAGTAGTAGTAGTAGTAGTAGTAGTATTCGTGGTCGTTGTATTAGCAATATTAGTGTTATTAGTATTAGTTTGTAGCAGTATGTGTGCTATGTGCATACTTCCATAATCTCTGTCTGAGCACCTGCTTCCGCTCCACACAGAGCTCAGTGCTGGAACAGATTTTTAAAGGCAAGTCCCAAAAGATCAGAAACACAAACACTCTGTGAATCATCCGAGCTATTTCCTGGAAGTAAGAATTTCATAACAGTCTCATTCACTCTGGTAGGCTCCTCAGCTGTGTGTCTGCATCAGCCATTGTCTTAAATGTTCTGTGGTAACAGACGTGTTTGTGCACACAGACATTAGCCTGGGAAGGACCCTGGCAGCGCTCTCTCCCCCTCCCTGCTGTGTGTGCTGTCTCACACACGGCTCTGACCCAGGTCCCCACCCCCGCCGCCCCCCCGCGGGAGGTTTCGACACCGGCCTCCGTGCACGGGGACTGGCAGTCCATCAGCAGTCTCCTCCGATCACTGCCTTCTCCATCACTGTCGTCATATTCAGTTCCTGTCATGGTTATGTTTATACTTTTCAGAAATACGTTTTAACACTTTGTTGCCTCTGGTCCATCACTGCTAGGAAGGATTTCCTTCAGCAGAGTGGCATGCTGGAAGAATGGGTTCAGCACCACGGACAGCACCAGAGGAGTTTTCAGGACCCTGGAGAGCACCAGCAATGCAATCAGCATTACAGACAAAATTGCATGACTCTAAAATTAAAATTACTGTTTACAACTCTTGGATTCAGAACTACTCCTCATCCCTCATACAGGACTTCATTTGCAGCACTGTAGAAATGAGGAAGGCTGTTTGCATAAAAACAGGCTGGGAGTCCAGATTTACTGATACATTCAGAGGACTCAGATGGCACATGTACAAAGTTTTCATACTCAGAGAGAGGCTGGCCAACAGGGAATGGGTATGGATTTTTGTCAGTGCTTTTAAAAGCACTCTGTGTGAATTGATTCAGAGGTAGTTATGTTGTCATTCTTTTGGAATGCCAATTTTAAATCACTCTGTAGCACTGCTGCTATGTTTCAAAAGAAGATTACAAGTTTCAGATTTTCTTCAATGTATTGTAGACACATTTATTAAAAAAAAAAAAACAACAATAATAAAAACAGATTGTAAGTGTCTGAAATGAAGGCGTCATTAAGATTCTCAACAGCTGCTCTGAATTTGGCTTCAAAGAGACACGTGACAGAGCGTTCTGGGCTTTTTCTGTTTTTGACCTTTCTAACGCAGTGTCCTGAAGCCTGGCTGTTCTCAGTGTCTGCCTGCGAAATGCTGTTTTATTATAATAGTCTGGTGTCTGAAACGATGCCTGCAACAATCCACACAATTTAACTTGGAAGGAAAGTCTGAAGAGTTGTGCAGATGGAGCCTCTGCAGTCAAAAGCTTTTAACTGAAATTATCTTTAATTCATTGGACATGTGGGTGCATTACACTGACCCAGAGATGCTTGCACCGAGTGTCACACTTGTGTTGGGACTCGGAGTAAAACATTCACTCACTAACAGAACCAGCTGTGCTAAGGCTGACAGCCTGTGTGTGTGTGTGTGTGTGTGTGTGTGTGTGTGTGTGTGTGTGTGTGTGTGTGTGCGTGTGCGTGTGCGTGTGCGTGTGCGTGTGCGTGTGCGCGTGTGCGCGCGCACGCGTGTACCATTGGTAACTTTGATTTTCAGCAGGTGAATTTTGCAAGAACTCTATATGTAAGTAATACCCAGTCAGATGTGACAGGAGGAGGAGCCAGGACTCTGTTAGACTTGTAGAACTGTCCTTCTCACTGTTCCTACAGTGATAAAGTTTGTCTCGCATCCCAGCAGTCTAACTCATTACTGGAGCCGAGCAGACATGATCATCACAGCTCTGTGGAGCTGCCCAGTAAGCGATCTGGCAGTTTCTCACCAGATGGTTTTATGTAGCATCTGTAAAGATGCAAACAATTAAACTGAGGTTGACACCACGTCAAGCCCAACATCAGTTCCAACATTCTGAACATTCTGATGTCTGGTCAAAGAGTGCACATGCTGTCCCTTTTAAGCCACCGTTTGTTTGCACCACGGCAGGTAGATCCCTCTCGCCTCTCTCTGCGGCCTGGCTGCTCTGCAGGGGGTCGGTTCTGCTCTGATCCACAGCTCAACATATGGAGCCTAATCCACATTTTACAAAGGGGCTGCGGCTGCCTCCTCCTCAGTGAGGTGGGGGGGAGCGTTTCTGGCTGCTGCGCCTCCCAGAGTCTCTGCTCCTCCCCGGCTCTCCATCCTGCGTGGGGTGAGAAGCGTGTTTCTGAAATCGCAATCAGCGCTGAAACACTGCGCTTTAATTTAGGGCTGAAAAACTGATCCCTCCTGGGCCGCGTTACTCCCCCCTGCATGTGGGACAGCCTCGGGTGCTCCTGCGCTAAATAAAACTCAGGGAATACGTCTGGTTGGCCGTATCAGGCATGTTTAAATCAGCTGTGTGATGGCCTGATGTGTGCTTAATGCGTTTGACATTTAGGTGAGATTGTGAGTGTGTGCTGTGTGTCGCAGCTGTCGGCTCGGAGTGCAGAGTGACTCGTGGGCGCATTTTTACCACGGGCTGCGCGTGTACCTCGCTCCGCGCTCGACTGCGGACACAGGGCCTCGACCCCCTGACTCCATCCGGCTCCTTTCAGAAGGACCTGCGTTTGGGGCCACGGAGAGGGCGTGTGGCAGCCCTGCTGGGGTTAGCCGAGCCCTGGACAGGAAGTGAGGCGGCTGT
Organism: Megalops atlanticus; assembly: GCA_019176425.1. Classification (NCBI taxonomy): domain Eukaryota; kingdom Metazoa; phylum Chordata; class Actinopteri; order Elopiformes; family Megalopidae; genus Megalops; species Megalops atlanticus. The sequence goes on along the minus strand of CM032880.1, from coordinate 1,363,376 downwards.
CGCCATGCACCGGGGGGAAGTGACACGTGAGGGCAGGGGTCACCGCTGTCTCCTGCCTCATTGGTTCGGGCGGCTGGCTGTCAGAGTGCTGTTAACCATCTCCCTATTTTTTGCTCATCTTTCTGATCATTAATGAGGCAGCCACAGTGAATAAATTAAAATGGGTCACGACTCAATAATAAAAAAATTGTTGGAATGCTGTTTCTGGCTCATGCAGTAATTAGAATTATTTCACGTCTTCATTAGATGTGATATGTCTTTTAAATAATGAGCAGCAGTATCTTTGGAGAACCTTTGCACTGATTCAGAGTCAACTCTGCATGTTATTGAGCTATTCCAGGGTGCATTGCAGAATACCCCCTGCTGTTTCCACAGTAAATGTATTCTGTGTTCAGAAAAACAAACCCCAGTGCAATTCAAGGGCTCATTTCACATTTCTATTTCATAATAATATTGCATTTATGTCTGTGAAGCCGAAACGACTCCGTCCCGTGCCATTGGTCAGCTGGCAGGCACAGCATCATCACTCAGAGATTTCTGGGAAATCCCGCTGCCTCTCTCTGTCTCTTGCCCTCCATGGCTGGCATTGACACTTACCTGTGATTTTTCATCATTGGAGAGTAATGCAAACTGCAAAGTGTATCTCCCGCTGAATGTTTTTATGGCCATTACTTGGGAATGGCATTGTTTTGCCCTTTGTTTAGTCCCCATGTGATGGTTGCCTGGCGATTGTAGTGTTCCGTTAGCAACAGGTAGAAATCTGACTCCCCGGGAAAGGTGTGCAGCTCCTCTCACTGCACAGACCCTGTGGCAGTCAGCTCTACCTGCTTTACCTGTCAGAAATCCGCCATTAATTTCCGTCTCCTGTGCACCAGTGCTGGCTATTCGCTGCACTGGGCTTCACACTCCTGAATACACTCACACCAGCTGATGAGTTTTTGGGTAAAATAAACAGCTGGAGTTTGACGTGTACTGGTACCCCTTGCAGAACTCTCTGAAATGTAGAGTGTTTAAGCCTGTGACTATCGCTGCAGCAGAGGAGACACCTGCTCTTATCTGGCTGGCACGGTCCTCTCTTTCAGTCTCTCTGTGTTCCGACTGCAGCTGGGAAGAGAGTGAATCGTTCTCCTCTGTTCTGCCTTCATTATTCAGGGGGCTTGTGGGAGTTCACTGCCGGTTTTAAATCCCTTTGAGGCTCACGGGTCTGTACAGGTAGCAGTTCAATCGAGGCTCTTAATTATTTCACAACATGAAAGACAGTGTTCCCCTGCTGCGGAGTGCACAGTGTATCAGGCACCTGCCGGCAGTCAGGTATTCAGACAGTCCTTTTCCTGCAGTCAGTCAGGGCAATCCCTTCCTCCCTCCAAGTAAAACCACTTCACCTGTGACTGATCTTTTCATTGATTCCTTTTCTTCCCTCCTTTTCTCTGCTGTCTCCTTCAGTTAGATTTCCCACCTTGCTGTGACATCATGATTAACTCTGATCTGCTTGCTTCTGAAAGCTGTCCCGATTGGCTGAGAACTGCTGTCAATCACAGCGCTTATCAGACTGTGGAATGTTGTGCTATAGGCTATGTAAAGTCATGCCTGTCCCTCTGTCTGTCCATCACCTACACAGCAGAATGCTTGCTGTAGGACTAACTCTATAACTCCTACATTTCTTAGTGTTATAATAAACGCTGTACTCCCTCACTGCTCAGGCCAGTTTGCTGTAGGTGTCTGAGAGGCATCCTATATCAGTGGAACATTGTTGTTACAGATGGCTGCTATGGGCAGTATTGAGCAGAGCGTAGCATAGCAACACTGTGTATTGTACCCTCATGCTGTTCCTACTGAGTCTGGCAATGCTGGCCTGCTGCTTAAGACCACATTTATGGACATGCATCAGTGGTGGAGGGAAAACCAGCAACGCAGGTTATTAAAATGTATAACATTACTGGATATGCTGTTTGCTGGGGGCTTCCATACATTCAGTCATAACAGACCAGTGATAACCATCCTGCTAATGTTAGGACTCAAGTGACTTTTTTTGCGAACTGGATCTTTAAAATAGTTTTCTTTTGGTGTAGTTTTGCCTGCTGTGATTCTCACACTGTTAAATCTACACTTCACACAGGTACAGTCTTGGGTAGAGCAAAGAGCTCCAAAACTGTTACCTCTTGCTACATTTTTTATGTTTGTTTTTCCTGGGGAGTGAAACTGACAGTACATTACACTCTTCAGTTTTTCACAAAATATTTACGCACATTAATATTTAAAAAAGAAAAGCTGTGATTTTATGCTTGCGGTGCTACAGCCGTGCAACAGGTTGGCTGTGTGCAGGACCCGGGGAGAGGAGGCAGCTCTGACCGAATTGCATTACATGCGCCTGGCAGAACCGAGGCTGCATTCCGTTGCAGGGGGCTGTTGCTGGGACCTGGGGGCTGCACTGGGACCTGGGGGCTGCACTGGGACCTGGGGGGCTGGGACCTGGGGGACCTGGGACCTGGGGGCTGCACTGGGACCTGCGGGGGGGGTGACACAGGCTGCACTGGGACCTGCAGGAGTGCTAACACACCTCTGGGGAGGGAGCGGGGTGTGTCCTACACTCACAGCCTGATTTTACAGGGCCAGCCGTTGTGCTGGTCAGGAAGGCGCTGGAGACCTTCACTGCGACCGTCAGCCTGTCTGTGCTTGAATGACCGCATTGTTTCCTCTGTCACTGGATGGGTTTTGTCCTGCATCCTCTGTGTGCTGCACAGAATGGATCTCCTAACTGAATACACTCACTCTGCCATTGTACCAGGCCATTAGTGCGCTTGATTTTTGTTATCTGTGTGTCCCTGGGGCATGAATGGTGTTCCTTAATGTTGCAGGATACAACACAGTTGACCCTGAGATGAAAAGGCAGAGATTTCATTCCAAAGAGGCTCTTTATTATCAGCAAGAAAGAAACAGAGCAGATATTGATTTCTCTCCTTTTTATTTCTGAACAAGCACTATACTGTATTTTATACCTAGAAAAACCTAGAAAAAAACCTTGCTTTCCTTCTGATCACAAGAAACGCTGTTAGATTCCCATGCGGCCTAATGTGTCCACAGTGTAAGAAGACACAAAACTTTGGCCTCACATCCAACAGTGAACGATCTTTGTCTAATTAACCCAACTTGTAAACTTGTTTATTACAGAGAGCATAGGACGGCTGGAAATGCAGTGAGGAACGGGGCCGTTGGGCTCGTCTTTCCTAAATCTTACCTACAGAGTGCATCTGCCATCCAACACTCTGCTTCCTCTAAGAATCCCGTTAAGGAAATCTGCACATTAATAACTTTCTATTTGAGAAAAGAAGATGCATCCTCCTGCGAGGGTGACATTTACCCTGGACCTGTTCCCTCCCACGCCCCCCTGTTCTGCCCACAGAGGAACAGGATGTACACGTGTGTGCGCTCAGGACTTGCGCACGCCTCCCTCAGCCTGCAGGTATGTGGCCCCTGCATGGTTACAGTCCTCTCACTGAGCTGTAATTTCAGCACAGGTTTAAATCTGCACTGACCCCCGCCAACACAGCCGGGCCTCCAGCACACTGCCTGAAATCCTGGCACACTTCCTCACAGAGGCAGGTATCCACCCTGCTGTAGGATGCTGGTAAATTTATCTGCTTGTTCTTGGCACAAGTGTCTCTTTGTATGTTAAGATGAGGTGAAGATTTGTCAGGGGTGGGGGCGGGGGGGGGGGTTCACTTTCGCCTGCTTGCTTCCGTGACAGCAGACAGGGTGAATGAGCGTAGCTGGGAAGAGCTCAGAGCCATAGCTGATTATGCCTGCAGTCAAAGAGCTGACACACAAATGCACACCTTCTGTGTGCTTTTAGGGTGTTTCCATAATTTTCTTTCTTTATTCTAAAGATAGACTTTGTCTGTTTAATGCACAGCTTCCAAATTTAGCCTGACTGTTCTGAAAGAAAAGTTTCAAAGCATGGCTTTGTGATGTGAAAATGCATATTTATTCTAAATAAATACACACGCACATACGCACATACGCGCACACACACACACACACACACACACACACACACACACACACACACACGTGTACTGCCTTTGTGGGCACCCAAATTTCCTGCAGTGTAGTATTTGTTCTGGTTCCTGTGTCTCTCCCCAGGTAACTAGCTATCCTTTCTTTAACATGTCTGATATCTCAGTCACAGGTCTCTAAAGGAGAGAATGGAGAGACTGCACACAATAAAAGCTCTGAAACCTCTAATGGCATGTGGATGCAACATGTAACTTAGTCTTTACTCAGTGTTTCAATGGTCAGAATACTTTCCTGTACGTTCAGAGTATCTTTAACTGAGGTTCCATTACAAAAACATCACAGTAGAATCAGCATTGGGAAGGAAGGAGAAGACAGGGAGGAGGAGGAAGGAGAGAGGGGGTGGTAGAGGAGGAAGATTGAAATAAAGACGATGAGAGAGAATTCATTTGTGTGTGGGGACTGAGAAGGGGAAGGAGAGGACAGAGAGAGAGAGAGATTCTACAGTGCTCTTTATAACATCATTAATCTCTCCCTTGCTGTGTGTCTCTACTAGCTGCAGGAAAGTATATAAATATATTGAGAACTTACACGATTGCCTTATTAGAATTAAGTTCCTTAATAAAGGGGTAATATTTCCCCATTTGTTGTAAATGCGTTGGCATGCAGTACTGTTTATGTAATAATTTGTAGAGCAATTTCCATATGTATCTCCTGGGGTAAGTCACTCTAAGGATGAGGTAATTCAATTATAAATGCATGAGCAGTGTGTGTCGATAAATCATATGGAAAATAACCTTACTGTTTTATTTATTTATCTTTATTCAATCACATAAACAAGGAGCAGGTGTATTTGAGCAAAAGGTCAGACACTGAAATTCAGCTAGTCCACTAACAAGGTATGTAACAAGTATGTTACTCAACCCACTTCCTTTTTTTAGAACATTTTAATGAAGAGTGTCCTAGATCCAGCCGCAAAGTGATTTGTCCTGAATGTTTCTATACTTTTTTCCTTTATTCACCCCTGTTGTACATAAAGCTCATCCTACTGCAACAGTGTCCGCTCTCACCCAGGAGCTCTGGAATGAGACAGAATCCTGCAGTACACTCACACAGCCAATGGCTGTCTTTCATACTGCGAGTCACACACCACACCACAGTGAAGCCAGCACCCATTGGAGGATAGCTGCTCCTCTGCTGATGTCATAGGAGGAACTCACAGGCGAATGGTGAATCACAGAGGGTCTGAGAGCAGTGAAATGAGGAATCCAGACCTACCCCCACCCCTATCGAAAAAAGCCATTTCATTCCGCCACTGTGGACTCATGGTTGCTGTTGACGGATGACAGGGCTGGTTTTGACCCTGAGCCACTCGGAAGCACTGCTCTCAACTTTAAGTAAGGAAATTAAAGTAAATGTAAAATCTTTTCTTAAGACAAATGACAAAACACATTGCAGTATGATCTGGACCTATTTTTCATTTTTTTCTTCTCAGCTTTGGAATGTTAATACAAGTGAGTTCAAAAAAAATTACTGCAATAATAAAAAAAATTACTCAAAGCTGCACCAGATGAGAAGGAAACCTCTGTACCACCATGTTGAGGTTCTGGTCGAAACCAGACAGGCATGGTGCTGTTTCAGAGGAGAAAAGGAACGAGGAAAGGGTCATAAAGTAAGGCCACGTGATAGATTGTACACTGTAGAACACATCAATACATCTACTCTCTGCGTGACTGAAGCTTTCTGCTCTCAGCACAGAGGAGAACATTTCCTTTGAAGTCTGTGTTTGCAGGAACACTCTCACACAGTAACAGCCTAAGCCCAGCGTTACTGACACTGTCCGTTTCCTCTCCAGTTCATTCAGAGTGCTGCTGTTCCCCCTCCTGCTGTTCCCCCTCCTGCTGTTCCCCCTCCTGCTGTTCCCCCTGCTCCACTCCCCGGGAGCCTTGCTGAACTCCTGTACATTTCACTGGTCCCTCTTGTTTAGTCCTTTTTTCCTAAATGCGTAGGAGATCAGCTCTGTACATTTCAGAGGGAGATGCTGTTCATTTACACTCACAGATGAGATTACACACACTGAGAGTGAGTGACACCCCATTCCTCTCCAGCCCGGACACATTTCCAGTGTTTTACACTCTGAAAGATGTGGTTTTCTTTTGACTTGTTTTTCTTTTTAGTTGTTTTTGAATTTATCAGCTAGAGAGGTAGGGTAAAAAAAAAACACACAAAGTCCCACATTGTGCTCATGGAGTCACAATCCATACCTCATGATCTATACGCTGCAGTCAAATAAAGATTTGTACTTTGAACACGAAAAAAAGCAGTCATTATCCATTTAGAATCCTGTTTTACAGGTAAAAAAAGTCAAAGAACAGAGAAGAAAAGAAATGTCAGCATGGATTTCCGAAGAGAGAGTGGTCACTTTGAAGTGTGAACTTCATTCAGACAGAAGTGTTGCAGGTGAAGAGTGGCTTGCGTGGTTGTAAGCAGATTAATCTGTCAGAGCAGGTGTGTGTGTTGGGGAAGGAGCCGGTAGAACAGCCTGTCTCTTTTCCTGTGTCTGTGTCTTTTCCTGCCTCAGTGGGCTCACCTTTGTTGAGGCAGGGAAGAGGACTTCCTCAGCCTGAGGTAGGAGGGACTGCTCAGCCATGCAGTCAGGAAGGAGGCCAGTGGAAGTCCTTTCAAATCGTTCCTGTATGTCTCTGCTCTGAGTCGGTGTCATCCAGAGCCCCCATCCTCTCTCTCTCCCTCTCTCTCTCTCTCTCTCTCTCTCTCTCTCTCTCCCTCTCCTCTCTCTCTCCTCTCCTCCCTCCCTCTCCCTCTCCCCCTCTCTCCCTCTCTCTCTCTCCCTCTCTCCCCCCTCCCCTCCCTCTCTCTCCCCCTCTCTCTCTCTCTCTCCCTCTCTCTCTTCCCTCTCTCTCTCTCCCCCTCTCTCCCTCTCTCCCTCTCTCTTTCCCTCTCTCTCTCTCCCTCTCTCTCTCTCTCAGCCACAGCTGCAGCTCTGTTAAAGATGGCTTTGATAGATATGTTCCATGCGTTGTTGTCGTCTGAGTTTTTTTTTTTTTTTTTTTTGTCTTTATCAGCATTGGAGACCGAAAGCTGGAGAGTGATCTCGTGGCTCCTGAAGATGACTACATTTTTAGAATAACTCCTCCCTGCCTGGCGGTCCGTCCTGGGAACACGGCAGGTTTCACAGGGCCAGCTTGACCATCAGGCTGGACGTGAACACCATGGCTGCTCGGAAACAGAGGTGCGTGCCGGACGAGTGCTCCTCCTCCTCATCCTCCATTTTGGGGGACCCGCGGGACTCCGAGCTCTCCATGTTGGGCCTCAGTAGTGTCTGTGGGAGGCACAGAGAGGTGAGGGAAATGAACCCCGTTTCCTCGAACAGCAGGGAAGAGATCCTGTGTTAGAGCTGCGTTTACATGCGTGTATGAGGTGCGTGTGAGCTGCTACATGGACATGCGTGTAGTGTGTCAGGCAGCTGACACAGGTGCTCTGAGGTAACTGTCTGCAGCCAGTTGCCATGGCCGTCTGGCTCATGGGATGGGAATCCTTAAAGGGATTTCCATCAACAGCAATGCCCTTCAACAGAATCACATGCTACCCAGCCAGTGGAATCCTGTAAGACATACATCCATGCATGTCCCTACATATACAACTACACCTGTATCTACACCTCCACCTGTATTTATACCTGTACCTGTGTGCCTATTTGCATCTATATCTGCACCTGTATCTACACCTAAACCTGCATCTATGCCTATACCTGTGTCTAGTCTTACCCCAGCATCTACACCTACATCTGTATCTAGGCTTACACCTGTAGCTATACCTGTACCTGACCACAACCATCTTCATTTGCAACTGTTCAGATTCTGACTGCACAGGGCAGAAACTGATTGAATTGGTCAAAGAACAGGACTGCTCAAAGACTGCTGTTATAAACACTGCTGGCAGATCAGGTCTCATGAGCTGCTAATGAATACTGTACGCACAGTGATTGGTGCTTGAATAACACCATGTTCAGTGATTGGTGAATGATGAACGTTGTGTTCAGTGATTGGTGAATGATGAACGTTGTGTTCAGTGATTGGTGCTTGATGAACGCTGTGTTCAGTGATTGGTGAATGATGAACGTTGTGTGCTGTACTGTGTTTTATGGATGGCATTCCTGATTGCTTACCGTGTCTTCACACACATAGCCAGCGGTGGGATTGCACTTTGAGCCAGTCTCCTGCATAAATCACAGAGACAAAAGCCTGTTACGAGGCAGCCATTAACATGCAGGAATCGCAGGGGGGGCCGGGGGGTGAAGGGCTTTGCGTTCTCAGAGCGGCGGCGTCTCGGAAAGAGCGGGAGGAGCGCATGACCTGCGACGCTGGCGTTCAGGGCCGCGTGTGCGTGACCGCATTGCAATGCACGGTGTGCTGCGCGGCAGGTTTCGGCATTCATCTCCCTGCGTGATCACCGCATACCAAACCCATCAACGAGAAAGCACTCCTTCATTTTAATGCCTGCGATGACTGCATGAGAGGGACAACCCTCCAGCTCTGATGAGCAAATCGCCCTTTCTCAAAAACAAATTTATCTTCAGGAATCAGGGCATCACTTCGTCTTTTGAGGTGCAGTTACTCTACATAAAGCACAACATGGAATGGTTTGGATATTGCTGGTAAAAGGAATAGTGTGGTTATTACTGGTAAAATGAAATGGTTTGGATATTTCTGGTAAAGGAACACATCCTTTCCTCTTTAAAAGTAATGTAGGTTATTCACAGAGAACATAAAACTGTGACACAACTGATAGTGTGTTTTAAGGGGTCCAACTACAAACTTTCCCTAGGATGCATTTCCAGGTACTTCTTGATTTTTCCCATGAAAGTACAGATTTCAAGTTCCAGTTACGCATGTTTATTTTTTCCAAGAACAGCCCCAGTTGTTGTGTGCGATGATCTTTCTGAATATTGCATGACTGTAACTGTGTTTTATGGAATAGTGATTGTTGCTTGATCTAAGACTGTCAGGGCTGAAGGAAAGAGGCCACAATTTCCTGCCTGCCTCACATGCTGCTCAGGGAATCTGTTTGGAATGACTGCAGGCCTCTAATGTTCCACAGTACACACGCAAGTGTAGAACCATCAATAATTCACATCCGCTGATTACCATGGACTTGGTAATGAACTGCATCACCAATGTATGCACACATGCGCACACACGCACGCACAAACGCACACACATACGCACACACATACATACACACACACACATGCACACGCATGCAAATACACACACGCTCACGCACATACATATATACACACACTCATTCACAAAATGCACAAACATGCACATACACACATGCACACACACACACTCATACACACATATGTATGTGTATTTGTGTGTGTGTGTGTGTGTGTGTGTGTGTGTGTGTGTGTGTGTGTGTGTAATGAGAGAGAGAGGGAGAGAACATTTATTTGTATATATCTTAAGGAAACTGATATTTTGAATGCAGTGCTATGCACATTTCAGAAGCAAGCACAGGGATGGTACATGTGAATGCCCAGATTTTGATGAGGGGCTATGACTCCTCCAGGTGCTCAGACTCCTTGGGGTGCTATGACTCATGGTCTTACGCTTGCTGATGGACTGATTGCGGGCTGCGAGGAGTGTCGATGGTGAAATGACACCTGGGAACGCCCCAGGGGTACAGTGATAAGTGCACATTGGTTCCTTTTTGAGTTTTTCTTGTGTGATTTTCTCCAGGCCTGAGACTTGCCAGTGTGACTCACCCTGTCACCTGTGTCTGCCTCCTCTGATTACAGAGGTGATGTGGTGCTTATGTAATCATGGTCAGACTGGTGCTCAGTGAGTCCAGGTGACCCCAGAAACATTTAATCAGCATCCAAAATCTGTGCATCCACATATTTTCCCAAAACATGAATGCATAAATAGTGAAGCCTTTCTTCACATAGAAGTCTTTAATATATTAATCCAAGCATTGTGAGAGCTGGCTTTATCTGCTTCTCATATAAGAGAGGTATAACAGATGTATAACTGCTGTATGACATATGTTATAACATGGGTATAACAGGTATAAGAGGCATATAACAGTAGTACAACAGATGCTTACCTTTAGGCTGGCACAGGTGGAGAGGACACAGGCGTCGCCGCCTGGCTTCACCTCATTGGAGCTGAGCGGTTGCTTGGATACACTTGCTGGCGCGAGGCCTGTGCTCGTGGCGGGAGCCGCTGGTGGGGGCGTGACTTTGGGAAGGGCGTCGGGCCCGTAACCGAAGGCCTGAATCGCGTTTCCTGCAAGGGCACATGGTGAAAGAGAAACCCCCTCACCACACCTGTGAAAACCCATGAGCATGAGACAGGTGCACCTAAGAACTTACCTTTAAACTGATAAATGTTCGAAATCTTCACCTTTACAGGTGTAAGATCAGCTATACAACCTGTCTAAATGCAACCATTTAAAGTAAAAAGAATGTTGATTCTGATCCAGGATCAGTTGCTAAGGGCAGAATGTGCCTACACCACGTTGGCTTTTCTGGATCCTGGTGCCGCTGGGTGACTGGCAGTGAGTGGTGCTTGCCAGTGTAAGCTTAAGATCAGGGAGCCTAAAAACTTACTGGACCGATAACCGGTTAAAGGTACCTGTTTAAAATTGTCTTGCACGATTTATATGCATTTAAATGTAAGGATGGGTCTCTATCTCCAGCTGTTTCTGATGTGTTGTAGATTATGTAATTTTGTAATTGTAACAGTGAATTTTCATTCCAAGTAACAGAGCAGATGTCCTCCTTCACTTTGTGCAGATGTGTTAGCTTTAACTGAGGTCCTGGTGTGAAATGCACTGAGGTTAAAAGGATAATGGTACTGCATTAGACGCCATGTTAGAGGGAATCAGCCTCTCGTGCATCGTGCCACTGCAGCTTGGATGAGCAAAACGCAAACATAAAGGCCTCTCATTACTGAGCTCTGCCACACTGGTCCCAGTGCCGTCCAGCTTTTGGTAATAACTGCATTTCAGAGTTCTGGCATTTGAGCTTATTTGGTAATTTACAAGTTGGGTGATGTTTCTGCCACCCCTTTAAATAACCAGATGTGAAATATGCCGAGAATTCAATTCAGTAGTGTGTACAGTGAGGCAGCGACTGGTGCTGGCCTGCAGGGGGCAGTCTCCACACTCACTCAGGCAGCTGTTGTCCCTGAAGTCCCTCAGGAAGGCCTCACACTCCTCCTCGTGGTTCCCGCTCCCACGGCAGGTACACCACAGGGAGATGCTGATGTTGGTGTAGCTGGCGTCCACGTAGTTCGGGGTCACGTCGGTTCCTGTGTGGGGAGAGAGGGTGCGGGGTGTCGGGGGGAACCCACGGCAGAGATCAGCGCAGGTCCCGAGGAGCTTTACACTGCTGTGAAGGGCTCGTTACAGCACTTTTTCATCCTCTCTGAGGGAGCCCTGGAGAGGCCAGTGAAGGGCCTCTCTCTCACTCACTGCTTTCAGAGTGTGTGAATCTAATCAGATCCACTGCGTCTGTGCACCGTGAAGCACGTTCCTCTGAATAAGAGCCGATTCATTAATGGGAGAAAATAAATCCCCTTCTGAGCGGTGTGGGAGATGGAGTCACGTACCGATGAGGCCGACGTAGGAGGTCAGGCAAGCGTGGTAGTTGTCGTTGGGACAGCTGGTGATGGTGTAAGGGGTGGACTGGCAGTTCATGTGGAAATCAGCGAGTCTTGACCTGCACACAGATAAAGACACACACAACATCAGAACAGCGATCTGTGAGGCCACATGGGTACAGAGAAACAGCAGAACAGCGATCTGTGAGTCCACATGGATGCAGAGAAACGGAACAGCAGAACATTGATCTGTGAGTCCACATGGATGCAGAGAAACGGAACAGCAGAACATTGATCTGTGAGTCCACATGGATGCAGAGAAACGGAACAGCAGAACATTGATCTGTGAGTCTGCATGAATACAGAGAAATGGAACAGCAGAACAGCGATCTGTGGGGCGAAGATGGACAGACCTGAGGCCTAAAACACTCAGAATGGAACACATCTCTGCTGCGTTGGCTGGATGTTCCCTGATTTAACCCGGTTTTAGCATGCAACCTTCCGGTCAGAAATCCAGTTCCCTCACAGCTAGTCTACCAAACAAACCAGAGTGTGCAATGTTTCGCTGGAGAGGAATCTTTCTCTGAACGTCCCAGAGAACATGAGGGAGCCATTATTTAAAAGCTCCTCCTGTTTGTTTTGAAGCTGTGCTTTGTGTTCTGACTCGGAGAGAGGTGTTGGATTGTAAGGCAGGTCCGGGAAGCCCTGTCTATCTGAGTCTGCAGATCCTGCTGCCACAACACTGCTGTCTGCAGAACTGCACACAGCGAACAAAGAGCTGCCACCCGCTGCGGCCCTCTGTCTGTCAGTCAGTCTGTCCTGCTCTGTTACAGCACCTGCAGTCTGACAGCTGCAATTATATTCTCACCATGGAGTGTTCAAAAGCCTCTGTGTGCCTGTGTGTGTGTGTGTGTGTGTGTGTGTGTGTGTGTGTGTGTGTGTGTGTGTGTGTGTGTGTGTGTGTGTGTGCGCCTGTGTATGACAGCAGGAGCAGCTCTTACACTGAAGCTGCTGACTGCAGTCGATACATACCAGGCTGTTAATGGAGCTGTCAGTCACTCTCCCTGCTCATTACAACCACAGCAAACATGGAATCCAATTCCAACGGCTTTTTCATGACCGGCAAAAAAAGACCTCACATGCACCACCACTGCCCAAAAGGGAGCGAGATCACAGAGACACATGTTCTCTCTGCAATCGTCCCAGAGCATAGAACAGGAAAGCACACTCTCTCTCTGTAATCATCCCAGAGCAATGCAGCGTCCTAATGATGAACCAGAGCATGGCGGGTACAAGCATCTCCATTACGTGTGCTCCAAACATCTGAAAGCATTTTATTAAACATATGCTGGCTCTGTTTTGGAGATGCGTATGCACTTGCATGCACGCGCACACACACACGCACACGCACACGGGCACACGCATGGGGCAGGTCCTCCTGGGCTCGATGATTGGGTAGGGGGCTGAGCGGAGCAGTACTCGCACTGATAGTCGTGATGGGTTCACTGAGGGTTCAGATCAGCACAGACAGCAGGGCCCAGGGGGAGGAGCCAAGGCTCAGAGCATCTCCAAGGACGCCTGAGGCCAGAAGCACAGAGCTGTCAGGAGGAAGCTGAGGAAGAGAGCTTCTCCTGACAGGGTAGAGAACCGCTTTAAACACTCTGTAATTGAAGACCATGCGTATGCGCTCTCTCACACCCAGCTCTGCTTGCTGTGTAAACACATTCCGGGTGTTCTGCCATACGCTGTTCTGCTGAGAAATCCCTCCAACAGGCAAAAAATATTCCTCTGTATCTTCACAAACTGCCTCAAGAAATAATGTCCAATTATTGGCTGGCGACACAGCTGAACATACTCACTTTAGGTATTTGAAGTACTCTGGCACAATAACACAAACCAATTATCTCCAAACGGGCGTTTGCCTGTGTTTCTCTCTGCTCGGCTGTGATGAAGACGCAGGTTACCGAGAGGCCGGTGCCTCACTGCAGGACAGGAACGCTGTGATGTGGGTCAGGAGTAATGCTCCTGCTCAGCCTGATCAAGCACCAGCTTCCCAATCAGGCAGGCAGCCTCCTCACTCTCATTATGCGTTGCCTCCTGATGCAGCGGGAATCTCCCGGCACAGATACAGAGGCACGACTGTGATTTACAGTAAATCTACTGTCTGGAGGTGAGATTTTCAGTATATCTACGGTTTGGTTAGATTCTGCTGGTTTGAAGGTTGCTGGTTCTATTCCCCACTGGGGTACTGCTGCTGTACCCTATTCCAAGGTACTTAACCCAGAACTGCCTAAGTAAATATCTAGCTGTATAAATGGATACCACATTAAAAGTGGTAACCTATGTCACTCGCTCTGGATAAGAGCATCTGATAAATGATAATAATGTAATGGGATTTACAGTATATCTGGTGTCTGTGTAATTGTAAATTTATAATACATGTAAAGTATGGTTTATTCTTCTCAGGCTCTGTGAAGCAGCAGTACATGGTGATTTAAGCTTACTGGCAGATAATACCACAGATAACACCTGCTGCGCGTGACCTCACCTGTCCGTAGGTGCTGAAAACCGCCCAGACCCCTGATCAGCACGGGCATTGGCTTACCAAACCCCCCCTGAGGGAGGGCACAGGCAGGACAGGTGAGCGTACCTGCAGAGCAGGTCGGAGCGGCAGGCCCGGCGCAGCTCCAGGCAGTTGGGGCGGGTCTTCTCCTCGAAGGCGCAGGCGGGGACGATGGTCTGCCGGCGGCGTTCGGCGCAGGCCTGGTGCCGGCAGGCGCAGAAGAGCAGCCGGTAGCTGAACTCGCTGGGCACGCGGTCGAAGAACTGGCGCAGGGCGCGGTGGCAGCGCTTGCGGTAGCAGGGCTCGGCGGTCAGCGGCTGCCCCGGCCCGCGGTGGCACGCCTTGATGTAGTCGTTGCGCTGCCGCTTGCAGGCCTCGTTCAGGTTGCAGGCCTTGGTGGCGTCCAGGCAGGGGTTGCAGGGCTTCCCCGAATCCACGCAGTGGCCCCCTTTCCCCGCATCCATACCTGCCAGAGAAGGAGGGGAGGGGACAGGGTGCGTGAGGATGGCCGTGTTTCTGTTCAGCGTTTGAAACTGAGGGTCATCAGCAGGAAGGCTGTGACATTCCGACACCAGCAGATGCAGGGGTTTGGCACGGGTTTCACAATCTTGGCTGTTTTGAAAACTACGCTCATGAATCTCTTTTGTAATGTCGAGCTGCTTGTGACTGATTGACACATGTCTGAAATGGGTGCCAGGTTCCATCTTAACGCAGCTTCACAGAAGTTTAAGCAGCTTGGTGAAATATTTGGCAGAGCCTGGCTTCTCGTGGAATTGGTTGGTAATGTCTGAGTGTGTGTGGAGAGGGCCTCTGGACGGCCCACGTTCTCTCTGAGGGTGCTGAAGGACAGGGAGAGGTCCCCACCTACGGAACCCCAGAGGGCTCAAAAAGCAGCAGAGATGCAATCCGTGGGGCACACAGCAGTCACATGACTCAATAAAAACAGGAAGTTACAAAATGGGCTGTTTAGATCACTACTATCTACACAGTGTAACGCTCCATGCATGTGACGCAATGCAGTCATGACCCCAATAACGCATAACTCATAAAGTCATATCGCACACCTCCTCCTGAATACTCCCTCTTTATAAAAACCGCTGTACCCTCGAGAGTCCCACCGATCGCTGTGCCTGAATACAGATGAGGATGCCGCTGTGTAATTGCACTCACTGTAGCGTTTCATTTTCATAAATTGCTTTTTTTAAGGGGGTGCAGGTGGAGAATTTAGCAAACAGATACGTCCTCTGAGGAGGGGAATGGGAAGCATTTTTGCAGTTTTCCCCAGACCTGCTGAAAGGCGGGGCTGCAAGGTCAGGGGCTCCCCACAGACTCGCGCTGTCTCTGCTGGCGCCCGATATTCATGCGCAGGGAGTCGTGAGGGATCCGGACGCCTAATGAAACCCTCCCAGGGTTAATTTACGCAGGAAGCAGCCTGAGACAGATGGCCGAGCCCGGCAGAGGAGACAGGAGCCTCTACCTGAAACATAATTAGGCTGCGTTCCAGGATTTGGTGTAATTAGGGAGGAGAGAACACGCCGAGGCGTGGGGAAAGAGTTGTGAGCACCGTGTCGGACAACCTCCTCTAAGCTGATTTAATTTCACCCCCCCCCACCCCACCCCTCCTCAAAGCACACGCCGGCATTAACATTCAACGCAGCAATTCCAGGAGGAAACGGGACATAATCTTAAACAGACATTTAGCGCATTACCTATGCTGCCCCTTCCCCGGTGTGACTGTAATCAGGAAACAGCCTGAATCTGGGCCATAGTGGGGCATAGCCATGATGGATCTGAGATGCGGGTTCAAATCCAGTGTGTGGCGCCGCTGTTGTACTCTTCTCCAAGGCACCTAGCCTTAATGCTCCAGCTGAGGAAATGGATGAGTTATGTAATGTAAGATAGGGAAGTTGCCCAGGAGGAAGGCGGGGGGATGGGGGGTTGGGGGAGCAGTGAGTGGCCATTTCTACCAAATCGAACTGTTGTGTTCTGGGCTCTAGTGCGTGCTTTGTGTTGTAGCCTTGCTTCAGTTATTGATAATTGATATGGCAGAGTTCTCCCACAGCAAACGCAGTCTGTCACGTGAAACAGAGCCGTTTGTGGTTACAGTTAATGGGTATTTCATGCTCCTGCATGCATGATGTTAGTCTCCCAGACACACTGGAACATGCAGTGCTTCTCTCTCTAACACATACAGTGACTGCATGTTTATTTTCGTATGCTTCCAGGGCAGGACTGAGACTCCCAGCCTCATCCTGGGCAGGAGGCTGTGAGGTTCAAACAGGGACGGGCTGTCCGAATCGGGGGTGTCGCCTGTCGGGAGTCCTGGCTGAATCTCGCCCTGTGCGCAGGCTCGTTAGGGGCTCTTTAGCCCTCGCCCTCGGGCTGGCTGTCAGACTCCTCGGCTCGCAGAGCACACGCCGGTCCCGGGGACACGCGGCCCCGAGCCCCAGGTCTCCTCCCACGCGCCAGCGGTGATTCACGTTCTGTTTGTGAGCAAACGCTGAGGCCAATTAGCGCCGCATCAGGGCTGGATCCTCATCTCCCTGACAGACGCCGTTTCGCTGCATCTCCGACTCTCTCACGTTTCATTTGAGCTAAGGGAGTTGGACAGGAGCTGTGATCCGCTCTCTCTCTCGGCGTTTGGGGGTGCCTGTTTGCGTGGAGGTGCACAGGAGTGGATGGGCGTTGTGGAGGTGCACAGGAGCGGATGGGCGTTGTGGAGGTGCACAGGAGTGGATGGGAGTTGTGGAGGTGCACAGGAGCGGATGGGCGTTGGTCTGGCACTGCTGCACCCAAGCGCCATGCGGCGCGGTGTGTACACATCACACCCCCGATGCTGACCATGCCCCCCGCGTCACACATTACACTTAGCCTTAATCTTAGTCTTCATCTTATCCTTATTCTCTACAGAGTCACTCTCACCGACCTATCAGCATCAGTGTTGCTGTGGGGTCACACTCACAGACCTATCGTCATCGGTGTTACTACAGAGTCACAGTCACAGACCCATCCACAGATTTACTGCAAGTCTGTTTCCTGGAGCTCTCCTGGGATGTTCCTGTAGTTATGTATTTCCTTAGAGGAACAGTCATATTTGAAGATGTGAAAGAAAAAGTAAAATGGAAGTGAAGTATATATTTGGGTTTTGATTTTTTACTTTTTTCCTTTGTATTTTTGTTTTTTACTGATTTATTTATTTTTACAATCATTCAGTCATGGGGAAATGCTTCTCGGGAAATTTGTCTCCTCTCAAATGTCCCACAATCATCAGTTTGCCCTCTGCCATCAGCCAGGGAACATCCTGGAAACTTCCACCATTAGCCCGGAACCTCACTTTTTCGACGGAGTAATTGTTCTGTTTGGTTACATAGAGAATGAATGAGAATGCTGGAATGGAGCACAGTTCTAATAACTGAAACAGGTAGAGAATCTGGCAGTATGGAGGGATATAAATAAAGCCAAAGCTCTGTTTCAGTGTAACTACAGACGCTTTCCTCCTGATTCCCAATTCTCTTTAATGCCGTCAGAGGCAGCTCTGACCCCCGTGCCCGGAGAGCGTCCATACACGCTGTCCTCCTCTGGTTTCGGTGATCGATCGGAAATGTTCTCTATTCATCTCTAGAGCTCCCCACATGCCCCGATCCTCCGCACATTCTCCATTCTCTTTCATCACCGCTCCCTCTCCTGATCCCAGATCTTCTGAAGGAAGACTCTGCACCAGACTCTTATACAGAGATATGGGGACCTTTCATAGGGTAAGCTATAAGCAGTCTGTCATATTTGCTGCCTGCATGTCATGCAGGCAGAACCAAGGCCACGCCTTTGATATCAGGACAAAAGGCGCATGGTGCCGCAGATCTTGTCTGATGGAGACAAAGTCGTGGGATGAGATTTCACCTCAATAGCAATCACTGGCCTTGATTTCACAGAGGTGTTTGCGCTTCTCCTTTATTGATCTCATTAATCAGAGGTGTGGTGACGCAGGACAATTGATCAGGCTTAATGAGAGCAAAAGCACATCTTCAAGGACAACATTTAACCTTACTGTTAGCACAGGCATTCGGCTACTCAGGTTCATATGAAAGTATATATAACAAAGTCAGTGAGTCCAATGAAGTGAGTTTTACTGCGTTAGGAAAGCACAGCCCAGGGGACTCCAGCTCATGCAAGCCTGGCCTGTCTGACCAAATATTTTCAGAGTTTCCTTTTTCAGGAACGTCTCGGTGGACCCTGGATGTGTGAAGGTGAAAAATCACATTTGTTCATTCACCGGTACAAGGCGTGCCACACAGTTTCATTCCGGTGAGCCTTTACGTGTTAAAAGCATTGAAGAACCCAAACCCCTGTTCTAGAATTCTCATCTGGAGCTCATGTGGGGCAAACACTGAAGTCACAAGGACTGCACCAGCAACAAATGGATCAGTGTTTATGGTGGGATGATACAGAGAAAAACAAATCAGAGGAAATATAAAGAAAACTACCCTGGTGCTGGAATCGGTCATGTGAAGCAGAACTTTTGAAATGACAGTCTGCGGAAATGACCCATTTAATGGCTCTGACATGCTGTAATATAAAGCCACTCTCTGTCTGAGGCTGTGCGGAGCAGCTGAGAGATGCTGTCTCACAGACCCATGTGTCAGGATCTGAGGCTCACTCCACAGCCCTGCTGAGAGACCAGAGGAGAGCCAATCACACGCATCAGCCGTGTCTGTCCTCACACCGCAGAGCGTCTCTCTGTGAGGGAAGTGAGGGGGTCAGCCATGCCTGTCCTAACACCACAAAGTGTCTCTCTGTGAGGGAAGTGAGGGGGTCAATGCTGCAGAGCGTCTCTCTGTGAGGGAAGTGAGGGGGTCAACGCTGCAGAGCGTCTCTCTGTGAGGGAAGTGAGGGGGTCAGTGTACTGGTGCGTGAGCAAACGGCAGAGGAAGCTGAAGCTTCTTCCAGAGCAGACAGCGGTACCCGGGCGTCTGCAGTGTCAGCGCTGGACACAGCCTCGCTAATCCCTCACACTCTCCTCAGACACTCATCGCTCACCCGGAAACCCACGGCACACTGAAAACTCCGGGCGCGGCGTTTTTAGCGCCGCTCGGGGCATCAGTCTTTTTTAGCGATGTGCCGTGTTTACAGAGCCGGCGGCAAACAGACAGACAGTGCATTTTAAAAGAAGAATTGGAGCCAGCGCACGCGCTTTGAAAGCTCACCCAGCTCGTCAGTTTTCCAGTCTGTGGCTTTTAATTTCAGCGGTAGTTATACCTGAGTGCCAGCTTGTGCACTGTGATTCTGAAATGATGAAATGCTTCAGAGATGCTGATGTTAACAGACCAAAAGCACTAACTTCAGAAGCCCTTGTGCAGGTTACCCACAATGCCCCTGTGCAGATTACCCACAATGCCCTCCTGCTTAATTATCAGCAGCACTCAGTCCTGCACCCTTGAAATCTTTCTTGCATGTCACAGTACACTCTGCTGTTAGCTCCTTTGTTATAATGTGGTCATATTTAACACTACAGCTACATGTAAGCACATGCCCTGATAACTCTCACAGTATGATATGTTTGGTTTTATATGTAAATAGTTGATTTATTTACAAATATTTAGATAATTTTTGTTCTGAGGAACTGCTCATAATGCAGTTTATTAGCATGGTTTTGCCACCATTTATGGGGAGGTTATCAGCACGTGTGCTTTATGGTATTCAGAAATATTCCACATGGGCGGTGGTTTACCTGAGATTATGGAGGCCAGTCGAAAGGCGTCAGGGTGGGGCACAGTCATGGGTTCATAGGGCGAGTTTTCATAGAACTCCTCTTCTGCAAAAAAAAAAAAAAAAAAGAGAGAAGCTGATGAGCATTGTGTTAGGACAGCTCTGTGTTCACATGCAAGCACATCCTGAAGGAAAGACTTCTCATTATTTTTATTACCATCACTCTGGGCCATTTACTCTCTGGCATCCTCTCATCACCCTTATCTCTCACTTTATGTCACATCTGTATCCTAACTCTGTAAACCTCTGTGTGACTGGTCCCTTTGTTAAGAGTCCTCTTACATTTGATCGGTGGATGAGTTTTCTTTAATAAGTAGAAGGATCCTTTGGATTCCTTGTCTGTGTGTTAACAGAAATGAACAGCCATGAAAACAGTAGTCAGGTCCCGTCTGGTGGCCTCGTCTCCCAGGGAACGAGCTGATTATCGTTTGGCGTAATCGGTCACCCGCGTGAGGGATGAGGCAGACAGTCCCAGTGAGAGCTCTGCCGGGCTGCGGAGGTCGCTCAGATGAATATCATTCTCTCACTCTCGCTTGCCTTGGACATGCAGGCCAATTAAGCAGTGCTCAATCGCAGCCCTGCAGAAGGAGCATGGCCTGCCGGGTGTCTGTCCTGCTCGCCGGAGACCGAGGCCTTTAATGCGTGAAATCAGCGGCCGCAGCCGAGCTCGGGGGATAGCCTGCAGCTCATGGACTCATTTCCTAAAACGGCATTCCGTTGCCCTTTGACCTGCGGCAGGAGAGGGCCAGGCCTGGCAGGCGGTAAGGAGCAGCACGTAGAAACTGGACTCCAGGGAGAGGATCGTTCCTTCTCTGTGTCCTCCTCCTCTGGAGAGACGGGGACATAAACATGTTCCTCTCGTTTGCAGGGTAGGCCCTGAGGAAGGTCTCCCGTGATGCGTCTTAAAGAAAGCTGATTCATTGCTTGCTTTTATGGCCGTGTTTTTGTTAGTAACAATGTTCTGTACTGCCATTAGTTGCGAGGGCTCCAGCATTGGTCATAAAGGGATTTGAGAACTGTTCATCTAGACAGGCGCAGATGCCAGAGAGACTTCAGCTAAATGCTAAACCTTCCTTTTGCCTTAGCAGTCCATTACATTCCTTATTGGTGTAATAGTCTGGGGAGACCGAGTGTGCAAAGGCACTGCCCCACCTGGGAACAGCGCGGGTAACACTGGGGCTATGAGTCAGGTATGAAAACCCCGCTCTGAATAGCCATTTACCAATGTCAATGTTAAAGTCTCAGCTCAGTCTGCCCAGAGGAGGGCAGGGGAGAGGTTACAGAATGTCAGGGAATGGTTACTAAGAAACAGGGAAAGGGCTGCTTTCAAAGGACTTCATCAGTCAGGATTGATGTGTTTGTGGTGCATCATGGGAAACCATGTTTGTGTAATCCCGGTAGACTGGCCGTGTTGGTTCCCGGACCTGACTGGGCTGGTTAATGCATTTGAACACTGCTCTTTCTCTGTCTGGTACAGCATCCTCATTCCTCCCAGCTGAGAGATACAAGTGTAGTTTCCAGCTGTTGCCACTCCGTTTGTAACAAGGTAATTAGCCAAAGCAAAACATCTGTTTGTGTTGCCTCAGTGGAAATGTATGTAATGCGTTAAAGAACCTCCAACGTGATCCATTAGACTCGCAAACGGCAGAAACGACCTGATGGCGAATCAGCCCCTTGAGTGCCGCTCTTGTTCCATTTCGCGTTTCGCTGCGGTTAGCTGAGGGTTCACACATCGGGACTGTGTGTCCGCCGCGGTGGTCGGGCGTCTCCGTGTTGGGGTTCTGAGGGCCTGCACCCCAACAGAGCAGAGAGGTGGGGAGCATTCTGCTGACCACATTAAAAACAGACTCTACAGGATGAAGAAATGGACTCTAATGCAGGATAGAAAAATGAAGAGATTTCTGAAGGAGCTTAGTGCTCCATTTGCCTTTACAGGAGACTGGAACGCTAAAGGGATTAGTAAAGTGTAACTTATAATAGCATTGGGGGGATTAAGGAAAATCCCTGTGGAAGCTTATAACTTTTCATATATGTATACATTTTCATAAATATATTTCTTCTGAATCTACCCACAGCTAACAGCACAGTGTAGGTATCACTGAGCCACTGTTTTCATTTTAAGGTACATGTAATACATGCTGAAATTGGAACACATTCATTACTTATGGTGTATGAATGCACAGATTGTGTCTCTGTCCTGCTGTCCGCATTAAAAGCATGACTCCCTCATTCCCACAGCCAAGCGGGAAACTGAAACCGTTAGAGGTAAAGAGGGAAGGGTAGTAATCAATCTGTGAGATCAGCACTTTCTTCTTCATTTAAATGAGTAGTTATGCAGTCTTACAGAGCTATGGGGGATTATTTTATCCAGATCATTTTTATCAAGCTGTGCGCATTTGGTTCTGGGAGTCTGTGATTATGTGCAAAGTGCAACCTGAGATCTTTCTGCTTTTTTTTTTTTTTTTTCTTTTCCTGCGAGCTCGTAACAGTGAGCATTCCTCTGGATGTGGATAATGTCCCGCAGAAACAAATTACATTTTCTCTCATGGAGAATAGTAGCAATTTCAGTTGCTTTTTATTACATTTTAAATTGCAGCCATCCATATCACCTGACAGCGCGTAATAAGCGGCGGTGAAAACGCACGTATCCATCGCGCCTGTCACTCTCCACCCTGTCTCCACGGCTACCGCGCACCTGATTATTCCTTTAAAGGCGTGAGAAATTGCGCTGGGTGACTCGGGGCCCTTGGCGACTGTTTTGCAGAGCCGTGTTCTGCTCCTTTCGGCTCTGCCCCCGAGGACGAGAGGACACGTGTGGAGGCTGAGGGGAACTCCCCCGGCCCCGGCACAGGTGAGGGGGCAGGGTCACCTTCAGAGCTCACTGCTGCAGCTGTACACCTCAGCAAGACGCTTAACCTGAATGGCAGCTGATTAACTGGGTTGTATGTGAAGCGAGTAGAATAAATTCAAATAAATAAATGAATAAATAAATAGCTGGAGAAGAGGGTGTCTGCAGAGATTAGGCTGAAGGTCACAGCAGGAGCAGGAGACATACGGCTGCTTCCCTGGTGTGTTTGGGTGAGCCTGAACCCCCAGCCACCGCTCCCGTGTTTCTGTCTCGCGTCCGGGTCAGAGGCCATGTGAAAACAGCAGTGCTAAATCGATGAGTCCCAGCTGATGGTGTTTGTGTTACTCGCGTGCGGGTCATTGGCTCAAGCTCGCCTGCAAGTGAAACAAAGGCCATGGCTCTGACGTCTCCTCTCTGGACTCCACCCTGTCCTTAGTCAGTACCTACTCACTAAGACAGAGTAATTTCTGTTCAGCTCACTCCATCTTATTCCACCAAGGGCAGGACTGAGTGTGAACAGGGAACATTCTGCTGTGTTCTGTAAGAGAGAGAGTATTAGCACAGAATGTGTCCGTTAGCGTGTAGGGGAGAGTGTATTAGCGTTGAATGTGTCCGTTAGCATGTAGGGGAGAGTGTATTAGCGTTGAATGTGTCTGTTAGCGTGTAGGGGAGAGTGTATTAGCGTTGAATGTGTCTGTTAGTGTGTAGGGGAGAGTGTATTAGCGCTGAATGTGTCTGTTAGTGTGTAGGGGAGAGTGTATTAGCACTGAGTGTGTCCGTTAGCGTGTAGGGGAGAGTGTATTAGCGCTGAATGTGTCTGTTAGCGCGTAGGGGAGAGTGTATTAGCGCTGAGTGTGTCCGTTAGCACGTGTGGCTCAGGGTGAGGTATGTTAGCATTTCAGGTGTTGTTCCCAGGGGCCTCGGTGTTGAGTGTGACAGTTATCAAACAGACAGTAAACTGCTGATCAGCAAGGCAGGCCCTACCTCTCCTCCTCTCTCCCAGCTGGAGAGGAAGCCTGGAGCGGAATCCAAACTGTGTTCCTGACATTAACGTTCATTTCTTTCTGAGTGACTCAGTATCTCTGTCCTGGCTGCTTCTTCAGCCATAACTAAGACTTAATTTGAGTCGCCCAGGGCGGAGAAGGGGGGTGGGTGGCTGAGGGGCTTTGGGGGGGGGGTTTGGGAGGGGGTGGGAAAAGCAGAGTTGGAGTACATCAGGCATTTCACTTTCACATCTGATGGGTTTATAATGATGCCAAACCCAGCCTACTGCTGAGTGAACAGCTCAGTCAAGCTCTAACCGTGCACTTTGTGGCCATCGGAGCTGGGTTAGGAGACACAGGTATGTGGAGTCTGGTCTCACCTGGGTTAGGAGACACAGGTATGTGGTGTCTGGTCTCACCTGGGTTAGGAGACACAGGTATGTGGAGTCTGGTCTCACCTGGGTTAGGAGACACAGGTATGTGGAGTCTGGTCTCACCTGGGTTAGGAGACACAGGTATGTGGCACTATGTTACCATAACATCATAAGAGTGCAGCATTTGCTAGGTGTTTATCTGTGCAAGCGTCCCTGACAGAGACTAATGTCCGCAGGAGACTGTTGTGTAATGTGATCTGGTGGACGCCGCTCTGCAGAGTTAATGATCCCTCAGGCTGCTGGGAGGTCTGGGCTACTGGACCCCTTCCTGACCCACAGGCTAGCAAGGGCTCCTGCAAGATTCCTGTTCAACCCCAACTCTGAGCTTGCGCTGTGGTTTCCCTCTCTTCTCCCCCAATCATAATGCCGCTGCTGGCAGAGATTCAGAAGTGCAGTGGGTGTTTTTTTCCGTTTCTGTGAATCCGTAATGCTGAAAAACATCTGTCTACAGGGACTATTTAGGCCTGTATGACTGTCATTAAAGCATCCCTCCGGATCTGAAGGCTGATACCAGTGTTTTAATCTGCCGATATGCTGTTTGTGTTATTGTAAATAGAAATGTCCTCAAAGTGACAGTGTTCCTGACAGTGTTCCCTGTGAAAACACAGGTGGTGCATTAACAGCATGCAGGCTGAGAACAAGCTGAGATGAAGTGAGACATGAAAACAGAGGAATTGCAGCAGGTGGGAGACTCGTTCTCTGTGTTAATTTGCAAGCCCACGAACAGAGCCCTCCCTGCCGAAATCCAGTCAGGTGGACTGTGCAGGTGCTAGTTGATGGTTTAATTATGACTGCAAGGTAACCTGAGGTCGGTCACAAGGTCGCGGAGGATCACGGGCCTGGCCCAATCGCCCCAGGAGACTGGGGGCCTCCACTATCGATCCAGCTCTAAAATTGGCTGCAGTCTATTTTCCAAACACAAACCGCTCGGCCGTACATGCTAACCATAACACTGGAATGTGAGCGCTGGCCTGTCCAGCAGGGGGCAGGAGCTCAGTAATGGGGTGTAACCCTCAGTAACCCTCAATATCAGGGGGATTCTGGGATTGGGCTCCATGCTGTAGTTTGGTCTGCAGGGCCGTAGAACATAACACCTGAGCAGGCAGACAGCTTTATTCTGTGCTTAACTCTGAGCAACATATTTAAGCAATTGTGACTTGTTTTCTGAGAAAAGGGGAAAAAAAACATTTTGTGTAAATTTCAGTGTAAGGCAAGCTCATAACATTTTGTTCTTATCCTCACTGCAAAGTGCTGTGCACAGTAACTACATTTTCAACTGCAGTTTCATGAAAATGTGAACAAAACCAAAACACAGTTCTTAAAAAGTTTTTTTTTTTTTTAAATGCAGTAAAATGTAAAATTTAGAGGACTTTGGGTGAAACTGTTGTTCACCCAAACCCAGCACACGCACGCACACACACACAGACACGCACACACACACAGACACACACACACACACACACACACACATAACTGGCTTGTGCAGACTGTGTTCTGAATGCGCTTGATGAGGTGGCTGAGCCCTGCAAAAGCAGGAATAATTACTGCCCCCAGCTCACCCCCAGCCCCCAGCTCACCCCCGCTCAGACGCGAGCTGCTGCTGCCGCAGACGGAGGGATTAATCTGTGTGTTGGCAGCAAACGCGCACAGCGGGCTGCAGAACAAAGGGCCGGCAGGAAGGCGCGGTGATGGGCCGGCCGCCACAGCGCAGCTGCTGAAAGTGGGGCAGGAGAGCGGGGCCGGCCGGGACGGGCCCCCAGGAGCCCCGCGGGACGGGCCCTCAGCCGCCGGGCGCGGGATGGGCCCTCAGCCGCCGGGCGGGGGAAAACACCTCTAATGATGGGGACTCGCAGCCTGTGCATCTGCAGCTCGCTGGGAAGACAAACCCCTTCCGTTCTCCTCACTCAGCAGGCACTCGAGTGGGCAGAGACCCACCACAATGCCGCATTGAAATGCCAAGCCTGAGAGGAGAGGTAGCCGTAAGAGCCCCCCCTCCCTCCCGCTCTCTTTCTCCCTCTCTCTTCTCTCTTTCTCCCTCACTCTTTCCCTCCCTTTCTTTCTCCCTCTCTCTTCTCTTTATTTCTTCCTCACTCTCTCCCCCTGCCTCTCATTTTCCCTCTCTCTCCCTCTCCCTCCCTCCTCCCTCCCTCCCTTTTTCCTCCTTCCCTCCTCTCTCTCCCATCTCTCTCTCTCTCTCATACACTGTGTCTCTCTTTTCGCTCTCTCTTTCTCTCCCCCTCCCTCCCTCGCTCCCTGTCTCTCTCTCTTTCTCTGTCTGATAGCTGCATCACCGGGGTCTTTTGTTGTGGTTGCTGATGGTTACATATCTGACTGCATTGTACTGATGTGCATAAGCCTGAAGTGTGTGCTTAACCCTCCCAGGGGCTGAAGCATCACAGCTGATTCACAGGCAGCCCTGGGGAGGGGGACCCGCCCAGGGATAATGGAGCGGATCAGAGTTCTGAATGTCGCTGTGGCTACATCAGCCTGGCCCACTAATCACGCAGTAAATCAATGATGTACACAAACGCATGCATAAATACAGGAAATAACAGGCTACCATTTTGTGGGGCTGTTTACCTCAGGAATGCACTCAAGTCATAAGGCAGATCATAGTTGATCCTTTCCATCCTTTCTGGCACATTCTGCTAATGTCTGTTATATCCCACTATGCTCAGGTATATCCCATTATACTCCACTATATTCTGCATTATTCTGCTATACTCCCCACTATACTCTGTTACATCCTGCTATACTGAGCCTGATCCATTGCTGCTGTACTCCAGCAGGGCCTGTTGGCACTGTGCTCACCCAGTAAAACCACTTCCAGGTGAACATGCCCCCAATGCACCTCCGCACACACAGATACTCTGCTCACCACAGTCCCTGCCTGCTTTTCCTTTCTACCTTCGGCCAGGCCCAGGTGAACACACCCGCCCCGCCCGTTGCCCCGCCCCCCCTACCTTCGGCCAGGCCCAGGTGAACACACCCCGCCCCGGCCCCCTACCTTCAGCCAGGCCCAGGTGAACACGCCCTGCCCTGCCCCACCCCTCCTACCTTCGGCCAGGCCCAGGTGAACACACCCGCCCGCCCCTCCTACCTTCGGCCAGGCCCAGGTGAACACACCCCGCCCCGCCCCGCCCTGCCCCCCTACCTTCGGCCAGGCCCAGCTGAACACACCCCGCCCCGCCCGCCCTGCCCCCTACCTTCGGCCAGGCCCAGGTGAACACACCCCGCCCCGCCCCTCCTACCTTCGGCCAGGCCCAGGTGAACACGCCCCGCCCCGCCCTGCCCCCCTACCTTCGGCCAGGCCCAGGTGAATGCTCCAGTAGCTCTGCAGACACTGCGGCTCCTTCTTCATGCCGCGCTTGCAGCGGCAGTCGAACAGGGGGCTGTCCTGCAGCACCTCCAGCGCCGCCTGGCACTCGCGGTTGGCCAGCATGGCGGCGCGGTCCGTGCCCACCAGACACTGCCGCATGACGCGGTACCGCGAGCTGCACTGCGGGTTCTGGTTGCACAGGTCGCTGGCCCGCACGCAGTCCACAGCCGTCCGCCAGCCCTGGGTGCTCTCCACTGACAGGGCAGAGGAGGGGGCCGTGGACTGTACCACTTTCCCTGTGGGGTGCAGGAGAAGTGACAGCTTAGTTTACAAAGAGTACATTATTTAATGTGTCATTTTCTGTTGGTTGGCTTGGTTGGTTGGTAGCGTGGAGTCGGGGGGGCAGCAGGTGAAATGTATCCTCCTGAATTGTACGTCCCAGTTTGGGAGGGGTCCATGAGAGCAGCTGTGATTGGTGTGTGTGGAACAGTGTCTGCCCTCTCTTCTGTGAATGTGGTGGTCAGAGCCAACCATGCCTGAGAGGGCCTCATTAATTCTAACCTGAGCAAACACAGTTAATGAAACTATGAGGGTGCCGTTCATCACCAACAAACCGAGATGGACTTTGATCAACAGTACAACGGCACAAAGAGGTTTTGGTGATTCAGATGGACCACAGCCCGCAGTCTTGTGTAGGCCTACATCACATGGCTTATTGAGAGGAAGAGATGTGTGTTGAGAAGCTCCTTTCAGACTTCACAAAGAAGGCAAGATGGAGACCATGTCCTCAAGGGAATATGACATGGGAGAAGGACATGGGAGAAGTACAAGCGTAATTACTAAAATGTTCCTGGACCAGATGCTTTTGTCTGTTTGATTACTGAATTCCACTCAGTGTACCCTTGAATTCACTGCAGTTTTGAAATCTGTGTTAAAGAAGCAAAGGACAAGACACAGTACAAAGCTTAAAGCAATCTCACATAGAATGCACTGAGTGAGAAGAAACCCAACTAGAAGCTGGTAAATATTCAGAGGGAGGTTTGTTGAATTCTGATTTGTGAGTAGAGACGTTTCAGATTGAGATACGTTCTGAATTAGAAACTACATAATCAAATGCCTGCTCCTGTTCTGTCAGAAGGCAAGGCACAAAAGTGTTCTCAGGAGGTTCTTAATAAAGAAATGTTATAAAAATATATCTCATGCATTCATATGTGTTTGTGCTTGACATACTGTAGAGAGAGTTTTATATCAGCATCAATCAATGTCATTAAAGAGTCAATATAATATGAAACAAGTCTTCGAATCATGTTGATTCAAATGTTGGTCAGACATAGCCTTTCCTTGGATCCTAAGAGACCACCAGCTGGGTGTGAGCGCCACCTATAGCCCGAAGAAAGAACTGTTGAAGATTCTAAGTCGTGGAGTTACCGGGGGTACATTAAAACTTACCAGCACTAATTCAGAAAGACAAACAGCTAATCGTAATGCATGTAATGCAAATGTATTCCAGGAAAACTGTAAAAATAATAAATCTGTATGTGCGTGCACGCGCATGCTTGTGTATGGGTGAAAGTGTGTATGTGCGCAGATGTTGCTGTTGTGTATTTGTTTCGCTTTGTGCGGGTTTCAGGGCAAATGGGCTGTGTTTGTGTGTGTGTGTGTGTGGTGAAATAAAAACAAGGCGGAGCTGAATACTGACTACGTCACAAGCTGTTGGTTTCGGAGAGCGGCGTGTCCCGGGTCCCTGCCCTGATCGTACACGGGAGAGGGAGTCCTCTGAGTAATACTGGTACTGACTGTGAAAAGCGAACCTGCCCAATTCAGTGTGACCAAAAGAAGGATGTCTCTGTCGTCTCATTAAGAAAGGGCTTCTCGCCGAATGAAAACCGTCAACTACGTAATCTACTTAACGTTGTATTACTTTTCAGCACCATGGACACCTCCAGCATCGTCTAAGCTCCGTAGCAGCGTTTTCTACACTCGCGTTCCGACAAATTACTCTAACTCCACGGAAATAGTGAAACTCACTCTGTCAATTAGGGATTTGAGATTAAAATTCAGGACGAGCAGGTGAATATGTATTTTGCAGGTATTAACTTGCAATTAAACCATTGAGCCTGTACTTTGCTGTGTACTCCGATAGTTTGAAACACAATCCTGTGGGAGGTAATACACAATAACCGATCACGATATGTGTGACTGTACTATACTACTGGCATCTCACAAGAAATTTTCTTTTAATTTTTCTACATTTGTTTTAATCATAAATCAACGTCAGATGGGACTGAAATCTTTCGGTGGCTCAAATACACATGACCTTGGAAAATGTTTTTTGGAATGGATATCTTTCTGCGAAAGTGAGTTATTTTCTCAGTCTATGTTGCACAAATATGCGATTTTATCTTCATTATAAATAGAAGCCCCACTCACCTAATATAACCAGGACGCTGAAAATATGCAAAACAATCATGATAAATCCAAAGAGAACTCCAGTCCGGCCAGCTGGAAACAATTACGCCCCTTTTCAAACTCGTACTCGTTCATAGAACTGCGATTGCCTTCGCTGCTTGGTTAGCACTCCGGTGCGGTTCCGACGGTATGCAAGTCTGAACACACCCACATCGTTTCCTGTGGTTGTCGGTGGGTCAGCCTTGTTGTAATCCACAATTCGCGAAAACTTCACCGTCGAGTAAAGGCGCAATCCCTTGCAATGGCCAATTCCAGGAGAAGCGTTATGCAACGCAGCGGATAAACTGCACCATCCCCTCCACTGCAGGCGCTAACGCGGGTCTCCAAACTACAAACACGCGCTGCCTCCAACATGTAAAAGCGCGCCTTCCGTTCTGTGCCCGGATTTCAGTCGCTCACCACTCAACGCGTCCGCACAGAAGGGAGATCACTCAGGCTGGAGCCTATATCCCGAATACAACCAACTTTTACATGGGCAGAGGCACGGGAAACAGGCGGCTGCCCTTGAAGACGAAAACTTTATTATTTTCTCCCTGTTCCTAGATGTACTCGGATTAAAAGGGTCGAATCGGCTCCGTAATTAGTCTGAGACACATGGTGCACTGGGAAACAAACTATGGCAACGAAAAAATCTATTTAATGATGGAAAGCGCATAGGATAGAGATGACCGTTTCCCTTAGGAAATGCAAACATCCACAACGAAAGCGAAATTCGAGGCTGAATCTAATCCAGGTATTTTCATTTTCGACCACTCACAGAAAGTCGTGCCGTCCTCGTGCTGCGCGCACCCCTGCTACGCGTACAGGGGAAGCGTTCTGTATTCAGTTATATTCATTAACTTGTAACGGCAGTTAACCGTTTTGCGGGAAAAATACCGTTTGCTCTGTCTTCTGTTAAGCGTTGCTATCCGTCCCGCTTCCCTGCGTGAAGTGAATCTAACGCGATTTCTCCTTCCCGGGCAGCAGTTGAAGCCCCGGTCCCTTGGCTCCGATATCCACGTCAGAGAAGGCGAAATGAGAAGTGCTCGGCTTCACATGAACAAATAGCATCCATACCCCAGAGTGCACTGGCGCAAGAAACGTCAACAGAAATGCGGGGGTTACACTAATCTACCTCTGACGCGCTTTGCCCTCAGCGAGCACCTCCGCGTGCAGAAACAAAAAGTGCGCTTGGCACGCGCTAGCAGAGCGACTGCAGAAAGTATGCTAAAATCCGTGTGCTGCCAAAAGGATGTCAGGAGTGGACGTCCCTTCAAACTTTGAAGGACGTTACTTCACAAAAATTGTATAACACCAGCTCTACTTTTTACTTTTCAGCTATTGTACAGTTTTCCTGGTGACAAATTTTACACCATTTAGCTGCAGCACGGTATTAGTCAGCACTGATTAAATGTCACGTTGACTTTGACTGACGTGGTGATGTGATCAACCGTCTCGCGCTGTGATTCCAGCTAATGGAGCAAGTTTTCGGGCTAAATTTAGATTCAGCATTCAAGCTGGCCATATTCAGCGCGCGTCAAACAGACCTGACCCTACGGGGTAAACACTGTGCTTCGCTGCTGGAGTATCAGCGCAGTTGTAGCTGCAGGACCGGCTTTGTCACGGCTCCCTGAGAACAGATACAGTGTCTCGTGGCGGAGCAATGCTGGCTTGGACAACGCGCGTAGCCTCGAGCCATCTGCGTTCTGCTTCACCACGGAGACTGCTCAGAATACGCCTGAGCAGTGCAGCCTGTTGGTTTAAATCATCAACGGAGCCAATCGCTTATTAGTCATGTGTCAACCCTCAGAATTATTAGTTGGAAAGCATTAGATTGACCGTGGTGCTGTTGCGTCGCGCGCTGCCTCGCCTGTGGTCGGCCGTCCCACATTGCGCAGAGAAACATTTGTCTCCAGCTACACGCCATGGTTTTTACCATACACGTTCAACTCCTCAAATCTGAGTTTTGAAATGAGAGATTTATTTGATTGGCTCATTCCCCTCGCGCAAAGTTCCACTCTGCGATGTAGTGGATCAGCAACATGTTTTGACACACGTGATAAATGTGAGAAGCCCGAGGAAAAATTGCAAAGCACCATTCGCAGTCCGAGAGAAAATTAGAAATAACGGGAACCATTTTGGTCGTATGATATCGAGCATGTGCATATAAGGCATGCGGAGGCCAGCCGTGAAATTCAAAGAAGTCTGAGTAAGTGTCCCTGCTTTAAACGGAATGAAGTACGCAGAAGTGGCAGCGGCCGATACTGGAGCAGTGTTTGAAAGCAAACCTGGAGACACTACTTTCCCTTCGCACTGGGCTCCGTGACACACGGGGTCTCCTGACAGCAAATGATGAATTGGTGCGGGAGGATACGCTTCTCAGAATAATATAGAAACATCGCTCGCCTTCGTCTGTTCTCCTTCGCACAGAGAACCGGTGGGAAAGTTGTAAATTGTTGGTGATTTAAATGAGGACGCTGCAGACTGAAATGAGGACAGCATTTACATATAACAGTGCAGTAAATGATGCATTTGGAGCCGGGCTGTGCGTTGGCTGGCAGAGAGAAGGCTGGAAAACGCAGGACTGGTGATACACAGCTTCACGGACACCAGTCCAGCTGCACCATGAAACCCGCGCTTTCAAACTTATTCTTAATGGTAAAATTAGCTGAACATTTGAACTTCCTCTTAACAGTAACACTTGCTGAATGTCTGTTTTAGCCACAGTAAAACATTTTATTTCAACTCATTTTCCCACAGTAACTGAAATCATTAATGAGGAATACAAAATTAAACTTGAGCAGTAGAAACATGGCACCACATGCAAGGCTTTCTTTGATTATTTCCTGGGCAGATCACATGACTCCCAGCCCCTCCCCCCCATGCAGACACGTCAGCAGGGATGTTTCTACACATCAGACCTATCACAACCCTGGTTACTTAACCATGACTGATCTCTTTCACCCTGTTTTCTCCTCTGGCTGCATGCAGTTTGTGGCCCCAGACCATCCAGCTTACAGCAATCAGAGAATTGACTTTTAGCAGTAATGTACTGTATAATCAGAGACCCGACTGAAAAACCTGAATTAAAAAATCAAGAGCTATATTTGCTTCTAATATTGTTGACTCCTTATGGTTTTTTGCTTGTGTTGTACTCTGCCTAACTTGTAAGTCACTTTGGATAAAGGTGTCTGCCAAATGAATAAATCTAATAAATTTTTTTTTTTAAAAATGTAATGTTTACTGGCACTGACAGTGTTTTGTAAGTGTTACTTACAATGGAATCACATGGCTGAGCAGCAGCCAAACCAATAAAAGAGTGAAAAGGGAGGAACCCAGGCCTTCCTGCAATGGGAAGGCAGGCCTGAAATTCCCCACGCCTGTCTAACCAAGAACTGTAACAAAACAAACTAAAACAACAAAAACCTGCTGGCCTGCTAAACTAATACAACTGACAGATGCATGTTACAGACTGCTGCTGCCAGCACACCAGAGCATAGATGCCTTCAGGTTCAGAGTGGGGCGGAAGGCTGTTGTCTGCTTATACAGACTGGTGCTCACCTGCACCTGCTCAGTGTAAAAGTAGAGGGTGTGTCCCACAGCCGAGAGTTAAAGCAGCGCATTGCAATGCAGCACAGTCATGTAACACGAGGCCTGCGGCAGGAACCTCTCTGATGAGGAACTAAGAAAGATAGATCACCATCAAAGCAGTGGTGACCTAAAAATGTGCACATGGCTCTATAGTCGCAACATACACTGAAGACCGTAACGTCATATTGAACTGACATCCTGCTTTACTGAAGTACCACTAATGATAAAAATGTTTAGAGGAGGACACACTTACACACACACACACACACACACACACACACACACACACACACACACACACACACACACACACACACAGTTTAATTTAGGTAAGGAAGTACCATTAATGGGATTCATAATACATTCTAAATAATTCATGAACCTGGAAATGTGCCGGGATTTGAGTCGATTTGACTTTGATATTGTAATTATTGTGTTTTCTGTGTCATCCTTGGAAAGCAGTAATCTGCGTATGTGCGAGTGTCCATGCATTATTCATAGGTATCTCTGAGCTGGTCCATTTCAGTAGCATTGTTTTTTTAAATGCTGATAATGCAAAATGATTTTGTACAAAGTCAAGCTATTAACCAGTGAAACCCAGCACTCGTGTGCAAGGGTCAGATCGGCACTCCAGAACCACAGCTAATGAAAAAAAAAGTGTTTATATTGAAAAAAGTCACATTTCCATTTCTCTGTAAGTCAGATTTAAGAACAGTGATTGATTCCAGGGTAATTTGCTGTCCTGCCATTATGCCAAAGAACAAAAAAATACAGAACTTCTCAGGTCAGTCCAGTATTTCTGGCAGCGAAGATGGTTCTGCACCTACAGTGAAGCCCCAGAGTTTGGTTCGCTGTATTGTATGCAAGTCTGCTTTGTGAGGACTAATGGCAGGAGTGCTTCTCTTCATCCAACCAAACACCTTCTCTGTGGTTCATTTTCAAATACATGCTGAATTAAATTTCCACACCATATTCATTATAGCTCTGATCTGACATGCAATCAGTCAACCAAACGTTACTTGATATTGTACACTAAGAGAATTGTGAAAGATCAAGCAGTACTTTATCAGACAGAACTTTACAGATCAAATTTCACATAAAGGATTTAGTGGATATATCCCAAAAGTGTCAAAGATGTATGAATGGAACCTTAGCTGCTGCGGAAAGATTTATTATAAAGCAGTTTTCTAAAAGGGCGCACATAAACGCACACAATGTTAGTGTGGAAAAAGCAGGACACAGACACAGGTTAGTTTCTCCTTTCTCAAATTTTAAGGTTTATTTTGGTGCATGGCAGATTTAAGCTAATTAGAGTGGAAACTGTGCTGCAGCGTATTTACAGTTTTTAGATTTTTCCTGAAGAAGGGCAAAGCAGGCATGTTAATTCATATTCACATAATCTACTGAGTTTTGGTCCCCGAAAGGAGCCGATGGTAGCCTTAAAAGGCAATTGCCGATGCCTCACTGAAACGGCCCTGAATCAGCACATTAATGGAGTGCAGTGACACCAGATGAGTAAACTACGTGCTTCTCCGAAGAGGGTTGACAGTGACAAACGGTGCGGGCATCGTAAAATGATCGAGGCACAGAACGCCAGACCCTTCGTCCACGCGCGGCACGCGCAGGCGGTCACGAAGCCTCCCGATGTGGCGATCCTCGCGCTTCCCCCCCTCCCTCATCCTCGCGGAGAGGGCGGTGAGGTGGTGTTAACTTATTACTTTCGCGTTACCGGTCGGCTACAACAGTGTTCTGTCACACTTCTTTTTCTGTCTGCTGTGAAGTTAATGTCCCTCCGATGGCTGGCCAGTCACGCTGCACAGTACACACTGTCCTTGGCAAAAATTTACTTTTCTTTGTTCAGTTCACGACACTTACAACCACTCTGCCGCGATGGAGCGCCTCGTGCACAGACGCCTGTTCATCACCACCGGCGCGCGGGTTTCGCAGACCAATTCATATGCGCGTCTGTACAGTTTCCTTAAAACGAGAAAATAAACTACTCCCCCTCAAAGTGCTTTTTAATGTAGTTCACTCTCGGGACCAGCGCTGGGATATAAACACATTTTTTGCTCATAAACACAACTTATAAACACTGTTTGTTTTCCTCTCTGTTTTCCTCAGTGGATGACAGCTTGAACAAATGCGCTTGTTGACTTTATGAATAAAAGAGCCGGGGAGGGGACAAGATGCAATTAAGTCCCTAAGCTGCAGAACAAAGGTGTATCTGGTGTTCCTCTTAATTTGACGTGAGATCATGTGTGTAACATGCATAAACCTGAACCATATGTTATATAGCCTGGTGGATCATGCTTTTAACAGTCCCACTGTGCATTCCACATGCTGTAAAAACAGGTCTCAAGACTGAGTTGTGTCATTGTGGCCCTGTGTGGTTATTAAACAGTATAAAACCTCCTTCCAGAAATGTGAAAATGCAGAACTGCTTCAATGG
Organism: Megalops atlanticus; assembly: GCA_019176425.1. Taxonomy (NCBI): domain Eukaryota; kingdom Metazoa; phylum Chordata; class Actinopteri; order Elopiformes; family Megalopidae; genus Megalops; species Megalops atlanticus. The sequence continues at coordinate 1,327,336 of CM032880.1, read as the reverse complement.
TGGCTAAAGCTGTCTTTGAAACCAGCATCACCAAGCAAAAAGAATTAGCTCTGCCTCCTTCAGAGTGCGCAGTCAAAGGTTATTCAAAGCACCAGGAGGACACAGCATGGTGGTCTGAGGCAGGATGGGTAATGTGTTCCCTCTCCCTCCTGCTTCTCCCCTGCGTGGCTGTTTAATTATGCCACAGAGAAATGATTAAGGGATGAGAAATGAACACACAGCTGACAATGTCTACAAGTGTTTAAGAAGCACAGCTTTGTTGTCGGCACAGATGATATCCAGCACATTTTCTCATTGACAGTAAGTGATGGTGTGACGGGGTGTAAATTATGATGTTGTTCTTATTAAAGTAAGTACCATTAATACATTTTTAAAGGGGCTATTGAAAGTTAAAAGCACCTTCATTTATGCATTATGGACATTCCCTGAAGACCTGTGAGGATAAAAACAAGAATATTATGTAGTATGCTAACAACTAGTAATTATGAACACTTGCAAGTGTCTTACAATACGGACCATTAGCATTTACTGCTTGTTCAGTTTAGAGCAGATGCTGCACAGATTCACTAATACTAGGGATGGGGATGTGTCAGTCTAATCAGCAGTGTTTGCTCTATGCCCATCCAGGTGGTATAGTGATCAGTGGATCTGCACAGCATATACTCTGAATGGGTGCAAAACTCCTTTGGGACTGACTGCTCTGTGCTCATGGCCTGTAAATTCAGATTAATGACAGGTGTTCTTTATATGTGGTTTCAACTCTCTCTCCTGCTCTCTCCCTCGCTCTCTCCCTCGCTCTCTCCCTCGCTCTCTTTCTCCACCTTTCTGCGTTTAGAGAGAGACATTTGTTTGCTTGTGTTAATGGAAATGGGTCACATGATCTCGACCATAACGGAATGATCTACTGCGCTTTTTCTATCAGTAACTTGATAGTATTGTGAAAAATGATCATATCGTGAATTAAAATAATGATGAGTTTTTTTTTACTGAGCTGAGGATGTCAGTGCATTATTATGCAGTCATCCTGAACAGATTATTGGTAATTCATTTGTCCCCTATTAAAGGAACATCTGTATGAGGGAGGGCATCATTAAAACTATCACAGGAAGTGGGGGCAGTCAGTCCAGCCATCATATTCACCATGATGAAATACATTTACGCAAATGGTATGTATTTGGCAGCCGTAACTGCCATAGGAGGAAGCAATCATAAACACGGCATTATCTCTCACTCTATTTAAACATGTATTCATTCAACATATCATCCTGATATGGCAAGAAGCACATGCGGATAACAAGGAGTGGCAACAAAATAGCAAAGTAACACAGTTGCAGTTAAGTGCTAAGATGATAGTGATGCTATGCTGCGCAGTGTAACGGAGTGGCCTGATGGCTAACCGGCTGCAGCCTGCGGGGGGGTGTGCGGCTGTCTGTGACTGCATGCCTCTGTGCGTCGCTCACTGCTTGCGTATGCTGCCTGCACAGCTGGCTGTGAGCGTCTTCGCCGGGGGCTGGAGCTCTGTGGGTCCCAGGCTGTGTCCCCGCCCTCAGGGAAACGGCCCCCCGCTCCCGCGGGTCTGCAGCAGAGCACCGTCAGCTCCACCGCGACCATCTCCTCTGACTGTCACATCCTCCAGCTGCCAATGACAGAACACCCCCCACCCCCACCCCAGCTACTACCCACATACCAACCTGCTCCCACCCAACCCCCACCCCCCACCCCAGCTACTACCCACATACCAACCTGCTCTCACCTCCCCCACCTCCCACCTGCTCTCCGAGCTCACCCCGCTACCCTTGCTAGCCCCGCTAGCTCACCCAACCCGCCCTGGAACTCCTGGGCCTCACGCACAGCTGCATTTTCATTGGATGGAATACGGCTTAAAAATGCTCCTTAATGCAGCATTGCACACGCTCTTTACAGTGTCACAGCTGCCTCTGAGCTGGCTTAGAGGAAGCTACTGCTGCTCAGAGCAAGAGAAGAATAGACCTGTTAGCGTGGTTTACTTTTTAAACCCACCTTAAAGCAGCATCCCCTGATCTCTGTCTAAATCTGAAGTTCTGTGTATGCTCCCTGCTTAGTGCCCCTGCCCTCTGGTCTACACCAGCCTGGATTCAGCTGGATGTGGGTGTGGCCAGGGCTTGTATCACCCCTAACTACACTCCTACACTTTCGCCCAGAGAGAGGCATGCTTCACTCTGTCACTGTCCGATGTAATTCCGAATGTGGCCAAAGGGGGCAGTATGGAGAACTGAGGCAGGTGAGTTTGCTTGTTGCGGAATGTTGACCCATTTCAGGCATCTGAATTTTGCTCACGCACATTGTCTGTTCATATTCTGCACAGCAAAGAAAAGTATTGGTCTTGTGCTTCAGTGGCGGTGCTGGGAGAAAAATACGACTAAAGAAAGAGAAGTTGCCGTGGCATAGCTTGTTTGCCTGAGGAGGAGGAGAAGAGGCAGCAGAATGGTTTTGTATTCTTCGGTTTCCATGGTTGCGTGGCAGGTCACAAGGCTGGCTGGAGTAGGCTCGGGTTCAAGGCTCACAGAACAAGGCTCAGAATGTTCGCACATGAAAGCACCTGATGCCCACTGCATCACAAAGCGGTATCAAATTCAAATTCTTGACGGGAAGCTGGTAAGTTTTTGATTTTGTTTGTAAGCCGGGATCTGACGGGGGCCTCCTGAGGAGAACAGAGCGTGGAGCGGCCGCTGTGGGGGTCTGGCAAACGGGCGCGGCGTGCGTCTGGGCAGACAGCGGTCCGCACACCTCCCGGTCTGTCACGCCACTGTCTGCGTTCCCACGGCGACGCATCTGAAAATGTCAGAGCAGCGAGAGAACCAGAGCCGCCTGTGAAATATGACACCGTGCCTGGCCCAGCCCATCTGTCCTCCAATCCTGCGCTCTCCCCGGGAGAGAACAAAACGGAACCTCGTCCCCCTACCTGCCGAATGCCCCCAGCATCCGCGGGATTACCGCCATGCCCCTGTCTCCGTTCGCGGTGGAAACGGTGCAGCACCCAGGTGCCGCTGTTGTTTCCTGCCACATGTTAAACATCAGTGTGCGGCTCACTGGGGCCGGTGTGCCCCACACTGCAGCAGGTGTGTAAAGGCTGCAGACGCGGGAGAACAGGCACACTGGCGTGTCAGGAGGCTTTACATCTGCACTTCCAAAAGGTCACCTCACAGTGTTCCTCGATCTCAGAGCTGAGGAGCAGTGGGGACCCATCATTCAGAGGTGGCACTGTGGCATAGTGGTAAGGAGCAGGGCTCATAACTGAAAGGTTGCCAGTTCAATTCCCCACTGGGGCAGTGCTATTGTGCCCTTACGTAAGGTACTTAACCCTGAAATACTTCAGTAAATATCCAGCTGTACAAATTGGTAAAATACAAAATTGTAACCTGTGTAAGTTGCTTTGGATAAGAGTGTCTGCTAAATGCCAATAATGTAATGCAGTAGCTCTGGGGTTATAGAACTCTTTCTCAGACGGGTAGATTACAGGAACAAAGTCAGTCAGTGTATGTGCCTCTGTTAGGCTTTATTTCTTCTTTCTCAAATGAATGTAAGTGCATCATTTAAAATATATATAATGTATTTATAATGTGTATATAATGTGAAGCCAAGCCAATAAGCATGAGTAAAGCAAGATACAATTTTGAAAAATAAAATTTCTGAGTGTCGGTTTTCAAAAAACAAAGCAGAATTTGACAGATTGGATAAAGTGCAAGCATTTGCAAAAGAAGTTAAATCCAAAAAAATAGCTGAATCATTTCACAAAACTTTCTTTGAAAAACTGGAAAGAAAAAACTTCCCCATTTCAACACGCTGAATATGAAATGACACAGCTGTCGCGGAGCAGTCGGCACCCGGAGTGGAATTCACGTCGAGTTTGATCAGCTCTGCGGGACGCGGGAGAGGCTCCTCGTGGTGTCCCGGCGATCTCACACTGCATCTGCGCAGCCGAATGCGGTCTGAGGGCTCCCTGCGTGCCACACGCCAGCCGCCAGGGTGCCAGCTCTCATTCCGGCCGGCATACATCCTGATTTACAAACACAAACAGGAGGGGCGTGAACGCAAACGGGACAGAGCAAACGCACATGCAGTGAGGGAGGGTGCGAACAGTGTGCCTCTGGAAACCCAGGCCTGGGAAACGCTGAGCAGTGGGCCGTCTCCACGCAGGTAACGGGGTTCTCTGCAAACACAGGCGTGCGCTTATCTGAGAAAGAGAGACGGCCGCAGGTTAGTGCTGACCAGATATGACTGCAATTTTATCCTGTCACATTGGTGATGATGATGATGATGATGATGACGAAGCACATATATGTGTGAGTGTGAGACATGGCCTCTGAGTGTCTAACAGGATTCACCCTGCTTTTGTTTGCCTGGTTTCTCAGAGATAGTTGTTTCTCTTGAGATGTCGCTTGTGGGACCTCACTTACCCCATTTGATCGTCCTGTAAACTGATGTTGTGATGTTAGAGGAAATCATGTGAAGGCTCGGTTGTGACAAATGTGGTCACTGAGAGTTGAGATCTTTGGTTTACTGGAGAATGTGGGCAGCCATTTAACTCATGGGGCTTAGCCTGTCACAATGCTACATCTATTACTAGGAGATTACATTACATTACATTACATTACATTCATTTAGCAGATGCTCTTATCCAGAGCGACTTCCAACACAAGAGAAGTGCGAGTGAAGGCAGCAAATTATTCGTATTAATATCTTCATACTTAAAGAAAATACTTGTCTTCCAAACATTTGGCCTTCCAGCACTTCTAAGAAAGTGGTCTTCGGAATCTGAGAGGGGCCATTTGGGACCTTTGAGGCCCAGAGTTTACTGTAAACATCCCCATCAGGGACTGGAACTGCGTGTGTTTATAGGAATACAGTTCAAGTTACAGGAGTTACAGTCCAATTTGCTGTGATGGTCAGACTGCATTCTGAGGTTTTAGAAACTGTTGCTGGCAATGGACTCTAATGCTTTTAGCAGTGTCTCTTAAATGCAGAGTTTTTCTCTGGAATAGTTAAGTAATACCTCCATTGCAGAGAGGCAATAGGAGATGAAGATTTTTTTGTGGTCAGCCGCAGAAACCTGGTCATGCAGCGCTTCTAATATTGTTGACTCTGTATGGATTTTTGCTTGTGTTGTACTCTAGCTCACTTGTTTGTCACTTTGGATAAAAGTGTCGGCCACTGAATAAATGTAAATGTGAATGTAAGATTTTCACCCAGATCACATCTAGTGTTGGAAAGTTTTGGCACTGGAAATTCAGCACATGGTAGGGGGGTATGGGGAGTTTGGATCATTGGCATGGGGTATGTAATGACGGTATTTGAAAAGGTTTATGAAAATGCTAAAGAACACTCTGTGCTAGAGTTTCCTGCTCTGTGCCACACTCACCACCTATCTGCGTCTACATGCTGCCTCGAAGTACTGACCCCAGGTCAGTTTCTGCTTCTCTCACATAACAGGTGGGGTTAAGATCAACTAATCCCTTTCTGTTCTCTGCACACTGCTGTCTGATGTCGAGGTCTCTGTGACGCCACAGTGTCTAATTCCATGGCAGTGGAAACAGGGCTCAGTGCCCCCTGGGAGTGATGATGGGGCTGGCATTAATCAGGCCTCATTCACCCCCGCCCGGTGCCCACCCCCCCACGGCCACGCTCTCCCCCCCGTCTCTTTCGCCCTTTTCCTCCCACAACCCCGCACTGTAATCTGATGAATCAGAGTCTCCTGGGTGCCAGTGAACAGCCTGTTCATGCAGGGCTGGCATCTCTGCTGCCAGTGTAGCGATGCCAGCTGGGCACAGAGGAGCTGCTGCCAGCTCCTGTTTGCTGCTACCGAGCAGACTGCAGGTCCAAGCTCACAGCCGCGTGCACGGCTACCTGCTCTGCCTGGCACAGGCATTTACGCTATGAGAGACCGCTGGGCTAAAACTAGAATGGCCGTCCTTAATATTTAGCCTATCCGAGAGAGGTTAGTCTACATTGCGTTCTTCGAGGACCTGTTACCGCGGTCACTCCAGTTCAGATATGGTTCAGCAGCATAAACCCTGGGGCCTGTGCTGTTACCTTTAGTGTTTTAGTCCAACAGATTTAGCAATCCAATGTTCTAAACTGAAGACTTAACCTCTTACTGAGGTTAAGTAATATTAATACTTTATGTCATGCCTTTTCTTCCTCCACTTATTCTTCTTTGTTGTAGTGGTACAGTTTTTTTTTCAGTTTTATTTCAAACGTATTTATACGGCTGAATATTCACGGGGGCAGTTCAGGATAGCTACCTTGCCCAGGAGCACCACAGCAGTGGCTTAAATGAGAATCAGGCCAGTAACCTTTGAGTAGGAGGAGTCCCGCCCCGCACCATGACACAACGCTGCTGTCCTGGAACATCATGACTTCATTTAAACAGATTCAGCAGGAGGTGGAATTAAACTAGCAGATTCTACGACCCTCCAGGGCAGAGACTCCTCCTGCTCCACAGTGGGCCTTTTCTCAGAATCATTCTCATTCACACTACTGCTGGACCAGTCTGTTTCCTGGTTGAGAAAAGCTTCTGGGGGTTTCCACAGTGGTCATGGCTTCCATTTGCATAAAGAGGATAATAAAGACAGTAAATGGCCGCTTTTATGGGATGGATAAGCGATAAATGGCATAGGCTCTTTCCTCTGAATGGACGCGTTAAATGGCTTATCATTTCTTATTGACCAATTCCCTGCCCATCATTTGTTCTGGCAGTAAAAAGTTCATCATTTGATTCAATGACTGGTCATTTTGAGAATATGTATAGAAAAAAGAAAGGTTTTTAATCCAAATCTGCATTCTAATAGCTCATAACCATCCATTCTTAATGCAATATGATTTAATATTTTCATTAAGAAATCTTCCATGCTCGTGCCTTATAACACCAAGCCATGATTTAGCACTGAGTCCATCTCCAATAACTTTAGAACTGCCCCCAATCGAATAATAAAATGCTAAAAAGGCCGGCAAAGCAATTAAAATTTCATTTTCTTTACAGCGTAGCTTTTGTTCTGAAGATCACACACCCATCAGACCCACCACCCCTCTGATTTAAACTGCTGACCCCCAGACTGGCTCTGATTGGCTGCTTGTGTAGATGTGGTCTTTGACTGAAGAACATTGAGCCTGGGCTTTCACCCCTGTGCTGCATACCGCGTGGGAGATGACCCTGCAAATCTTCACTCTTATTCGCCACGAAGACAGACAACCCCACCAGCAGGAGCAGCTTTGGGATGGTCACACTCGGGCAGTCCCAAGCCCTCAGCAAAATCTCAGCTCGCTGTTATGCATACACTACTAAAGTGGTGCCACACTTCTAAACAGCGCCTTACAGTAGTGTTTTCCCTTTATTACACCATGAAGTGATTATGGAATGAAAACATTTGTGGACCTTTGTAAGAATTTCATTTTACATGCCAGAATTTTATTTTACTTCCCAGAAATAAAATGATTGCTAAATCTTTACATGTAGGAGCCTCTTTGTCCCCTGTCTGATTAGTCAGTATTTGAATAAAAAAAATCTTTAACTGACTGGACCAAAATGAACTTTATTAAAAACTTGAAAAAATTAGACCTCTTTGATCTAAATACGGCACTTTAACTTTGGAAAATAGGCCAGTCTGAAACCCTTAGCACCCAAAGTAAATAAAAATCTCTCACTACATTACAAGTAATAGCGCTGCAAGTACCATTGTGTAGTGATTATGTTAATACACATGTTTATCGGAAGCTTTTAGGTTCCCCGGGAGGCTACTCCTGTAACACCCTTGAGTAAGATACTTAGCCCGGGTTGCTGTGGCAAATATTCTGGTGGAGAAGGTGTTTTCTAAAAGAAAGGTAAGCGATATATCTCACCCCAGCAGTAACCCCGGGCCCAGGAGCCTCTGTTCTGGCTCTCCTCCAGCTTTGCAGCTTCCAGCTGTTGGTCAAACGCCATTTCAAGAGCCGCTGTAACAGCAGCTAAAAGCCAGGAAAAGCTTCCATTAGCTTCAGTTTTCAGTATTAACGTGTTAATCACAGCAGAGGAAAAGCTGCTGTTGTTCTGCGGATGATGTGTTTTTCTCATGAAGTTAAACAGCAGCGCGGCTGGCACACAGAGAGACAGCAGATTATCCCTCCAATGAAAAGAGCTTCATTAAGCTGAGCCACGGACAGCACCCAGCAAAAGCCTGGAAACATGCTACTTAGAGGCAAAACGGGAATAAACACTGTTGCCATGGCAAACAAAAACATGAAAGCTAAATTAATGCCCATCACAATGTGTCCTGCCTCGGTGCTTATCACACACAGTCAAAACAATGATTTACTTACTTATTTATCTGACAGACGCTCTGATCCAGAAAGGCTTACAAGTCCATCATGACAAGATACATACAGTGCGTGTTTACCAGCGGTGCAAGAACAAGGGTGCAGGGTAAAATAGCGGGTAACATGTCACTGATAAGGGCTCAGTAAAAAAAACTAAAATACATGAACATATGCTGCTTAAAAAATGAATAATAAAGTCATAGAACAATAAACTTGTCAAGGTTTCATGTGTGGCATCCAGGTCTTAGTGTGATGAATGGGTAAACAGTGGAATGCAGGGAATAAGGAGGATCATAGGGGGACAGATAAATGAGAAAAGGAGAGAAAAAGCAAGAGGAGTGAAACTACAGCAGCAGCATCTCACAGTGTTCATTAGGAGAGTGTAACAAGCACAGCAACAGCATCTCATAGTGTTCATTAGGAGAGTGAAACATCTACGGCGCCAGGATCTCAGCGTTCGTTAGGAGAGTGTAACGAGTACAGTACCAGGATCTCAGTGTTCGTTAGGTAAATGCAGCACCAGGATCTCCCGGCGTTCCCGTGGAGATGGGGTGATGTAGTTAGAGCCTTATAGGGATACAGTGTAATGTGTCAGCAGGGAAAACAGCCGTCTCACACTGCTATCCATGCCTGGTACTCTGATTGCAGTCTCACCACACTGCAACCTCTCTTCCCTCCAAACCCCACACACTGCACACATATGCTGGAATTATCCACAGCTTTAATTGAGCCATCTGCTTAGAGAAGAGCAGCAGTCAGCAGCATACCGTAATGATTTTACATACATACACACACACACACGCACACATGCACACACACGCACACATATACATAGACGTGTGTGTGCGTTTCAGTGTGTGTATGTGCGTGTGTGTAAAATAATTCCCAGTGCACTCTGTCTGTCCTTGCCTGTCAGCCTAATGTCTCTGTGTCTGAGGGAGAGTACGACGTTTGGGGCAAACGCAACGCCTTGCTCGTAGCAGTGGTGGAAACAATAAATATTTCAGGGGCTCCACGCATCGCCCGGCGCCGTTCGCACGGGCAGATTGATCCCTGAGATCTCACAGATAACGCGGAGAATACCGGCAGCGCCCGCGTTTATGACATGACCCCCTGAACAGAATCTCAACCTGCTATAAAAAGCGCTACGTGCAGGAGGTACAAATTGAGCAGGCAATTACGGCGCGGAGAGTTTTTTGCACGCGCTCTCGCTGCCCGTGACGTAAACGCGAAACGGCGCCGTGGGTTTGACTGACAAGAGAAACCTGACGGGCCGCAATAACGACCGCTCTGTCAGTATTCCACCAACGCGTCAGTTGGCTTTGATGGAGGTATGTAAATGACATATAAAACTATATAGGTAGGTTTATATATATATATATATATATGACAGCTTGACCCCAAGGCAGCTTTATCGTTGCGACAGAACAATCAACAATCAGTCAGATTTAATTAGAAACAGCATCCCCGAGCGATGACATTGCCAGGGGGTGCGTAACGAGGTTCCGCGCCTGAAACCATTCTCGGAAGCACACAATGTAATCATAATGTCTATCATTTATGGCATTTTCCTCTGCAAAGACCTGGGGTCAGTAATAATTAATACACTGTAGGTACACCTGCCCCATTTCTGGGAATCTGAGCGCAGAGACGCTGACCTCGCATTCAGAAGGCGCTGATTGCCGTCTCCTGAAAGCCCTGAACGCCGGGATGCGCTGCCGTACCGCCGCTGTGGTGAGTGTGGAATGCAGGCGGTGATCGGAATGCTACAGCGCTAATTACAGCCCTGTAAGTGACGCGCGTTCCGCGGCAGGGCGGCCGAGAGGGACCGGGGCTTCCGACCCCGCGGCGGCCGTGACGCCGTCATCACGCGCTCACGCTCAGGCGAACCGGGAGGCCCAGCTCAGATCCTTTCATAAGCTTTTCTTCCTAAGCTTTTTATGCAAAATGCATTCACCCTCAGTCATGATCAACACATTGAAAAAGCATAAAAAGGTAAAAAAAAAATCTATTGTAATTGGTAAAGAGCTAATCTCCAGAGTTTCCAACTTTCATTGAATCCAGCTGTCGTAGCTCACTTATCATTGTGGCCAAACATGAAAAGAATAATAATGTGAAAAATGTGAATTAATATCACTGAGAATCAGCAACTGCTGTCACACCTGCTTTGCTGCCAAAGCCTCAGACAGGACTCCCTGCCAAAGAACGCGTCCGCCGCATTTTCATTGTGTGTTTAAATTAATCAGAATTAATTTTAATACTAATATTAATTAATAGACTGTGTATTCATTCCGAGTTCCCTTTTAAGGGACTCATCGTATTATACTGTGTCCCCAAAAGATACTGAATTCTAATTTTGCCTGTAGAGGCAGTTCTGCATTGAAGTAGTTAATCATGCAGCTTCTTAAGAAGGGTTCTGTCTAAGCTCGTCATGCTGTTAATTGATTTCTGACTTTAAAGAGCTTTAAGAGCTAAAAGAGCCATTCTATCCCTCTCCCCTTATCCGTGACTGCAGTTTGCACTGAATAGAAATCAGTTAGGAGGTAATAATCACGTTTAAATAACCTGCTCACTTTCAGGGCCACCCCTCCCTCTCTTCCAGTTTGGGCCCACATAGTCCTGCACAAAACAATCCTCAGTAACATCTCCCTGAATTCCTTTATTCATAATTTTGTCTTGTTTGGAAATAAAGCTGTAAAAACATAGCCAGCAGAATAATAACGCGCAGCAGTGCAAAATGCCAGTGCCCCAGGTTAAAGGTCATGGGCAGAAGCCTGAATAAGGGTTCCTCTCCCATGCAGCCCAACATTTGGAAAGGACACTGAGGGCACTAAAGTCGCTGTTTGACCCAGAATGGCCATGATTTGCTTCAGCTCACACCTGGTACCAAAGAACCTACAAAGCATCACCCAAAGCATCCTCAGAGCAGCTATCTCTGGTTTTCCTCATCCTCCTGACAGATAAGCAGCCAATCATTTGTACCTCAAATGCAGCTTGATAGTGCTTTCATCTGTAATTCTATTATATCCAATGTTCTTTTGATTGCTCATTGTGAGCCAGGAGTATGTTTTTCTCTGTATCATTTATGTATAGTATAAATATAGTGTATATTTCTGGCCATATTTCATAATTTATTCTGGCTCCATGTTCTCACATGGATTCTTGCCAATCAGACTTAAAGATTCACACAGTTCTCCACACAGAGCTTTTCTACACTATGTAGAAAATCATAGGTCATAAATCCTATCTGCAAAGGGATCATTCTACACAATGAGGCGTTTAGAATGTACTGTGAATTCACTCAGTTTTATCACTATATACGTTACAAGAAAACTAATGTTTGTTTGGGCTGTGAGGGCTTAACCATTCAGTGCAATAAACACTTCATTAGGGAACTGCAATGACACATTCATAATTCTGTATTTTAGCATTCTGAAGAAAACTCAGTGTGATATATCACATATGCCCATGGGCACATATGTCAGAGACCCCTATGGAGACAGTTTGTTTGGAGACTCGTTGGCTAATGATTTCCACAGGGTCATGTGATTGACTGTTGATTTCCACAGGGTCATGTGATTGGCTGTTGATTTCCACAGGGTAATGTGATCGTGTGTGTGGTGGTATGATTGATTGGTTTCTCTATTGATTCTGCAGTGTTTTGTTCCAGTCAAGGTTACAGTAGGGGTGTATTATGTCTCTGTGCTCACAGCTGTGAGGTCTCTCTACCAGCCGAGTGACTGGGTCGATTCCTGGCTCACCCTGGAGCTCTCTCTGTTCTGGGGACCTGTTCATACATGGCTAACCCTAACAGGGGGAAAAGGAGGACAACAACAACATGCTCTGCCTGTTTGTCTGTTTGGTTTTGTTTGGCACTTATTGCCACTTGTAGCAGGTGGCTGTGACATCACACTGCACACCTTTGAAACAGGTACGAAACCACAGTGGAAAAAGGTCATTGCAGTTATCTACATGAAAAATCTTAACTGATCACTTAAATTAAGGTTGTAATAGTGTGATATTTTTATGTTGTATTTTTAATACATAGGAAATTTCAATGTTATGCAAAAAAATATTTCGGCTATGCTGTAGCTAAGCCTTTTGTAGGTGCCCTAGTGCCCCCCCTCCCTGCTGCCCACCCCCCCGGCTGCAGACCCTTATCCCTCATGCGGTAATGCCCACAGACCGTCCAGCTTGGACAGTGAGATCGCAGCATAACTAAGCAGCACAGATTCAGTGTGATAAAGTATTCATAGCGATGGTTTTACACCTGAGCAGCATTGCTGAGAGCAGCTCTGAGAGGCAGATGTGTGGATGCAGAAGCTTGTGTCTGCCCTTTTATTTCATCTGTCAAAACACAGGCGTGCTGCTAGTCATTCCACATTAAGCCTGTGGCAGGAGGGAAAACAGAAAGAGAAGAGCTTCGAGGCATCGCCTGACATCTGACCTTTGACCTCTGACCTCCTTCCGTAAAATACTATCCTCAGTATGGTATTTTATTCAAAGCACTCCTAATTTGGCTGGTGAGATTTTCTTTCATTTACACCTTGGTTTGTGATATGCACATTCATCACACCATTTTATTGACAGCACATCTATCATTATTTGCCAAATGTAACTTGTTTTTGAGCAGATAGCAGCGGATTAGAATCACAGGTAAGGAGCGGCAGCCTGCTTTGCCAGAGGACGTGTGTGTTTGTGGAGGTGGCGGCTGAGTACATGGATGAAATGTAAAATGTGACCTACCACAGCCAGGCCCGATGGGTCTTTTGGCCAAACTGAAGTATTTTAATGTAGTTTGGACTTAAAGTAGACTTCCTGTGAAGGGCCTTACATTAGAACATCATAAAATCTTCATAAGCCCTTCATCACACACTCAGAAGCACTGCATGTCAATGCAGATTGTCATAAAGTGTGCTGCGTCAAAATGCATGTGCTGAGTGGCATTACACAGACGTGCTGATCCGGTGTGTCATGGGCGTGTCACTGCTCTGTGGTAAGCGTTTCATAACGTTCGTGTATTGCTTGTGAATGTCTCATACAGGGCTTACGAAGGCTCTATGTACTTTATGGCTTTATGTACCTTTAATTCTGTGAACCGAAATGCTCTTTCTGTGTGTCTTGGGGCCATTCTGTCACCTGAGAATAGACATTCTCCTCCTCCAGTTTTTGGAGCATATTTCAACCCAGGCCTAAAGCACAGAGCATCCTGAATAAAAGGGAAGGTAACTGCACTCCCGTATGTTTTGACAGGAGGAGATAATTGATGCTCCTGGACTCAGCTGGCTTTGAGCTACAGCTATGAAGGCAACGGAAAGCGAGCGAGAAGGCCTGCTCTGTCCATCAAAGCTTCTGGAAAAATCCGTCTTCAAGGAAATCTCAGCTGCTGTCTGCAAATCCGAGAAGGCCTAAACTCCTGCAGTTATTAATGACCCCCAACCCCCACCCCCTGTGAAACAGTCCCACTCCTTTCACACTTCATTCTACTCAGAAGGACATGCATCAAACCACGGTATGATTCAGCGCCACTTTTTAATAATCCATCTATCTTTTTCCACTCTTTAAAGCTATCCCCTTTATTTTCTATTTGGAAAGCTCTTTGTGCACCATGCTTGGAAGAAAAGAATGAACTATAAAGTTTTTTTGTGTTATTTATTTAATTATTTTATGTCCGAGAGATGCATATACTACAGATACAGAGTTACAGTGGAAAAGTGTCAGCTCATTTTCCATTTTTCTGTAAATGGTAAAAATGCTCTACCATCTCATCCCGAAGCTCATCACTTCAGAGACGCACAGTCTGGGCCGTCTGTATTCCCCCAGCCTGCCGTCAGAACGATGACCTGCTGTTGGTCTCTCGTTCAGATCGGTGGCTGAGGACAGCATGACCAGACAGTAGACTTTTATTTGATTGATTGTTTATTGTGCTGCCAGCGCAGAAGAGTTCATCAGGTGCTTTATCTGATACGGGTCACCTCGCCGCAGCACAAAGCACTATCCATGAGCTGTCCTCATGAGACAAAATCTATTTCTCTTGAAGGTTTTCTTCAACTGGTGGACTGCAGACCGCAGCTGAAGAAAGTTTCTGAATGCTCTAGGTCGATATCCTAAGATAAAATAATTCAGTGTGGTCAATAATTCAACGTTTTCAAGTCTTGAAGGCTTGGAGGTAAGTTAGTGAAGTCAGACTCTTTGAATGATGAGAGAAAAATCAGCCAGTACAAAGCGTAACCTGAAGATTGTCCTTTGAAGACAAGCACAGGGATGATCATCTTGTCTTGGGTTTGATTGAAAGGAATCAGTTTCTCAGAATGCTCAGGGTGTAGAACTCTTCCTGAGTGGGTTGTAGCCTCAGGTGCACGTTTCTCGGGTGGTGTCAGAGTAGAATCGAACAGCCCCTCCTCTCTCCCTCTCCCTCTCCCTCTGTCTCTATCTCCCTCTTCCTCTCTCCCTCTCCCTCTCTCTCTATCTCCCTGGAGCTGCATTCTCTGCCTTTGAGCGTCCCTGACCATTTCCAAGACTGGTCTTGCTGATATACTCTCTATGGAGCCTGACCTCCACTGAAAGAAGGACCTCAGACCTCTCCCTCTCTCTCTCCCTCTCTCTCACTCTCCCCCTCTCTCTCCCTCTCTCTGTCATTCTCTCCCTTTTTTCATTTCCTCTCTCTTTTTCATAACTCAGTCCAGTTGAACTCAATGGAGCTTTACTGGCAGGACAATCAAAAGCAGTGTTGCCAAAGCAACGATATAAACAGTTTTAAATGATTGTTTATGCCACATCATTGACAATGTTAAATGTAGCTAAGTAGAGTCAGAGAAAACATACATACATACAGGGATACTGAGAGATATTTAAAGTAAAGGACATACATAAATACATACAAAAAGATAAATTTATAAGCAACAATTAACAATTCATCAGTATCTGGAAATGTAAACTGTTGAAATATTGAATAACTCATGATAGGGCACACAGGGAATGCAGCAGATATCCTCTGTATATACCCAAACATCAAGCTGGGTCACTCCCCTGGCAATTTTTTCCGTGTCTGTCTTCTTTTTGGAATCAGACAGGACAGTGGTGATGTTTTAATGAATGTTTCCCTTGCTTGGAAGTATTTATTACCTGCTAGAAGGAAGTGGATCTCTGTCTTGAGCTCTTTTGTATTGTGGTGATCACAGAGCCTGCCCTCCCAGATTTCTCGGGGTTGGTCCTTTTCGATGGCCAGGCTGTAACTGTCTCAACAACCCCCCACACCCTGTCTCACCCCCCCGTGTTCCTCGTTATGAGCTGAAGATGGATGTAGCCTGTCCCTTCACCTCTCTGTCACTGCAAGATCTCATCTGAATGACAGGAGAGGAAAATGTCAAGGTCTAGTAGCGTGTCTCCATAGCAACGCTGATGATTGACGGCTGCCTGGCAGGATGTGTACATTGCAGTGATGTAAGACTCACTCTGCATCCTTACAAAAACAAGAATGACAAGCAATTAAGAATCAAAATGCGAAAACACCTGATGGAGTGGTCTGTGCTCTCGGGTGAGGTTATGGAAAGATGTGCTTGGTGGATATGATTTCCACGGTCTGCCTTAGTTCACCAACGGCTGGCTGCATCTGGTGCTGAAAGAACACTACTGGAAGACTGGATCAGCAGCGGTGAAGTGGGACAGCAAGGCTTCGCTGTGATTAACCCATAACTGCAGATGAGTTGTGGCAAAACAAATGTAAATAACCAAATCAGTGCTGACCGAATAAAAAAATGCGTACCTGATTAAGCAGCGAGATTAGTGCCGCTGGCTTTGCCTTCAGCAGCTGGAAAGAGAGGCTGATTAAATGGAAGAATAATTCAGACCCAGCTTTTAAGGGCTGTGTGCTAATTTACAGACGCCCAGACCTGAGTTTGCTCAAATATAATAGGCGAGGGAGAGAGAGAAAAAATACCGAGCAGATAAATCACATCTTCGATTTCAGCGCTGGTAATAGCAGTGTTTGTCTTCACCTGGTGAAAATGTCACCAGGAGTGTCACTGGTTATCGCAGTAGAATCTAAGGTTTGGACGTGACTGTAATGTCAACAAAGGTGTCGCACTGCTGAGATATGACAAGCCCTCTGATTGGTCACTCAGTGATTAATTAATGCTTATATCACAATTTCATTGGTCACTTTATGATGTGTCATCTGAAAACCTTCAGAGAATCAGAGGATGTCCTTTTAAAATGAGGTGAGGGACAGAGAGAGAAATGTGACACATCACTTATCAATATTATTATTATTAATAAGCAAACACATCATCAGCCGCATCAGAAGAGTGTCAGATAGTGTAAAATATGACACATTGCACCGTCTACCTGGAATATTGTTGCCCTTAAGTAGTTTTATTTTGGTTTTGTTTCTTCTCTCTTCAAAGTCAGACAGCCGTTGGACAGGGGCACTCTCGAAGACCCCAGTGCTTTCAGCTCCCTGTGTAACCGTCTGCTTTTGAACCAGCTCCCTGAAACGGTGACTGACGATGGGAAGCCGTGGGTCCTGCAACAGATGCAGCGCTCTCATGTGCGCAGTGGCAGAAGCCAGTGTCTTTTGCACACTTGCACTCAGCCTTGCGTTGAACTCACCTGAGCTCTGTGTGACAGCTTCAGAGTTTCGTGGTCTTGGGGTGGCATGATCTTGGCTAGTTCCGCTTTGATTGCCGTAATTGAGCCTGTACTGCACAAGGCCACAGAGTCGTGTGGTAAACACATTTGCATTTTAATGGGGGGGGCGTTGTGTTCTGGCGGTTTCGGGCCCGGGAGCCGGAGGAACAGCAGGACGCGGTGCTGAGGGCCAGAGGGGCCTCGAGCAGCCATCTCTGCGGATTCTCCAAACGCTGCTCACACCGAGAGCTGTTCTGCTTCATTACGGCAGACCCACCCGGCTCGGCACTGGATTAGTGTGAGGAGAGAGAGACGAGGCCAAACAGCAGGAAGATCAAAACAACAACGGAGGCTTCCTCTCAGCGGAGAGAGAGTCAGGACACAACAGGCCAGTCTGCTCTGGAGCTAGCTGTCTCAGCCCGAAAACGCAGCTGTTCTTCCGGTCTCACTGGAGTTCCTGTGCGGAAACCAGCCCTGTAACGTCAGAATCAGACAGGCTGCACTCACTAGGCCTGAATCCTGCTAATATGCCCTTTTCCTGTGTGTGACAGTATCAGTTCTGGCCATGATTCAGTTGAACTGGGTAGTGCTGACCCTCAAAGAAGAATTACAGAGTGGTTCCGACCTGAAAGAGCTGTTCATCCATTTTAGTTATTGCTTTGACTTAATGCGTGAGTGAATACCTCCCCCAGACACACACAGCACTCTCCAGATCGCACTGGAAACAAAACACGACTCTAACTGGAATGACCTCACAGAGCGATGTTGGTGGTTTGTGTTCTTTTTTATTGGTCAATAACAAGCGGAGCGCGATCGATAACTGTGTGTGTTACATAACATGGCAGGCTGTTTACCGCAGGGTGTGTGAGCGGGACACCAGAGGTTCTGAGGGGTAAATAACAGGGTAAAGCTCAGGCCCCCGAGATCAAATGCTTCACCTGAGACTCCACAGACATCATATTCTCCAGACCACTCACACATCCCAGCAGTCTGCATTCAGGAACAGTCTCTATGTCAGATACACAGGCATGTGATTGACAGTAATTGGTGGAACTGAATTTTGTCAAAAGCAGGGTTTTTTTGTCCGAAAGCACAAGTATGCTGTTACTGTGCATAATCAAGCTGTTACCATGCTGTGAAAGGCAATGTGCTCTCAGGGAAATCATCAGAACTTCCCTTTACAACTGTCTTAAAAAAGATCTCAATATAAATATGTACACCTGCACACCAGGGATAGTGTTTAGTTGGCCATTATAGTGAAAAGGACAGGAGTCAATGACCATTAGAGGGTTGATCTGAAAATGCTATGTATGTCCAATCACAATCTCTCTGTCAGTTCTTATGTATTATTTTATCCATTAAATGATTTGTCAGTGTCTGGTTGAAAGAGCAGTTACCTGTGCTTTCATGGGAAGATATTTAAGGGCAGGGCTTATTTGGAAAAACACGCACTGTTAAATGTAAGATGTATACTGTGAGATGACCTTTCGGAGGGGAGCAGGTCGTGCAGAGCAGGCACAGTTATGTACTGCCGTTGAGACTGTTCATTCATCAGCTGTTCGATTTGCTGTTCATGTTTCAGATGCACATCACTATTTATTACATTTCGCAGTGATGTGTGCTGTTGACATTTTAATTTCCTTCATTTAAATGCAAGCCGACGCACTGAGGCTTAAACGAGAGCAGGGCACTTAAATGTCAAAAGGTATTGACTGAAACTTACTTCAGGGGCTTTTTAGTGGATCAAGTGCTTGCGAGTCTTTACGGAATTGAGTTAATTTGCCGGGTGGGTACGCTTGTGTCCTGCTTGACTGGGGCGTATCGTTTGTGCGGAGTCCCTGCAACTTTCTGTTTCCGCTAAACCCTCGCACAGTGCAGTCAGGATGAAAGGCAAGCCGATGCTTTCTGCTGCAGGCAGAATCCGGAGTAAAAGCAACTAGAATGCAGCCTTCACCTGCTTCAGCTCTGATGAATAATGACTAGGACCTACATTTGTTTAATGCATAAAGCATTATTACACCCATAGTTTGTTCCAGACCTCTCATCTGTAAACACCTGTTTTCAGCATCTCCAGGGAAGCACAGCGAAACTTCAGGGCCATCTCTCTGTGGCCTGATGTAGCTGATCCTCTCCTGTCTCAGTTTGGGAATCCCCGCTGGGAGGCCGATTACAGTGAGCTCAATCAGTGTCCCTCAGGGGAGACAAACTTCTTTAAAAGCTGATATGTATGTTAGTGCGTAGTGTGTGTTAGTTTTTCCTCATCTCTGTTTGTGTGTGTTTGGTGTGTGTGTGTGTCAGTGTCTCCTGGTGTATGTTATTGTGTGATCATTTTCTTTTTTTCTGTGGTTCTGTTCGTTTTTGCTAATTTCTTACCCGACCCAGTGATTCACACCTGTTTGTCCTCATTTGATGAAATGAAATAATGTGTTTATAGCTGAAAACTCTCACATGTCCAGTGTTTTCCTGCATTGCATTTTGGGAAATGCTTGAGTGTATATGTGTACAGTTCCAATAATGAACTAATTGCAGAGATTAAGGCAGAGTAATTGGCTGGAACAACAACAACAACAACAAAACAGCTCAACTAGCCCTCCAGGACTTCAGTTTGATGTCCCCGATGTAACAGGACACACTTGAGCACGTTTCTTCTCTGAATCATCTCCTCGCTCGCCTCAGAGAGGATCTGACACTCGTCCATCACAGTCCAGCTGAGCTGGGAAAGAGCACAGTCACAGACACGCGCCTCTTCCCCACCGAGGACTCCCCGTCCGATTCAGTCTGCTTTTACACCACATTCAGCCTCAGTGCTCATTTCTCAGGGGTGCGGGGGACAGCAGCACAGTGCCGGGCTGTCCTGCAGAGTGACCTTATTCTCGCCAGTTTTACATTTGCGCAATTATAAATGCCGTCTAGGAGACTAGCGATGACGATAATCTTACATGTAAACTGCGTTTCATCTGACCGGGCAGCAGCACAATGCCGTGTCGCTAACTGCTTTTGCTAAAGGACAGAGTGCATTAGCTTTGCTCTAAAGTAACATAATGGCCTGAGACCACAAGCGGGAATCATTTCAGTGACAGAGGCATGTGTCTGTCAGCAGGGTCACCACCTGCCCTGCCATTTCTGTCTCCACAACGACTGCTACATTTTTCCTGTATTCGTACAATTTGAGTTACATTTTGAATGTGTCATTTATTTTAAGAAAAAATGGCACACACACACACACAATCAAATTCAAATTTTAGTGTGACTGGAACAAGTGTGGCAATTTCAGTACCTGTACAACCTGGGAATGACAGGGAGGTTTTCTTTGAAAAGTGAAGTGAGTGGAAGGTTATTTTTGATTCTAACGTCATACCTGCTGTGTGTTCTGCAGGCGCTTGGTCACCCTGCTCCCTGCACAGGCTCCTGTTCCACTGCTGGTTTGCGGGTGGGAGGATGTAGCAGCGAAACCCCACAGGAAGAAGGGTGGGCATGTTTCCTGACCCCCGATACCCCCCCCAATCCCCCGATACCCTCCCCATCCCCCTGATCCTCCCCAATCCCCCCCATCCCCTCAATCCCTCCCAATCCTGTCTCCAGAGACCCACAGGAACGAGAGTGGGCATGTTCCCCAATCCCCCGATCATCCCCCGACCCCCGATCCCGTCTCCATATACCCAGCGTGCCTGACAGGATTATCGGTCCTTTGTGAGCTCACACACACCCCGCGCATGTGCTGCCAGTCAGAGCTGTCCGTCAGCGAGACGCCGATAAACTGACACCGCCCCACCGCTGCGCTGGAGCCGAAGTCCAGGATTACAGCAGAGACACAGGCTTACAGCACACACTGGCCCCACAGATACTGCTCTCATAATCAAACCTGTTTCTTTACACCGAGGAAAAACAGCCAGTCAAATACGGGGTGCCCATTTCCTGCTTCACTGCTCAGGATCCGCTTCAGACTGTGGCAGTACCATTAAAGTCTTTGTAAAACGATGGATTTAAGTCAGAGTTATCCCCAGAGGACTAGCCTTTACAGAATGAGTGAGTGAGTGAATGAGTGAGTGTGTGTGTGTGTGTGTGTGTGTATGTGTGTGTGTATGTGTGTGTGTACGTGATGTCTGAGAACTCACAGTGATTGCAATCAGACACAGTGTACTGACTCTGTTTAAAAATCAAAGATGAAATAGCTCTCCTTTTTTAACTAAAGTTTCACAGAAGGCAATCACTGCACGCAGAATAGGTGGGATAGGAATGTTGGAGGCTTAATTGGATTTTCAGAAAGACGACAGATGTAATGTTGCGTATCTTCGATAGCTGCACCTGAAAGACACATTGTTCAGAAGCTGCGGTGTTAATAAAGGACATTCCAAAGTGTTTGTGTTCGGCCACAACTTAGAATTGGAATTGCCTTGCTTTTATAGAAGTAGTAAGGTACACGCTTTTCAGATTACAGATAAATTCTGCTGTTCAGTTTCACTAAATTTTTATTATTGCCTCGTTACTCTTTATGATTTTTTTCTGATTTCTTGTTTTGTTTTTGCTAGAAAACACCAAGCTGATTATCACCCCTTGCGGTACGCATTCTAAAATGGTGAAACCATTAATTAAACAACCATGAAATATTTTGTATGTTATTTTGAAGCAGCACTGTAATGGATATCCCGCATGTGGGCAGATTCAAGGTGGTAACTAATATCCTATCGAACTGGACAGTGGAATGCACCAGTATGACCTTTCAGTTCAGTGGTAATCCTGAAGTCGATTTGGTTGTTGAGCCGTTATGGAGTCCTGATGCGGATCATTTTCAGAGGAAAAAAGCTAATGCTAGCTAGACAGCTAGCCAGCCGCACGTAGTTTCTGGAACACATACTGATGTATGATAACATCCCACTCTGATTTACCCAAGGGAGGACTTATATCATTGTACTGTTGATTAAACATAATGTCATTAAGCTACGCTCAGATGTGATCTTTGAAGTAATGGATGTTTGTGAATCAGATGCTGCAATGATCAGTGTGACAGAGATCAAAAAATATTTTTTAATTCTGCAACGCCTGTTCTATGCAAGAGCGTAAGAGCTCTGATGACAGGAAAAGATCATTCAGCCAGTCTTTGCTCATCATTTCCCATTTAAAGTAATATAAACAGCCAATGAGGGTCCTCATGAAATCATATACATATGTGTATGTTTAGATGTGCCTGTATGTATGTAATTATGTGTGCGAATGTGTGTGTATGTATGTGTTTGTGTGTGTGTGTGTGCGTGCGTGTGTGTGCATGTGTGTATGCACGTTTATAAGTATGTATACATGTATAAATATATATGTGTTTGTGTATGTATATATGCCTGTCACTGCTGCTGTTTGATGTTCTGAAACATTCTGTACTAACATTCTCATATTTTCTGGAGAATGTAAAAATACAAATGAGTGGATATATCAGTGAAGTGCTGAAAACCTGCATAATTCATTCGGTGAATGTAGGAGAGCATTCCTGAAATCATGAATCATTTAGATATGAACTCCTTTTCCTACCCAAGCTGTCCCACAGGAAGCACTGGGCAAACTTACTGCCATCTGCACAGCACAAAGCGTCTATGACACACAGCCCAGACCTGACCGTAACCCCACACAACCCAGACCTGACCGTAACCCTTCAATTCTCACTGTGGCACACAACCAAGACCTGACCGTAACCCCACACAACCCAGACCTGACTATAACCCCACACAACCCAGACCTGACCGTAACCCCACACAACCCAGACCTGACCATGACTCTCAGCTCTCCCTGAGACAGCGATAGCCTCCATGTAGGGTCTGTTTCGGGCCGCATGGTGTAGCGTTTGGGGGGTGTGTACCCTGAGCTTTGTTGGTTCCGATCCTGCATCAAACACATGAGATCCGATTCCAGCAGAGAGGACCACGGGAGTAAAAACCTGCCATTGGGTAACTGGTGTTCAGGCTGGGTGTGGCTGTTTGATTAGCACTGAAATGTATCTCTGTGTTTGTGTGTGAGAGTCTGTGTCATTCAGCCCGGCAGAGACAGACAGCTGTAACCCAGTCTGTCATGCATGCTGCATTAGGAAATAAAGTCAGCTAAGCACAATCAGAAGTTTAATCTGAATATAAGGGAAAGGGACAGAGAGAGAGAG
The DNA here is from genome assembly GCA_019176425.1 of Megalops atlanticus. NCBI lineage: Eukaryota > Metazoa > Chordata > Actinopteri > Elopiformes > Megalopidae > Megalops > Megalops atlanticus. The sequence goes on along the minus strand of CM032880.1, from coordinate 1,304,241 downwards.
GAACAGACAAAGAGATAAAAGCAAATCCATCTCTCGCTTTATTTTAAACCTACCCCCTTAAATAAATACAGGATTTAACTCCTTGTTTCCAGGATAACACAAGGATAGATCTCGAGTGTGGTGTTGCCGATACACGCATTAACAGGAGGGTTTGCTCTGATAGATGTCATTTCTTGGACTGTTCTTAATGCATCTGCTCAGCATGAGAGGTCTCTATACACACCGCAGTGTGTCTTAAAAGTACGCAGTGACGCACTGAGTGCAATAATGACAGACCAAGCATTACTGCCGCACTGTCTGACATTAAAAGCACTTCCTGTTAAGTGTGCATTGACCTGCTTTACCGTTTTGGGTTCCTGGGTCACTGTTTGGTCGGTGGGAAACAGTTGGAGTCTTGCCCCTGCTCAGTACTCATTAAGAGGTAGGTCTGGCAGTGCAGTCAGCCTGCCCTTAAATCACCCCAGACCCCGCACTGCACCAGGTGGTGACAGGGTTGCATCCCTGCTGGGGAGACTCCTGAGATATGGTAGCCAGCTTCAGTTCTTCCTTTAATGTTTTTTTAATAAAATGAAATGAATGGGTATAATAATGAAGTGCGTCGTGGGTGAGAGAGAATAAGGCACAGAAAGCGTACGTCAGCGCTTTGCTGTAGGTTTCCCGCGTGTCCCTGCGACCGCGGCAGCCGTGAGCAGCAGGTTTAAGGCCTCTGACCTCCCCCAGCCTCTGTGTGGCTGTGAAAGTGGATCTGCATGTAGATGCTGCAGTGTGAGTGCTGCAGGCGTCCTGATTCCTCCATCACAACTCAGCCCTGTGCAGGGATCAGAGTGCCGCCCCTCTGCTGCACCTCACACACACACACACACTCACACACACACACACTCACATTGCACACACTCACACACACACACACACATACACACACACATACTGCACACGCTCACACAGACACTCACACTGCGCACGCTCACACACACACACGCACACATGCACTGAGCAGATGGAAAGCAAAACTCACTCCACATTCACAGTGTGAGTGTATCCTGAGAGACTCTGCTATCAGCAGATACATGGTGTATTTCCCTGGTCCTGTCTGCAGGTTGGGGGGGGGCATGTCTGCGGGGTGGTGGGGTGGGGGGTATGGATCAGAGCCTGTCTCAGGTGGCCCACGTGCAGACAGCAGTGAGGGAGAGTAAAAAATGTACCCCTAAACTCATAACTGGCCTCAGCCCTACTGTTCCCCAGTTACACCAGAGCTCTCTCTCTAAATGAGCTCAGACATAATCAGTCGCTTCTGCAGTATATTAAATATATCATGAAAACCTGCATATCAAGCACTCCCTGTGTCTGTGGGGACGGGGAAATGTTCTCAAGAATGAGAAGCCTAATATTCACATCAGCACGTCCGGGATTGCCCTGACCGCTACTCCAGCACGTGGGCCAAGCAAACCCCTCTCTCCCATAATACCTCTTGATTTTGGAGTTTGACATGAGTGTGTCCTTGCTCCCAGCAATCTAATGAGGCACCAGCCACTCCTCTCTCTCTCTGACATGTTTGCTTTCAGTCTTTTGTTTTGCGATAAACGCTGTCGCCGGATGACAGCTTCTGTCGCTTTTCCCAAAGACTCACAAATCCAGCAGAATGAATTGTGACAGGAAGTCCCAGTTTTGTCCCTTAAAAAAATATTACTTTGCTGTTCAGACAGCTACTGCCGCATTGCCAGGCCTTAAGAGCCTGTGAGGAATCTCACATCTAACCTCTGCATGCAGCATCTTCTCAGCCTGGGATACCTACACACTGAGTTCATTAGGCTTCTTACAAAAAAAAAATTAAAAGACGGATCAAAACCAACAAAATAATAATTTATTTAAAAATCAGCAAAATGGGAAGCCAGCCTGGGCACACAGCCATGGCCAAATGGCTGAAGTATGGTGAGTCTCAAGCAGCAGACACACACCTGGATCTAACGAGCTGCTGATCAGACAGGTTATTGAAAAGTAGCAGTTGAAAAGACATAGATCCTTAGAAAAGGGTGAAGGCTGTCCTTCACATAAGCAAAGGTCAGCGGAGGAGTGCAAGGGTGAAAGGCTAAAGAGAGCACCTGGTTGGGTTGACTGTCAGGTATTGGAGTGTTGCTAGGATAATGATAATTATCATTCGTTAGGTATGAATTTTAATACAATAAGAGGCGTTGCTGTCGATGGGGGTATAGGGATACAGATCTTTGGCTTGGAGTCAGAGGAAGGGGTCTCCCCTTTGGACATTATGCACAGGAATAGAAGTAAAGGGGAGACGGGATGAGGGAGGGATGCCATGAACAGCTGGCATGAGAGCGGGTGGTGAGTGGGGTTTTTTATACTTGAGAATGGGATGGGTTTGCTAATTGCCTAGGAACTGTCTAAAGGTTCTCCCCCAAATCTTCATTTAGAACTTCAGTTGTAATGATCATTATTGTTATGCTAACATGCTGGTAATAGTAGCTGTGTTCAGTGTTTATTTGCTCTTGTTCACTACTTACTGTTTTATTATCCATTTGCGCTCCTATCTGGAGCGATTGCAGGGGCAGAGACCCAGGAACCACTGGGAATCAGAGAATCAGGCTGCTTCCCTCTCCTGTTTAACCTCCCATGACCTGCAGGCAGGTACCGTACGCAAGGCTGAGGGTCATTTTAAAGGACAGAACATTGCCCTGCTTCAGTGTGCTGCAGACGGCTGTGGCTGTGTCCCGTTCAGCTGAAAGACAGGCCTCGGCCGTCACTGTGTTCCGTTCAGCTGAAAGACAGGCCTCCACTGTCACTGTGTCCCACTCAGCTGAAAGACAGGCCTCGGCCGTCACTGTGTCCCGTTCAGCTGAAAGGCAGGCGTCTGAAGTCTTAGCGGAATTAATGAAAGCTTCTTTGTTGTTCATTTCTCTTTGAAAGCTTTTGTGATGAACAGGGGAGCCTGAGAAAGCTTGCTGAAGCTGATGCCGTTCAGCTGTGTTTTGGAAGGTGATTTGATTTCTGACAGAATAATGTCTCCCTTCGGAAAAGGAAAAGCAAATTGCTACGGAAAAAATAAATAAATAAGGGCTAAAAAGGCTTTGTATAAAAGGTAAACGTTTCATCAAACCCATTTTCACTCTCAGTGCATGATTATCAAACCACATCCGTAAGGAGAAATAGAAACAGTAAGCTGAATTGAATAAGCGGTCCCACTTTGGAACCATTCCTAATGAGCTACAGTTACTGCTAGTGCAAAGAAATGTTGATACCCCCAAAAAAAAAAAAAAATCCAGCAATGAATCATAGCTGTGCCCAAACTTTACCCCCTCCAGCTGCTGTAGATCTGACCTTGCATGTATTTGTGCTGTCAAGCTCTACACACCATTAGTATGCAGTGACATACAGTGCTAAGTACTGACTTTACTGTATTACGTAAACCTGAAGAGGAAGGCAGAGTCCCGGTAAAGCCATGTCTACTGAGTCCTGTAGAGAGCAGCCATGTGGAGGAGAGCTCAACCCCCCCGTATTAAAAGACACAGCAGATGAATGAAGTCACTGTGACTCTGATAAACACATGCACGACCACATCTGGCTCTCCGGGTCATCTGCAGGTACAGAGCGGAGGTCCTGCTGTTTCCACACTGTCCTCTCATGGTGTGGTGTCTCCACTGGCTGTTTAATGGTTTAAATAGAATAGGATACAAGGCTCAAAAATCTGTTTGTTTTTGTTTTACCCCTCTTCTTCTTCCTCTTCTTCTTACTGCTTTTATTAATACGCCTTATATTCATTATGACCTTGTAAGTGCTGGGTGTTTTAATCAGTCTGGAGTCAGAGATACGGAAGGAAAGTGTTATTTTCCCTCCTCACAGGCCAGGTGCTTCAGCCAGCTCTCTCTCGCATGGAAGTCAGGAAGGACACACACAACCCTTATAAAAACTGTCAGAAGCCAGATGAGTGGAATAATTATGCAGGAAGGATTTCTTAACAAGGAAAACTCTGACTCACAACCCTCCAAAAGACAGACTCATAACCCTACAAAAGACAGACTCATAACCCTCTGAAAGACAAACTCATAACCCTCTGAAAGGCTGGCTCATAACCCTCTGAAAGACAAACTCATAACCCTCTGAAAGACAGACTCATAACCCTCTGAAAGACAAACTCATAACCCTCTGAAAGGCTGGCTCATAACTCCCCCAGCGCTTCCGTAAAAACTGACAGGGTCACCACTGGGTCAGAGCAGAGGTGACAGACTGACCCCCCAGGAAGATTCCAGCGTGAGAAAGACCCTCTGCTGTGCATCATGGGAGATTTCCCTGACCTTGTCCCCTGTGGCACATCATGTGTGCTAGACTCCCTTCCAGCTGAGCTGTCAATCAACCACCTTTGATGATGCAGTTAATTGAACGTTGATCTTTAATTTAATAAAGATCGCAGTGAGAAAATGAGCAGGTTGAGGTGTGTTTGAGCTGATATACCAGGGAAAGCTGTTTGTTGGACATGTTTTTGTGGAGATCTGCTGCCTGAGAGGACTGGGGGAAGTGTGGATAGGAGCCAGGCAGTAATGTGAGAGACATGAGGTGAGAGAGGATGGCTGTGTGCTTCTCACTTACCACTACCTGCAGCAAGAGCAGCGTACCATTCATCCCACTGATGGTGACCTGGTGAACACAGAGCAGGTCCTTCTGGCTGTGTGAGAATTCAGCACAGGTCAGCTGTGGCGAGCTCTGATTGGCTTTTCTCTGCCACATGCAGCTCTGATTGGCTGTGTTCAGTGCCCTTCCCTGAGGGGGTCCCATCCGTGCTGTGTCGTCCGTGTGGAGTGTCAGTGGAGAACATTCCAGAATGTGGAGTCTCTCTGTAAGTCTCTGATCCCTGTACCGACAGGGAGAATGGCCCTGGATAACTCCTGCTGTCTGTTGGCGTAGTCTCCCTGCTGTTCTGAGAAGGCTGGCGCCTTCAGCCTCTTTCGCTCTCGCGTCTTTGCACCCCCAGTTTCAAGGAGCGGTTTCACACCTCGCACATGTAGCCCCTCTTTCTGGGCAAGGCAAGTGGATCTGGCAGGTGTGCTGCATTCAGTGTTTGTTAGCTCAGTCCCCTGGGATTGTGAAAAAAAAAAACGAGTGAAAAAACTTTAAAAAGAGAAAGCTAGTGCTGTACATTTTGTGGTTTGTTTTTGAGCTGAGGTGAGCAGGAGACTGAGAAGCTGACTGCCGCAGTGGGGCTCACTGCTGTAAGCCCTTCCAGGTCGTGACCTCAGGCACTCATCCAGTCATAAGCTGGAGGTACCTCTGTCCCAGGACATGCACAGAACCTGGTCAGAAAGGTGGGACTGTGTATACATAAACCAGAATAGTGAAAACAAGCTGTGACCTGAGGAATTATCTGAGTGTGGGCGGTGTAGGCAGCAGGCCACATGACTGTTTCCAGCCAATGGCATTGTGTGTAGACACAGGCTGTTCAGGTAGGGGCAGGCTTGGGGGCTGTGAGTGTATTCTGTGTAAGGTTTAGTATCTTGATTCCTTGTCATTTTAAAGTGTTAGTTTTGCTTCCTCTTAAGGGGCACCTTTGTATTTCTCACTGCACTCCCTTGCATATTTGAATCCTGGCTGAGCTGCTGCTTTGCTCGCAGAGGCTCCCCGTCTGTGGTGAGGAATTCATTACAGACTGGGCACCCTCCCGTGCTGCATTCATCACGCAGCCTCTCTCAGATCCCGAGCAGGTTGCAGGGCTAATTGCGCCCCTGTGAGACCGCTCTGCTAAAACGATCCCCCCCTCTGCCAGACTCAGGGCCATTAGGAAAAGCCTGCGGTCCATCTGCGTGGAATTAACGGGGAATCTGTGGACGACTCCTCCAATCTGGCCTCCCCGCCATAAAAGCATTACCAAAAATCCCACATCCGTCCAGTAAACACCAACCAGCCAGGGGGTGATTTACAGAGGCCAGGGCTCATTTACCTTTCAGCTCTTCATCCTCCTCTTCCTCCTAACCCTCCTCAGGGGGACTTGTTGTGTGCTTCCAGAGTAACAGCCCAGGGTTTCCATGGTAACACCCCAAAGTTTCTACAGTAACAGCCCATGGTCTCCACAGTAACAGCCCAGTGTTTCTACAGTAACAGCCTCCAAGTTCTGTGGCCCCTCACTCTTTGTGAGGGTGCTGTGCTGGCCATGAAGCCTGAGGTGAGCTCAGCATCACTGAGGCAAAGGGGCTTCAGACACTGTGCTTCTGCTACAGCTGTTTTACATCTAACTGCACGAGAGAGAGAGGGAGGGAGAGAGAGAGGGAGGGAGAAAGAGAGGGAGAGAGAGGAGAGAAAAGGAGGAGAGAGGGAGTGGAAGGGAGGAAGCGGAGAGAAAGAAGAGGGAGAGGGAGAGGGAGAGAGAGAGAGAGAGAGAGAGAGGGAGAGGGAGAGAGAGAGAGAGAGAGATGTTTTGTTGTGGAGGATGGGCTGTTTCTGATTTTCTGAGTCCTAGCGTTGTGTATTAAAGAAAGAGCAGAGTGACGTGCTGAGGGTTTTGTGGCTCCTCAGTGCGCTGGCTGTTCTGATGACCTGCACTGAACCAGCTGTACACCAGGAGAGGGTGGTGAAGCGGGGTCTGTGTCAGGATGCGTAACTGAGCACACAGACTGCTTTAGGCAAATAATTGACGATGATTAGTATTTACCTTTGGAAATGGTGCTCCTCATTAAACCCTAATTAAACCTTTATACAACAGGAGTTAAGTACCTTCTAATGAACGATGAAAAAAGGTTACTCAACAAACCCCTAATTAAAAATCACTAATTACTCCTTGCACTGAATATACAGTGGTTCCTCACAAGATTCCAGAAATATCTGGGCCTGTTCTGAGTACGGGCTGTGGATGGGTTGTTGAGGGTCAGACAGATTTTGGGCACAGGTGCAGAGGAGTACCTCTGTGATGAATATTGTGTCAGACGGGAGGTTCAGGGTGCTGTAGCCCGAGGCTGCTCTGGGGGTATTCAGGGAGTATCAGTGGAGCTGCTCTGGGGGCATTCAGGGAGTATCAGTGGAGCTGCTCTCTCACACACACCTCACCCTTTGCAGTATTCTCAGTGTGTGCTGGTCCAGAGGATATGGGCATACACACACACACACACACACACACACACACACACACACATACACACACACACAAACACAATCACACACACACACACACACACACACACACACACACACACATACACTGACACACTCACAAACACACACACACGTACACATACACTGACACACACACAAACACACACACACGTACACATACACTGACACACACACAAACACACACACACGTATATGCACACATTTGTGAATATATACAATGTATAAGCAAGTTGTGTGAGGATATATACACTGTCACACACACACACACACACGTTTATATATGTATACCTTCAAAAACAGAATACTTTGAATACTTTATAACAATAACCAAATCAGCCCACATCTGTGTATGCACCTGCTACAGGCATAATCAAATGTTTATGCTAACAGAATTAATCAAGTTGATTCCCAAGCTGCTGCTGGTAATTTCCCAGCAATTTAGCCCAGAGGAATCCTTTCTGTAGTTATTTGTTCTGGTTTGGGTGAGGAGTGTAGAGACTGAAGGCTGCGCAGGACACTGCAGTCAACAGCAGGGGTGTGAAAGCCAAAAAACGCACAGAGCAGAAAGGAACATCAAGATATGGGAGGCCATTTAGGGTGAAATAATTGAAACACTTGCACGTTAACATTTCAAGTGTGTATACATACGAAAGACTTATACATACACACAGACTACTTGCACATGTAGATGATACAGTTGCACATGCATACACAGTGCTTGTGCATATGATAGACTACAGTTGCACACATACTACACACACTTGCGCCTCCATTCACCTGTACACACACGCTATTTGTACTCAACACTGAGTGGTTGCGTGCATGTATGTGGGTGTGTGTGCAAGACAATATTCAATGCGCCCGGAAGTCATTTCATTGTAACAGGAAGGCACACTTATGTCACAAAGAGCAACTTTACTGCCAAGGTGGTGAACATTCTGTTTGTGAACATTCTGTCTAGTTATTAATTCGATAGCTAATACCATATACAAGAGCTCCATGACGCCTGCACATTCCAGTCAGTTTGAATCTGACATCGCTTGTTTCTCCAAATCTTGTTTCTCAGCCCCCCTTGATCCTCCTTCCCTCCTCATTCTGCAACCTGAAAGCTGATTGGACAGCTCAGTGGAAGCCACGCCCCGTTAGCTGCCCCATGGGCGTGTCACAAGGTCGCTGGTCCGTCACTGTTCTCCTGACACACACATTTCTCTGGCCCTCTGTGGCGTCTCTGAGGTTTCACAACCAGAGGAAACTCACGCACACTCACACTCCACCTCACCAGCACACTGCAGATAATGAAAATAAATTACTCCTACATTATCCACATCCAAGATAAGCTTGTAAGACACGAATTTTCTATGTACGCCATCTGCCCAGTGCAAAAATAACCATAATGATGGTGATGTTTTTTTTTATTGAGGGAAGGCTTTTTTCAGTGTGGTTCACATTGTGTAGGAGTTTTTTTTCCTTTTTTATCAGGGCTGCATTAAGAAGAATGAAATGAGTTGCACAGATATGAAGGAAACCTCATTCACAGTCTGCAAGCGTGGGTCTTCAGTCATCATACATTTACATGTCACTCAGTTTACTGGACCCTTCCTGTATCATCCAAATGCATCCTTTCAATGGACGTGTTGCGTAGTGAGTCATTACAGTGACTCCTCACACATCTGCAACGTGACGAACAGCAGCGTTCGCCTAAAAAAAGCCGTCAACTCCTCCCCTGCCCTGTGTCTCTGTAATTATCCATTAGCTGTTACCTGTCCTGTGTGTTTCTACAGAGAGTTTCCTGAAGGAGAGAAATGAGGCGGCTTTGTTGGTGCTGAAAGAGGTTAAAACACAGAATCACAGACCTTTTTGTACCTTTCTCCTGTAGAGCAGTGGGTCTGAAGTGCTTTTCCCGGGAGGTGGGTGCGTTTGTGCAGTTTGTTCTCGCTGTGCCGCTGTCCTGTGAAGACAGTGATTAGCGTAGCTGTCATAGCGCTAAACGCCAGCAGAGATGACCACAGCAGCTGTGTGTGTGGCTGTGAAAACGCAGTGAGATCAATGCAGTCACTTAAACCGCCATCAGCACATAAACACTCTGCGAATGACTATGAGCAGTGATAGGAGGCCTTACGAGCGCTAATGAATGGTTATGACCACCATCATGGGGTCTTAAGTGAAGCTTTGAAGGCAAAGTGTGCCTCTGTGGATCCGCACAGGTAAACAGCTGCACAGGTAGCGTTCTTTACCCTGTGAGCAGTGAGCTTTCTCTCCTTCCACAGAGCAGCATCCTGAATCCTAAAAGGATGTGACTGTGTTAATTTGTGCTTTAAAGATGAGGAAGTATCTAACATGCTCATTTATGTGACTAATCGTTCTATTAAAAGCCTCGACGAGACAACAGCCTGAAACCTCCCAAAGGCCCAGAGTAGAGAAATCAGACGTGATGAGATCTGAGTGTATGTTTTTCCCTGTGATTCTTCCTCCCTCACTACCTTTCTCCCTTTTTTCTGTCCTTTTCTCTCCCTATCCCTTTCGCTTGCTCTCTCTGTCTTTCTCTTTCCCTCTCGCTGTCTTCCTCTCTCTCTAATTCCCTTTCTCTCTCTCTCTCTCTCTCTCTCTCTCTCTCTCTCTCTCCCTCTCTCTGTATTTCTCATATACTACCTTTCTCTCTCCATATCTCTGCATGCAGCAGGAAGCTGTGTGCACCGTGTAGGAAGGTATGAAACCCAGGAGCGGTGAGGGTTAGGGTTAGGGGTTAAGGTTAGGGTTTAGGGTTAGGGCAGGGAGAGTTTAGGAACAGGACCGTGCAAACGGGCAGTGGAGGGTTATGCATAAGCATCCTTTGGCAAAATGGTCAGGCAATCTCCGGTGGAGATGGGGTGCCCCTTCTGTTCACTCGAGGAAACTGTTAGTCACCTGTTTCCACTCTGTGTGAGACTGACCTCATTGCTCACATTTCTGTGGAGAGTGTGTAACCCTCTGGGCCATGTTTTACCTGGAGACCTCTGCTTTTGGTTTAAGCTGTAATTACAGACAGCGCTTTAAGTTCCATTTAATTTGTTTTTGGGCTGACTAGACGAAACATGGGCTATGGACTCAATGTCGTGCTAACATTGTTTCAGCAAGCTTATGAATTAAATATGTTCAGTCAGGATTGTCTCAATGATCTCAACCATTGTAGACAGTATGGTGTACTGGGGAGGCTGTCTGTGTGTGAGAGGAAGGCTTCAGATTTTGCCTGTTGTACTGTTGAGGGTTATTTATTTATTTATTCATGGAGGGGGTTGCCTTTGTATGCATTTTAAAAATTTCATGGGACGCCGCTTTTGGGTAACCTGTGTTCTGTGTCTATAAAAGGTCTGAAACTTATGTTTCAGTAAAAGAGTAAAGAAGCATCTCCCCATTCTCTGTCTTTCTCTCTCTGTGTCTTTCTCTTTCCATCTCTCTCTTACCCTCTCTTTCTCTCTCCGTTTCTCTCTTACCCTCTCTTTCTCTCTCAGTTTCTCTCTTACCCTCTCTTTCTGTCTCTGTGTCTTTCTCTTTCCATCTCTCCCTTAATCTCTCTTTCTCTCTCTCTGTCTTTCTCTCTCCATCTCTCTTTTTCTCTCTGTGCTTTTCTCTTTCCTTCTTTACTTTCGAATTCAAGTACAAATCCACTTTACTGGCATGGCAAACACAAGGTATTGTACTACCAACACAAATAATAAAAAAAAAAAACTTGATGCCAAAATTCAAAACTACTTGTGTTGTTTAATAGCTGCAACAGTGATGATAATGGAAGCAGAAATAAAGTAAAGATGCTATTGGTGCTGACTGACTGCTCTTAAGCCAATGGCACGGTTTGCCCACCCCCCATCATGTCTCTGAACTGTAGGAAGAATAACAGAAATGTAGCTAAATGCTAATCTCTCAGTTTTAACTAAATTAAGTGCATCTGTGTCTCACAGTGCCCACACAACCTCCCCTCCTTGGACACTGGCCTTTCTCTATAGCCAAGGTCCCTGTGTGTGGACCTGCTGATGATGTCTCTCTGCTTTCTATCGCTGACACTACTGGGATACTCAGCTGGTGTGCAGTCACATTTAATAATAGCAAGCTAATAAGCTGTGCTGTGCTTTACTTTTGTTGGTTTGCTTTGCAGCATAATTTGGTTTACTCTGGTTCCCTGGTGGACTATAAGCAGAACTGGCCAGAGCTGGTCAGAGCCCAGTGTCTGTGATTGTCACACCAAGGAAGCATTGTCTTTTAAAGTGATCGTGGGAAGAAGTGGATTGACTTCAGCATGTTGGTAGGTAGTTATAGTTGCTATGGCATTTGCACTTCCACTATGCATTGAAAATAGCAAATTCTTCTTTTGTGTCAGAAACTACTAAAACAGTGACATTCTAAAAGAGGAAACTGCTGTGAGACTGCTCCACAGTTAACATTCGTACAGCTTTGTGCAGGTACACGGTAACGCTGAAACTATTTCTGAAGCAGGAGAATATGCAATTTTACACGTAAGTTCCATAATCTCTGAGACAGGTGGGTGTATGCAACTGTCAGTGTACACCATCCAGTGGAGACAAAATTTGTGTAATTCAGGGTGTGTTTTAGGGTTTGTAGGTCTACTTTAGGGTGCATTCAAGGGCAGCAGGTGTGATCTAGGGTGGTGCTTCCCACTGTCAGCCAAGTGGTACCTGTTTTCTTGATGTTGTCTTATTTGGAGGAGAGTTGCCTTTCTCTCTTTCTTCTTCCCTCTCTCTCATCCTATTCCTCTGTCTCCCCTCTTGCATCTCCCTCCCTCTCTTTCCCCATCTCTCCTTCCCTTTCTCTCTCTGTCCAAACCTGGTCAGCACAAATTCACACACAAAATAAGTGTGTGTACCTGTCTGCTGGGGTTATTGTGTGTATCTGGGTTCCTTCGCAGTGTGAGGGAGTGTTTGAAATGATAAACAAGGCGAGACAGAGGAGCGCATGTTCTTCAAAGAGACACGGCGGCTGACATCAGTAATGCGTTTTCCCCTCTGGTGGTGGGGGAGTGGTGTGCGTCAGTGTGGCTCAGCCTTTAAAAGGATCACTGCGGGCCAAACTTCCACGGTGACTTAAAGAGAAAACTGCTTCTCTGGTCTGTCGACCGGCTTTGATGCAGAAATAGCTTGCATGTCAGGAGTTTCTAAAGCAATGAGTCAGTTATTGTCCGCTCTCTCCATGTGATTCCCTGTGAAGTGAAATGGAGATGGGAGTCTGGGAGAAGTGACACTGCATCAGCTTTTAAATTATTGTTGCTGGAATGTTGGTTTTGGCAATTAGATTCTTTCATAAGTCAAGTCAAGACAAATAACTTTCATTTTTCATGCAGCGTTTGTGGTGATGAGCACATCAGGTACGACAAACGGCAACTGTCACAGGGCTACATTTTGGGCATCTTGCAGCAGACACATGGCACATAACAGGCATATTATCAATGTGACAGCTGGATATTTATCTGTTCATTTTGGTTGCAAATCCACTAGCCCACCAAACCACAGCGTAACACTGGTAAACACCATGTGTATTGGGTCAGCTGCAGTTGATTGGACTCCTGATCTCGTGCCATTGGTTGACTGGTGAATAGAGGCGATGAGGAAGACATACCAGCACTAATGCAACCATGGCAACAACTGTCTGTTCAGCACCATGGACAGAAAGAATAACATCTACTGTTCAGTACCGTGGACAGAGAGACTAATATCTACCGTTCAGCACAGTGGAACAGTACCTGCATTTCCAGGTAATGAGTATCTATGGTGAGTCTATGGTGGGTGCAGCTAACACATACTGTCAGTCACTGACTTGTCTGAACCAGCTAAACCCTTGTTCTCTAAGGTAAAACAATATGATTGGTTCAAATCTGTGAGTCACTTGAAACTCCACCACATTCTGCGTTTGCCTTTATCGTGTTCTGCTGAAACGTGCTCTGCCCACGCACAGCTACAGATACGGGGGTGCAGTTTGCACTCAGGTCACCTCTGCTGTGTGGGGTCACCTGAACCCGCAACGCCGACAGGCCTGTGTGACAGATGGGTTCTGAGCGGACGTGCAGCGTCCGTGCTGTGGAGGAGGGTTTATGTGCGAAAATCTCAGCTTCCCGGCTCCACCCCGGTGTGCCCTGCCCTGCCTCAGCACCTTAGCCACCTGCCAATCACACTGATGAAGAGAGGATACCGCCAGGTTCTCTGCATATCAGAACCACAGACAGAGCACTTTTCGACCGACCCCGGTAGCATGTAGCCTCTGCTGAGTTTCTGTCAGAACAAAAGGTTCCCACTCATTAGTGTTCCCCACTCATTAGCGATTCCCACTCTTTAACAATTCCCACTCGTTAGCGGTTCCCACTCGTTAGCGGTTCCCACACGTTAAAAGTCCTAGCGCGGAAAGCTGTGTTGCACAAGCCGTCATGCTTTTAATTGTAAGCTGAAGGCTGAAGAGAGAAAAACAGAGTGAGTGATCTCATCAGGGTGGTTACCCTTCATCTCTGTTCTCCCAGCAACCACAGATAGCACATCTGTGCTGCGGAGAGAGGGGCCGTAAGACATACACACATCCATGCATTTCCAGGTGAAGTAACAGGCATGCTAATACAGGAGTTGTACCTGCACACCTGTGTAAATATCAACCCTGGTCCAGTGGCAAGCAGGTAAGTTCTGAAGACCCCCAGGGAAGGGGAGCACCCCAACCATCAATCATTCACTCAGGTACAGGTACGGGAAAAAAGATCTAGACGATCTTGCTCTGGCAATTCGCACTCGTACATAGTCATGAGGTGACAGAACTGTCAGAAGGAGAGGATTCAGCTGAGGCCTTTTTTATGCAGCTTCCCTGTGGGTGTGCAGTTACAGGTCGCGGAGCAGTCCGTGTGATGATTGAGCAGAGGTGACAGGTGACGGAGAGCGGGAGCAGCAGGGGGTTGTGCTGTCGCAGCCTGATATTAACAGCAGAAAGGGGAGGGGTGTCGTCACAGGGCCACAAACAAAACTAACTTTTTTCCCTGTCGAGTCTTACCTCTTCACAGGAAGTGTAAACTGCTGGACTGGGGGGTTGGGGTGCTACTTTTCACTCAATATGCCAGCTTTTTTCTTTTAAGTCTTGTTGTAAGTAATAGTAAATTGCATGCCATTTAAATGAGACTGGACTGGCCAGACCAAGCATAAGCCCCAGCCGTACCAGCCTGCAGCTGTTGCTGTTGGAAGTGGTGTTGATGGGTCAGCATGAGAGAGCGGAAACCCCAGCGCCCCGGTGCAGTGATGGGGACGCTGTGTCAGAGGAGCAGTGTTTCCTTGGAAACGCCGCGCTGCGGTCCCGACTCGCTGTGCTCACTGCTGTTAGCGGTCCCGTGGCACCCGCTCACAGAGAGGAGCAGTCAGTCCCGTGCCCCCGCCTCGTTTGCATCAGCTGACGCAGTGAGTGTTGTGGGGGTTAGTCCTTACCTCCTAACTCTGAGATCCATTAAGCACAAGCCCTCTGTCATTAATGGAGGCCCATGACTGTAAGCTCCATCCTGCTGCTCACATGGTACTGAAACCTGGGGTGGGTTCAGTTTTATCGATCAGAGGTCACATGTACACTCTGTGGCTTTGGATTCTCCCTGAGCTTTCTTTGTGATATTAGTACCGTAATTTTTTTGCTGGCGTCTTTGACGTGAAGTTTCTGTGGATAGCTCTGTCTCCCAGCAGGATCTGCACGACTCAGCAGAGTGAGTCAGGGTGCAGCTTGTGGCAGGAGGCTGTAATTAAAAGTTTAAATGGGAGGTGCGATGGCTGTCCTCAGCGGTGAGTCAGAGCGGTAAACCTGTGGGTGTGGCCTGTACTCAGCCGCAGTCCGAGTGACAGGTGAAGAGGGCCAGCATGTCTGTGGCAGCAGCTATTCAGATGGTGACCGCGCTGACAGAGGCGCCGGCAAGGGGCGGGGGGGGCGAGGGACGAGGGGGTGGTCACAAACCTCCGCAGGGAGCTGTTCATCTTCCCGCTGCGAGCGTTAGCAGCACGCTAATGAGCATCCTGTTCTATCAGTGCCATCAACAGAAAAACACATCAATTTCACTCACAGCCGCTATCGGAAACCAGCAGGATGAGATGGCTGGGTGGCGTGAGCGTGTGGATGTTGGGGACGAGCGAGCTTTGGCCGGCCACTGCGAGGCAGACTGCAGGCTCAGTACTTACGATGGAATCTTGGAAACTGTTTTTATATTTACATTTTTTTGGCGAGCAAATGCTCTTATACAGAGCAATATGCAAGAGGAGTACATAATATTTAGATATTTTTAAATGTTTTAGAGCTCCTCTCCTATAATACATAAATCCAGGCGAGAGAGGATTGTCTCTGGATAAACGATTATGAGACAGGTTTTTTAAAAGGTCACCTGACTGCGCAGAGCATCAGATATTCTCACAGAGAATTGCAGGCAGTAATTGTGTTATTTAACTTCAAAGTTGCAGTAATGCCACTTTGGGGAAGATCATTAGTTTTAAAAGTCACAGGCGTTAAATGTGCATGACCAAATGGGCATGTTGCTATTCAAATTTCAGAGCTTTAAACTGAGATTACATTATCTCCACCTCTTAGAGCTTATTTATTTAACATTTATCAGGCTGGTCTGGTCTAGTTGTTTTCCTTTGACATTCACTGCCTGTTTTAACCAGTTTGTCTTATCTTTGTCCTAGCTGTGTTACATTAAGTGAAAAACATGTTATATTAAGTGAAAATGCATAAGGACCTTATAAAGCATTCATATCTCCTTTATGGGCATGCATGTACCATTTATAATGCAGTTAAAAGGAAATGTTGGGCTTTAGGACAGAGAGATTTATGGGCATGATTTTATTTAATATGTAGTGCTGGTTTTAAAAATTAGTGACAGCCAGAAAAGCACAGGAGTTTATTGTGAAAACTTTATAAGGCAATACTGATAAGCCACTGTCAGTCATCAACAAGCAGAGAGGATGAATGGGTCAGTCAAGAGATCATGGCAGTGGAGCTGTTTCCTGATACCACAGTCAGACAGACATGCCGGTTTACTTTCCTCTCTCTCTCGGCACGCAGATCGGGGCATGCTACTGAGCATGTGCAGTGTCACTCAGAGACCACCAATGAGCACGAGTCACAGCTGTCACTAAAACAAGACAGAGAGAAAGTGAGGCAGGTGCAAGGAGAGAGGGAGAAAGAGTGTGAAACAAGGGGAGGATAGAGAGAGAGAGAGTGAGAGAGAGAGAGAGAGAGAGAGAGAGAGAGAGAGGGAGAGAGAGGGAGAGAGAGGCAGTGAGAGAGAGAGGGAGAGGGAGAGAGAGAGAGAGGGAGAGAGAGAGGGGGAGAGAGAGAGAGACAGTGAGAGAGAGAGAGGGAGAGAGAGAGAGAGAGAGGGAGAGAGAGGGGGAGAGAGAGAGATGGAGAGAGAGAGAGAGAGGCAGTGAGAGAGAGAGGGAGAGAGAGAGAGAGGGAGAGAGAGAGGGGGAGAGAGAGAGACAGTGAGAGAGAGAGAGGGAGAGAGAGAGGCAAGGTTGATGTGAGACAGCGAGAGGGGGTGGGAGATTGTTTTAAGTTTTACTTCAGAACTGCGTTTTATATGGTTTTAAAACAGAGAATGTATTCAAATACGAATACATGTTTCCGATTCATATGCACAAATAATACATTTTGTGTTGCTGAAGACTACATGAAAGCATGATGATAATGAAATGAGCAGAGAAAAAGTGAGCTGTAGAGTGGGAGAGAGAAAATGTAGACTTATTGTTTGAAGTTTTACTATTGTAATGAGCTTTATAATGCTTTAAACTTTACCTCTACGTTTGCATATATATATATATATATATATACACACACACACACACACACACACACACACACACACATATATATAGGCTATATAAAGCAAAAGGATATGTTTTCTGCACTGTCAGGGAGGAATCTATGTTTTATTAAGACCAGCTTTTCCAGTGGTGTGTTTCTTTCAACACTCTTCTTTCTTTTATGAGAATGTGTGCAGAACTGTCTCCTGTAAGTTTCAGTCAGCATGTCTTTAGGACTGATCCCAGAACAGTCCTGATTTTAAAGTAGAAGGGGGCCCTCTGGCCTGAAGGCAGGCTCAGGACCGGTGGGAAAGTTGTAAATTGTTGGTGATTTAAATGAGAACGCTGCAGGCTGAAATGAGGACAGCATTTGCATATAACAGTGCAGTAAATGATGCATTTGGAGCCGGGCTGTGCGTTTGCTGGCAGAGAGAAGGCTGGAAAACGCAGGACTGGCGATACACAGCTTCCCGAACACCAGTCCAGCTCTGGGCTCACAGGACCAGGAAACCTCTCAGATTTACTCTTAATGGTAGCATTTACTGAACATTTGCTCTTAATGATAACATTTACTGAACTCTCAAATTTCCTATTAATGGTAGGATTTATTGAACTACTGAATTTCCTCTTAATTTTAACATTTACTGGACATCTGTGTAAATTTTCTCTTTTTTTCTCTTTCTGTATACTGGTCCAAAATCATTCATGAGGGAAAAAAATCTTTTAAAGATCTAGCACCTGCAGCAGGTGTTTTTACTGTTTATTTGCTTTGCGGCTTACTTTCTAATAAATCCTTTATGCAGATAGATTGCTAGTGAATTAATTCAGCTCGGACTTTCCTCAAAAGCATCGCCCCACAGGGAAACAGAGCCTCCGAACTCGCAGCTCCTTAACTGTGGCGCCACACTACCGTGAATCCGAGTGTGAATTCACACAGCGGAGTGTGGTGGCAGTCACACGTGAGCTGGATCCCTGAACAGCTCTCCTCAGCTGCTCCTCTCACTCCCTGCAGAAATCGCACTGGCATGGTGGGGGGAGCAACACCGTTTGTGTGAGGCTGGCAGGGGATGTGACACAAGCTCAGAGAGACACTGTTTCATGTGGTCAGGGAAACAAAATGTTCCCTCAGGTGTCACCTACAAATGCAGGGAGGGAGACAGACTGTTTGTCTCTGCACACTGCAATAATTAAACTGAGCATGTAATAATACATTATAAACTATACAGGGTTTTTATAACTCATATGGCGAACATAAGAAAAGTCCTCAGCAGCTGGTGGCAGGAATAAGTGAGACAGAGATGTGGATTTGCAGTGTCCTGCTCACTGCTCCGTGTGAACGCGTGTCGTGTGAGATCAGCCTGCACACGGCTTTCACTCTGTGGCTTTTCAGTCATCTCCTGACATTCCGTTACACTTGGCAGCACTGTGGTTTCACAGCCAACATGTCTCCTCTTCTGGGTAACGTATCTGTAAGTGAATGTCAGACACGACTGCCGAGAGAATCAGAGAGAGCTTCGCTCCACCTGCCAGCCTACTGTCCAGGTCTTTCTTCTGCCTGCCTATTATGTCAAAATAACCATAGCAACCACCAATGAGAGAACAGCTCTGTGTGAACACTCTGTACTCCTCTGACTGACTGATCGAATGATTGATTGATTTATCACTACTGAGGTCAGAAAGCCTTGAATGAGAGTTTTTTCCTCTGCTATAAGGGCAGAGGCAGGGAGAGGTCAGACTGAAGAAAGAGCAGAGACTGCTTATGGGAGTAATTACATGCAGGTAAAGGTGAGGTCACCAGGCGGAGCTCTGTGTGTGCCCCTGCTTAAGGGCCTGAGTCTTGCAGCCATGGGCTCAGTGCAGCTGCATGCATGCTGTTAGCATGGTCCCCATAGCCAGCGATTTCTGCACATACCACGCTATCATTTACGGGACACCAGCTCTTACACGGTGTCTTCTCAAGAAAGATGTTTTGTTTTTCCGAAATGTTCCAGTTATTTACATTTATATATTCATAAATATAAACGTAAACCCATCAGTCCATGATAATGTGCAGGAGACACTCCCTGCATGGAGGCAAGATGTGCAACATTACTACAGCACTGATACCGATAGTACCTGAGCTGGGAGAGGTGACTCCGTCTAGAACTTTACCTGAGGTGACCTTTGAAAAAGTTCCAAACAGTGAAATCTACCAGCCAAACTCATCCTGACACCCCTGTACTCTTCAAAGACTGCCAAGGAAGTGTTCCCAAGATGAGAACAAGC
This sequence comes from Megalops atlanticus, assembly GCA_019176425.1. Lineage (NCBI taxonomy): Eukaryota > Metazoa > Chordata > Actinopteri > Elopiformes > Megalopidae > Megalops > Megalops atlanticus. The sequence goes on along the minus strand of CM032880.1, from coordinate 1,285,078 downwards.
CCACACACACATACACACACGCACACACACACACACACACACACACACACACACACACGCGCACACACACACACTCTCAAACACACACACATGCACACATACACACACCCACGCACACAGACACATTCACAAACACACATGCGCGCACGCACGCACGCACACACACACACACACACACACATATGCACGCACGCAAAACAGGAAACCATCTGCTCAATGCTGAAAGCTCTTTAAACAAATCAAAGGAAATTTAATTTGATTATTCCTCTGTCCTTGCTTGAACTAACATTTAAACAACTAGAGGAATTAAAATATTGGGATACAAGTTCTCTTTTGTTGATCCAAAACACAAACAATTAAAGTCAAACTCAAAGATGAAGGAAAATTTGCCTTTGTGAAATATGAACCGTGGCCTGGCATACCAAGATGTTTTTTTTCTGTTCAATATTTAGTATTGAATGCTGATATATTCGGGGACTGCCAGTTCATTTCCCTTCAATAAAAATATGGAAAACAGGCATTTAAAAGACACAATAATGCAGAACAATGTGTAGATTAATATTCTATCAGGAAGATTGAACTTTTGTGGGATCTTGGACCTACAAATATTCCCATCCATATGCAAAATAAATGTGGTCTGAAAGCTCCCCGGCACGACGTCTGGCAAACCCTTTTTTGTTGTTGCAATACAACTAAATATAAACTTTGCACTCCCAGCTGGAAAACTAAGAGGAAGCCTTTTTCTGGAAAGTCAGTGTCAAAGGTTTCTTTTAAACTGTCAGACTCATCCAGATCTCTTTCCTTTGCTTGCATTAGATAGTTATTTGTTCCTGTCTGCATCAGAAATGAGACAGCATATTTAGATTGGGCTCCAACAGACACCATTATCAGGCATTTTAAGCTGTCCAGATTCTTCTTCTGATGGGTTGGAGACATACATAACAGTACCCCCCCAACTGCTCCTGTATTACTTTTTTGGCAAAGTTTGTGGAAGTGGACAATAAATAGTGAAAATAAAGGCATTTCTCAGATGGCATTTTCCATCTGCGTATATTTATGGCCTATGCCTTCATATTTCTGCCTAAAACCCAGATGCCCAATGCTGTGATCCTTAAATGCACTGGTGATGGTGATGTCTCTGTGGGTGGCTTTTGGCCAACCCCTGACCTGCCTTCACAGGGTCTAATCACGGCTCCCGTTCACCCTCAGTGTTTGCCACTGCTCTGTTGTGATGTGAGATTAGCTTTCTCTGCGTGGCCAAATGTACAGGGCTTTCATGGGCCCTTATCAGTAATTGGCAATTATGTAAACACAGTCGTCTGTTTACCCTGTCCCCATCACTCTTTTTTACATTCAACATCATTCCGAATGTTTCTCTCTTCAAAGCTGTCTTTAGAAAAACATTTTACATGCTGAAAAAATACAATTACCGCTGAACACACAAATGCCAGTCACAGAGAGACTGGATTTGCTCAACATATTTTGGGAATGGTTCTCTTTTAGATGTCAGGTGGGTGTAAACGTGTGCCTCTTTAAAAAAAAAAGTTATTAGAGTCCTTTTAGTCTGTGAGCTCCAGCGCAATTATAGTTCATTAGTATTTCTTTCATTTCCTTGCATGTGGACCCTGACTGTTCTAAAGGACATTATGTTCAGTTGATAACAGTGTGTAAATGTATAGGATCCAATCATGTTAAACACAGAGATGAATAGCACTGGGTGGAGATTTTCCCCTGGCTGATTTTCAGTTCTCTGGGCTGTGGTGTGTTTCCTGGAGGGTTCCTCAGCATATGCATGTAATGTAACTGGGTTCTCTGGCTCCCTCAGGGTAGCAGGGAAACCAAACGATGAGCAAAGCCAAATGTGGCCTGGTTTCAGTGCGATGAAACCGGGTGAGTGGATTGAATGATGGCCAACAAAAGAAAGTGTTTACCTCTTTTACCTGACTGGTTGGCTGCTGTATGTTTCCAGGAGCACGCCGTATTTTGATAAGACAACATGTTGGTGCGTGTACTGGGGCCACTGCTTCCTTTACAGCTCTGAGTTACAGCTTCCATCCATCGTGACTCTGCAGGTTCGAGCTGTGGGCGGGAAGGGAATAAAACAGTCCCTTCAGCAACTTTTACATCCCAAGCTGTAATGGAGCACATCAATTCATCAGAGATGTCATATTCTCCAACATAAGATAAAAACCTAGTATGAAAATCTGACAGCAAGCAGACCTGGGTCAGATCTTTACCTGTAATGACAGCATGCAATCAGTTTAGACAATGTTTCATGTTTTCACACAGGTGTGCATTTTGAATTACAGGATATATGTATTTGCCTGAATATGCAAATGTAATTTTATATTATCTCCTGTAGTATCTCCAAACACCATATCACAGCATGGTCTGTGTTAAAGACTTCCTGCTGTGGAGACATCTGTGACCACCAACACTTCCCGGCAGGAAAACTAATAATATCACTCTTTTATTATTCTCCTTCATCAATACTGATGAGAACAAACAAAACACTGGATTTTTCTTTATTTTTATTACATTTTTAATTAAAAATTTGAATACTGATCCCAGTAATCGATTAGTGCGCTGAATGATTGAGTATTCGCTGCCTAGTAAGTTATTCACACAGCATATCCATATTTGGAGGCTTTTGTATCAACTGTTTTCGAAATGAAAAGCTGTGGCAACATCACTGTGTCAGCGGCAGTGCTGGCGTTGTGTGTTTCCTCCCGGAGGTGAGGTCTTGCTCGGTCAGTGAGGCTCTGCATGTTTTCGGAGGGTTTTCTGTCCTCAAGAGGAGACGGCTGACAGGGTCATCAGGGAGGAGGGGTGAGCTGAAGCCACAGCTGCCTCTCAGAGACACCCCACCCCGAAAACTGCGGGTCCTGGTTTCACCCCTCAGCCTCATGCCAGGTCACTCCCCCCACTCCGCACGACTCTCTGAGTCACCCCGACATCCCACCCCGGCCCAGGCGGCGGTGCAGGAAGTGGCGCAGCAGTGAGCTGGTTCATTCATTGTGCTGGTGCTCTGGCTGCACGGGAGCTGCACTGGAGCTGCACTGCGTTGCCATGGTAAACACTGCCCTCAGCAGGCATGCGTGGGTGCACCCGGGTTCCCGGGTTAGAGAGCTCCACTGCAGCATCGCAGCCTGCGACCTGCGCGTCTGAATGCGGGCTGGCGCAGTCTCAGCTTGTGCTCACAGTGGCGTGGTGTAGTGGTTGAGGAGCAGGGCTCATAACCAAAACATCACTGGTTTGATCCCCCAATGGGGCACTGCTGCTGTGCTCTTGGGTAAGGTACGTAACCCACAATTGCCTTAGTAAATATCCAGCTGTATAAATGGTTAAAACTGTAAGTTGCTTTGGAGAAGAGCATCTGCTAAATGACAATAATGTAATCTATTGAGCTGCGGGGAGAAGGGTCTTCTATGTCTCTTGATCCACGGGTGAAGTCAGAGGTATGCAAACTTAGAAACAGAATTAAATACAAACGTACACTCTTACAGGTTCTCACACACTCACACTCACACTCTCACACTATCACACACACACAAACACAAATATTCACATGTGCATGCACCTATTAGGAGAACAGGTGAAGACTTTCACACATGCCTAACCTCTCTCTCTCTCTCTCTCTCTCTCTCTCTCTCTCTAAGATAAGATAAGATAGAACTTTATTGATCCCACAGCGGGGAAATTCACATGTCACAGCAGCATTTAGACAGAGGTAGAAAGAGTGGCAAAGTGCAAAAAGTGCAATAAAGTAAAAAATACAAAAACACAAAGGAATACAGAGGAAGAAAACAAACAAAAATATATACATATATATATATATATAAAAACAGAACCAATAAAATAGCCTCTAGCCTGCGCTCTTCCGTCCCCAGTGAGCCTTACTTTACCCTGTGTGGGTAAGAGAGGCCCTAACCCTTCTCACCCTAACCCTGCTTCACAGTGTGAAGAGAGGCAGGGTTGAGGTTGAGCGGGGGGTTGTACTGTAAGCACGCTGTGGCGTTCACACCCTGCTAAAGCAGCACATTCATGCCTGTCATGCCTCACTCCCTCAGGTCCCAATGTGTGAGAATGTATGGAAATATGTCACATATTTCATTAGTTTCATCATTTGAACTGCCTGTGAAACTTCTGCAGGTATAGAATAGAAGTGACCGTGACTGAAAGGTAAATGTTCGTTTGCAATGCTCCAGTGTCCCACTGTGTTCCTGCACTGCTCTGTCATGCAGGGAGACAGCAAAATCATATTTGCAATGAAACACTCTTCATGTCAATGATTGCATATGTTCATAACTTCAGAATATTTATGTGCTACACAGGCAGGTCAAATAAGAACTCATTTCTCATTTGTAGTTTGGACCCTAAAGATATGGTTAAATGCTTTAGCAGCCAATCAGCTGGCTGTGTGTTATGTGCTGTGGGAGGGAATTGTCGCAAAGACTGGCACCTTGTGTAGACCTTTAAAATTATTATTCCTTTATTTTCCATATTTCCTGCTCTGGCATTTGTTTCCATATTTTCCCTACCAATTTGTGTGTTCAGAATGTCGTTATTCATGAAACAATTTCATCACCGTTTTGATTTTCACACTGATTTCAGAGAAATGTTGCACACCAGAATACAAATCTGCGGCAGCAAGGAAAGTGAAAATTAGAGGGCAGATACGGAGAGTGAGGAGGAGGCTAACGCCGCTCTGAGCTCGGAGAAAAAGCCAGACATCGCAAAAAGTGTGGGGGCTAATTACTTTGCACTGGTTTGAAAAGTTACTACAGAACAAGTTTAAGGTTTTTATACCAAATTGCCACTGAGGTCACTGCAGTTTTAGCACAGATGAACAAAAGGCTGATCATGACTTGCAAAAGCGCAATTATCCAGATCTCCCCGCTCAGCCGTCTCAGAGGTAACCGGTTAAAAATGGATGGAAGCAGCGTCCGTGAGGAAGTTAAAATAAGGAAATCCAGAGTGCTTAAGCGAGTGTGTTTCATTCGAACAGTGAGACATGCAGGCTCAGCGTGCCAGAAAATAAGCTTTAACTTCTACTTTTTCTCCTTGGATGACTCCTTGAAGGTATTTTTCAGGACGCTGATTTTTGATGAGTTTGTTGTAGGGAGCGTAATGGGACGAGGAGGCTGCAGATTTGAATGTCACTCCGCATTGGACACACCCTGTTTAAAGCGCTGGGCTCAGAGAGGGTCTGCGCTGCGCGGCGTGGGGCTTGGCACTGCGTCCCAGCGCCGTCAGTAAGCCAGCGGTCTGGCTGCGGAAAATTAGCCCTGTTTCTGGTTGTCATTATTGGTTTATTATGGTAGTGTTGCTGTCACTCACTGCTCCTCATTGCATTCCAGCACAGACAATATGAGTGGCCACAAACTGCACATCAGCTGATCTCTCCTCTGGGGTGTGTTAGAGGACCTTTAAGGCTTAGCTCCCTAACCCCTCCCCTTCAACATGATTGGGTCTCACTGGTGTCTCAGCTCATGTCACAGCCTATCATAGGTCTGCTTCACGTCCTCAGCACCTGCTGTGGAGTAACCTTATGGACCTACCCTAGCCCTTAGCAACACTTGAAACAACATCGCATTCAACATCAGTACACACATACACACACACACACACACACATACACACACATACACACACAGACACACACACACACACACATACACACAGGCACACACACACACACACACTCACAGGCACGGAGGGGCAGGGTACAATTCTGACATGTTAATTAATCTTGTCTCATTACATGCCATTTTTGTGTCTTTCATAAGACACTGCCTTTAGCTGTGAAGGGTTTGAAGTGGTTTAATTATAACAGCACACAAGATGCTAGTATATTGCCATGGTGACCCCAGCACTGGCCAGAGAGTGACAGAGAGAGTGACTTAGAGCACCAGAATGTGGGCACATAGTTTATTTTTTTCTGTGTTTATTTTCCACGCACAAACCAAGAACAAAGGTGAGGTGTGTCACGTGTGTCCAGTAACACACCACAGTGTCAGAGGGAGACCTGTTACGCCCCTGTGTGTGGGAGAGGAGTCGAGAGGCCATGTGTGTCTGGCTCCCCGGATGGACGGTCATGCTGGCTGTGGTGGTTTGGATTTCATGCCCTGTTTCAGACAGGATGGTGGGCAAAGGCACACAGGACTGAAGCTGACGGCTTACCAAAGGAGCAGCACTCACACAGACACTACATCTAACTCCCACTGTCAGTCCATCCCATCACTCCCTTCCTACTAACCAAAACTGAAAATACTGTGTAACAGTGTGGACTGTGTCATGTTACATACTGTGTAACAGTGGGGACTATTGCATGTTGAATAATGTCTCACAAAAAGCTTCAGAAATGTGCATTCCATACAAGAGAAAACCTCTTTACTGTCACAAATGGCATTTAAAGAGTTAACTCCGAAGCTGCAAACTGTGCATGAGGCCTCCACAGCATGCTGCAGTAGGCTTGGGGTTTAATTTTATCCGTTTACGGCAGCTGGTTCAGTATCTGAGTGTCTTTGAAGCTCCTCACCCATGCAATCAGCTCTGCAAACACGCTGTGTGTTTCTACCTTATGGAACGTTCCCAAAGATGAGACAGCCGTTCCTCAAACAGGAAAAAGGGCTTCTGTGATGGGCTTTTTCTGGCTACAGGAGACTGTCCTGTTCCTGCAGTGTGTTTTTCTGTCAGCTTTACACATAGCAGGGATCCTGCACTATGCGTGAGAGCGGCCCACTGACCTGCTGTCCAATGAGAGGCCTCCCTCCACACCCCTGACCTGCTGTCCAATGAGAGGCCTCCCTCCGCCCCCTGTCTTATACACAGTGCTGTAGGCCTCTGTTCTTTTTTTTCAGGAAGTTTGACGCGGTCAGTCTCTGTGGCTGACTGGATGTGCTCCCACTCATGAGGGTCAGATTGTTTGATGTAGCCACTGGCAAGCTCTCTCCCCTGATCAGTGGTACCGCTGACCTTGATAAGTGTGTTGTGCCTGCTCATTCATATGGAAGCTGCCGAGTGGTGTGGAGCTCGTGATGATGGTGATGGTTCTGGGGACCGAGACCTGGCTGTGATCCAGCTCACCTGCCTCTGTGAGGAAGCTGTCACAGGGAAAGGCTTTATCACAGCGTATGGGGTTACATCATAGTACACAAGAGTGTCTCACACCCAATGGAGCTTTCACACAGTGAGTGGAATTTTATGAAATGTACTTTTTAATGTACTTTGTAACATTTCCCACAGCCAGTATTGTTTTCTTACAGTTAATAGTTTTCTGAGATAACAGATAGCAGTGTTTGTGTGATGTTGAGTGGTTAGGTGCACCAGTATATCCCCTGCTTAGGATGCCAACATATTACAGAGCCGTTACCCACCATTCCCCTTCTTTTAATGCAGACAGCTGAGCAGAGAAATAGTCCAGTTGTGAAAAAAAGACTAAAATTGAAGCCACAAAGTCCAAAGCCAAAAAGGATGAGGTTGTGCGGTCTAAAACAAGGCCGCTGAACTGATAGCAGAAACCCGACATCTCAGGGACTCTGAATTTAACAATCTTCTTAACTCGTTAACAATATAGACTCTGCACCACCTGAGAGAAGTGTTTCCTGTTTGCGGCTCTGTGTGTTAAGAAATGCTTTAGCTGCGAAGTGTAAACATAATCATTCGCACATTTTCCTCCTGTTTGCATTGTCTCCTGTAATTACTTCAGGGAATTGGATTCCTGTCATGTCTTCAGGGGCTCTGCATCAGAGACAGAATTCAGATTCATTTAACTCCATTTTCAGACTTTTTAAATCTGATTTCTTCCTCCCTTGTACCGCATTTATTCAGACAGCATTCATCATGTCCAGCATTTTTACTGCTCGGAGAATCACTGCTGGCCCTTCATTTTTAGATTACGAAAAGGGGCGAGTTCCCTGCAGTGTAAATGTTAATGAATACATAAATACCTTGTCGTATCGGGGACAAGATTATTTTTCTGCTTTATGGCCCACTGCTGGAGAACAGTAATGCTGAAACCTTCCCTACACACCTCCACCTATTGTATGCATTAACCACTGTCACTCCTACACGAACAGGAAAATCTTCCCAGGATACCAGATTTTAAGTATAACATGTGTAAAATTATATTACATGTGGAAAAAAATGTAAAATAAGGACAAAATAACATACCAGCTATGATTCGGTCAGGAGTCCAAGAGGTTTTTTTAAGCAACCTCTCCAAGTTAGGGATGGATGTGAGAGTGTTAGTGAGCCGGACACAGAGCCACCTCTCAGCCTGGCAGGGTGCTGGGCTCGGTGTAAATCAAAACCAGCCTGACAGAGCAGTGCGTTCACACAGAGTGGAGGTTTGGCTGTGCAGGACGGAGGCCATTTTCCGACAGAACTCCAGCACAATGCCAAACAGACTTGGCAGTTTTGACTAAACACAGGGGTCAGACTTTCAAAACTTAGATACTGTTATGCTTTTAACTATTTCAGTGAAAAATAAAAAGACACAGGTGCGAACATAACTTTATGAAACAGGAGGCATGAGCAGCTCTCCGTTTGTGTTTGCCATGCCGCTGCAGCTGGGCTGGTTGCAGGCTTCCTCAGTGTCTGAGACGCCCCTGCATGTGTTCCTCTCGGCAGGAATAACAGGTCTGCTCCGTGTAGGAAGATGAGACTGTGCACTCTCACCTGACACTGCTGCTGGGCCCTGATCTGTAAACTGGTGCAAGTGTGCAAACCTGGGCCTTAAAGGTGAAGGAGCTCATTGCCCTACACTACAGATCACCAGGCAGACAGCATCGCCCTGAATTCAGCTGCCCTCCGTCTGACGCACCAGCAGCCCACTGCTACCTTTTTTCAGACTTCTTGTTTGGGACTTAGAATCCCACCTGGCAAGCCCAATGCAATTTAGTGGAGAAGAATTTTGTTGTAGACTTCATCTTCATCTCTGGTGCATTGAAGGATCACACAACTGTCCAATAAAATGACGAGAGAGCCGCCAATCTGACCGCCACTCTCCCGCCAGACGAGAGAACGCAGAAGCAACTTCACAGGCCATTAGTCTGGCTACCCAAGAGGACCACGAGACGCAGGCAGGAAGTCAAACTCTATTTCTCTATTAACTCTCCGTCAAATCCCTCTGGAATGGGCTTTCCTTTGTGTGGAGGTGCCTGTTGTGTGTGTGTGTGTGTGTGTGTGTGTGTGTGTGTGTGTGTGTGTGTGTGTGTGTGTGTGTGTGTGTGTGTGTGTGTGTGTGTGCGTGTGCGCGCGCGTGCAAATGTGCGAGTGTGGGTGCTAGACATGTTTGATTTTTATGAAGTGCTTTTGAACCCAGTCAAAGGTAAACAAAATCTTGGATGTAAAATATAATGAGTCTCTCCTGAGCACCGCTTAGCTGTTTAGCACCTGCTAGCACAGTGAGAACACGACACCTAAAAAAACAGGTGTTCACACAGGTAACTAATAATTAGAGAATGGTTTTAGCAACGAAAACCTTATGACGGCACCAACAGAAAATAGGGCTCACTCTTTTTCTTCCACATTCAACAATTCAACAAATCAGAAACATGTATTTGAATAGCAGTGAGTTTCTCACCCTGTATAAAACACATTCCCTAAAGAAAGACTGTACAGTCCTTACATTTTTGTTTTGTGTTTCAAACACATTTAATGTCATAATTTTAATTTATTTTATGATATATTTCGTTAAATGCAGTAAAAATAGATTTCATCTAAATGACCTGTCATATATGCTGTAAATGTCTTTTTGTTTTGACATGCATGGCGTTTGGGGGCAGGTTACTGTGCTCATCGTCACGGAGACGATGCTGGAGTGTGTAACTCAGGGGTTCGCAGTCTGCCCACAGCGAGGACAGCCGTCACTCTGGCAGGATCCTTTCTCCTGATTGGTTCACAGAAGCACAAAGACACTGCTGTGATTCTGCTGTGATTGTGTTAGACGCCTGACAGCGAGGAACACTCAGGTCAACCCCCAACAGCAGCCAAACACACTGCTCCAGCACAGCACCCTGTCTACATTCCGCATACTGTTTCCCTCTGTCTTTTATTTTTGCATACGTTCACATGCACACACACACACACTACATGGATGTCTCTCTCTCTCACTCTCTTTCTCTATTTCTCTCTTTGACTCACCATCTTATTCATCTCTATCTCTACCCCCTCCCTCTATTACCCTCTCTACCCCTTTACTCTCTTGCTTTCTCTATCTCTTGCTATCCCCCTTTTCTCTCTCTTATCCCCTTCAGCCCCCCAGGCTCTCTGTTCCCTTCATCTCTCCTGGTTCTGCCCTGAAGTCATGCAGGTGAGTGGATACAGCTCAGTAGGTGAATCTCAGAGAATATTCTTTCTAAGTCAAACAAATCACATCACTGTATTTGTCCAGCCAGTATTAAAAAACATCTCTATATATATCTAACATTTGTACTTATGAATAGATATCTCACACAGTTACTGTGGAAATATACAGTACATAGCAGAACAAAATGAGTCCCACAGGTGTGGTATAGTTCAACATTCTTAGAAATATCAGCCCTTCTTTCTTTAAGCCAGAGGGTTTCTCTGTTTCCAACTAGTAAAAGCAACAGTTTTAAAAATATATTCAGTAAGTGGCCGGTTTAGACTTGTGATAGCTGTGCTTAAACCCTGTGTAACAGTTTCTGTAGAGACTGCTTCAGCTCCTATGTGAGAGAGGGTGGACTGTGGGACAGAGTTTGACCAAAACGAGGTTGTGTTGCTCGAAATGAGGGTGCGTCTCTTTATTTTCAATGACGTTCATATTCTGGGTTGACAGACCTGTGTTTTTCCCACACAGGAAAAGGCTGAATAAAGCATGCACCTGCTGAGGCCATCTTGTGTAACAACAACATTGTTGGTAACTAGACGGGCAAAGTCTAGGGAAAATAAACACAGAAAACTGAGTTTCTGTTGCGCCTATATTGGATTTTACATTTGAATCAATTCATCCCATTGAATAACCTTTCATAATTAATCTATCAACAAAATGTTGTATAATTACCTCCTTTAAACACAGGATAATAGATTGAAAGACAAATCAATTAAGGAAAGTTTGACTCAGCCGCTGTGAGAATTTAACGTGCTCATTGGTCATACATGCATGCACACCTTTACATAAATACCTGCAGATCACGCCCCTGTCATATGGTGTTCTATAAGAGCAAACCTCCATGTGCCCTGTAGGTACCATGAGTTCCTGATGTCAGTGAATCAATGGTAAAATCTCTGGTTTTACATGTATTCACAACAGACAGCTTCACCCATTTTAAGAGGTACGCAGGTGTGTAAGTTAAGTCTGAAATCCCAACTGCGTAAGTGAGGTGCGCAAAAAAGCGCTCGGTGCCCTTCAGCCTGAACGGGCCTCTAAGAGACTGCAGAACTGCAAGATGAACATGGAACACTAAGTGTTTCATTAACACTCAACTCTGTGCCACGCTGAGCTTCTATTCCCTGCATTGTTAATTAGCAAAGTGGATTAATTAGTCTGTTCTTGCATGAGCAGGTTGGCTTTGAGCTCCACCAGCTCTGGGGTATGAATAAATGCTCCATCAGGGTGCACCACACAGGAACCAGTATCAATATTAACATTAGATAAAACATGCTGTTATCGTCTGATATCAATATTAACATTATATAATAATCTGCTCTTACAATCAAATATAAATGTTATTATTATTATGTAATGATCTGTTATGAACTGACATCAGTGTTAAAATTATATAATGAGCTGCTGTTGTAATCTGTTATCAGTCTTAACATTATATAATAATAGGCTACGCTGCAATAATCTGCTTAACAAACTTTTTTTTTAATTGGCCAAAATAAAACATTCTGACACAAACTGTGCGCCAGTTGGTTGCGCGTGTTTTGGTTGTGGAAATGAAAACAGCTCAATAAAAAGAGCAGGCAGAGGCAGAGGAGGTGACGGATGTAAGAGGCCTGTGACAGACCAGAGCGGAGCGGCTTGTAATGGCCATCGATCCTAAACCCCCCACGTTCCCCCCCACCCCCACCTACACCCCCCTGCCCCCCTGACTCCCCCCACACCCCCCACCCCCACGTACACCCCCCTGCCCCCTGACTCCCCACGTACACCCCCCGCCCCCTGACTCCCCCACGCCCCCCACCCCCCGCTCTCCCCCCGCGGATGTAATGGTGAGAGGCGAGACACAGCTCACATAACCACCCCCATCCCTGCTGGAGAGGCACCTCCGTGTTTACAATCAGTACACCCCACTTTGTGTGGAGGTCGAACCCTGAGCCCTGCTGCTCCCCCCCTCAGGCCTGTGCCTTTGCCAGACCACCGCATGCCAGCGTTTCGGTGGCCCATTGGCCAGATTTTCCCACTGCATGCCGGCGTTTCGGTGGCCCATTTTCCCACGGCGGCCGGCCCGGCCGTGGTGCTGGCAGTGTGAGCGGAGTGTGTGACCCAGAAGCCTGCTCACTTCCCCTGAGCCAGGAAAATAAATTAAATTACATATGATTATATGCACATAATGCACATTATACATGCATTATATTCACAAACAAACTGCACAGAGGCTGAGTGCTTGCTTTTTTGTGTGTGATTAGAATCTCAGGTCAAGTGGGGTTGTGCTCTCAGGATAAGCTCATGCTAAGCAGTTACACACAGGCCTGTTTCTGTCGCTGAGCCAATCAGGCAGACGCGCTGGGAATGTGTGGTGTGCACTGCACTGACTTGAAAACGGCCAACATATGTCATATTCACATGACTTTGCAATGCCTCTGCCTCTCGCTTTCTGCCTCTCGCTTTCTCCCTCTCTATCTCTCTCTCTCTCTCTCTCTATCTCTCTCATTCTCTGTCTTGGCCTCTCCCCCCCCCCTTCCTCTCTCCAAAGGTGATCTTATTTGGGGCTCCTTCCGCCTGTAATCTCAAGTACCCCTCATGGTGTTCCAGGTGTCTCTGCTGAAAGAGCCCTGAGCAGGGCGTGTGTGTGGATGTCTCCTCAGCAGTAAGATCAGTGAGCGGCAGCCAGAGACTCTGAGGGTGGCTTCCAGGTAAGAGGCTTAAACACCCCTCAACACCTTCAGCTCTCAGCACCCCTGCTTCTCGGTTCCCCTCTCAGACCGGTCCCGATCTCTGTCACCGTGTCGCTCGGATTGGATCTGCCTCCCATTGTCAGAGAGCTGTGACCGTTTTTTTCCCCTGCAGTGTTTAGGTGTTTCAGCAGACTGAAATAGACTGTAGCCTCACTGCAGGCAGCCCTTAGGCTTTGAACCCAGATGACTGGTGAGTCAATAACTGGTGACTCAATGTTAGAGAAGTGCGCTCAAAGTTAGTCGAGTGAGTGAACACTGAGAAAAATGTACATGAGAATCTTGATTAGAGAAATTGTTAAATTAAATAATGCACTTCAGGGGACAGCATTTACCTTCATGGGGCATGGCTGGGTGGTTGTAATGGTTTGGTTGTAATGGCTCAATGCACTCGCTAGCTTTACCTGCTAGTCAGTACCTCGCCTGGCCAACCTTTGGAACTTTGTCATGCAGTACATCTAATATTGTTGACTCTGTATGGTTTTTCACTTGTGTTGTATTGTACCTCACTTGTAAGTCGCTTTGGATAAAAGCATCTGCCAAATGAATAAATGTAAATGTAAATGGGTGTGGCCGGGTGTGGTAAGGCATGACTGGGCGTGGCCAGAGGCCTGCTGGGACCTTCTGTCCCTGCCTAGCGAACATGCCAAAGGTGAGAGTTAATCAGTGAATACAGTCTGTTCCCACTGCAGCGTGTGCAGCCTCATCTGGTGGCTGTGGTGGGTGTGACCTCTGACCTTGGGCTGTGAGAGGTGTTTCTCACACGTCCAGACTCCATTACATTACATTACTGTTGTTTCTCAGATGCTCTTATCCAGAGCAAACTACATAGTTTTATCAGTTTTTACAGCTGGATGTTTACTTACATTTACATTTTGTCATATGGAGGATGCTTTCATCCAAAGTGACTTACAAATGAGGTACAATACAACACAAGCGAAAAACCGTACAGAGTCAACTATATTAGAAGCACTGCATGACCAGGAGGAGACTGTGGCAATTGTGGGTTAAGTACCAAGCCAAAGGGTGGAACAGCAGTGCCCCAGTGGGGAATCCAACCAGCAACCTTTCGCTAGCAAGCCCTGCTCATTACCACTATGCTACACTGCCGCCTGCCCTGTAGGAATGGGTGTCATTATGTGCCTTTTCCACACAAACAGCTCATGCCTGATAACCAGGTGTGATGCTGATGGGTAAATATCTGTGGACAGTAAGCTTTAAGCTTGTGCCATGTCTGGGCTAAGCAGGGCAATGCTCCAGGAAGAGAAGAAAAACAAAAAGAAAAGGAAGAAAAATCTGAAGGAAAGGAAAAATGAAACAGTGAGAAGAGTAAAAGTACACTCTCAGGGACTCTGGTTCGAACACATAAGCTGTTCCAGTTTAGTGTTTATATGCAACTGTTTGGTTATTCTTATCCTGGCTGTCCTCTGTGGTTGTCAAGGCTTAAATATAGGATTTAATATAGGCGGCTCTGATGTCTTAAGATGTCAGTGTTAATTCATTAAGGGTGTATTTTTTTCTGACAGCCGAAAGCTCAGCCCCCAGCCCCATCCATAAAGAAATCCGGCATAAATAAATGAATAGCTGACAGTTTCCCTCCAGTTCCTGCACTCCTTGGGTCTTCAGCTCGACAAATGCACAGCATTCGCGGGGTTATTCTGTGCTCTGAAGATTTCATCTGAAACCTCAGCACGCGCTGTATTCTCACCCGCCACACTGTTATCCTTGCAGCTGAGCTGCCGTTCGCCGCCGCAGAAAGAACGCCGGTTTTATGGTGAGATCAGCAGACGTGTCCCCCACACGGCTCTGCTGAGCGGGGCAGCTCATCCATCACTGCGCCCGTGTCACCTGTGGCAAGAGCGCAGCCGGAGGTGGAGGTCAGATCATTTAGTGCTTTGTCAGAGTCTCTCAGAGAGCCTTTCCATTGATACCCCTGGCAGCCATTTGTGTGCTCAAGGTTCTGTCAATGTGTGAATGGAAAAAGAGGCAGCTGTAGTGTTTCTGCAGTTCTGCAGCCGGCCAGGAATGTTCTAGCGTTCCTGAATTGCTCTGGTTAAGTGGTGAGACATAAGAGAGGTTCTGAGCAGAGCGCTGCTCACACACAGTGTTGCAGAGGAAGGGGGATTTCAGCAAGCTCAGAAGGGGAGTTTGGCCTAATTCCTCCGCAGATGGTGGAGTCAGTGCTGCGGCAACGTAGCTGGTTGTTTGTTTTTCCCTGCCATGTGCTTTTGTGTTCGTTTCTCTCCCTTGCCTGCCCCGCCCCTTGTTTCCCTGCCCGATTGCTCATCTGCTTCACCTGCCCGCTTGTTCACCTGTGTCTCGTTTTCTCGTTAGCGTGTTCCCTTTATATTCCCGTCTGTTTCTCAGCCCTTTGCCAGTTCGTCTCAGTTTATCTGTTTCGTAACCAGCGTTTTTCTCAGTCTTGCTTGTATTCTGCCTGCCCGTTTTGATCTTGCCTGTTTTTCTCGACCTCGTTTTTGGATTTCGTCTTTGTACCTTTTGCTGTGTCTACCTGGTTTTTGATATCGCCTGTTTTTCGACTCTGTCTACTGGATTTTCCCTCTTTCGGCATCAAACCATCGTTTGCCATTCTCCGCTGTCTGCACCTGAGTCCCTGCCTGAGCCCCCCGCTGACAGGTGGTTCCCCTTGCAAAGACTTCCTCTGTGGATGGAGAAGTTCCAGGAGACAACACGCTGGCATTTCACTCCTAGCCAGCAGGGGGCACTGTGACAGGGATAATTGACAGTCTACCCCTCAAACTGTTCAGCTTTATTTTATTCAGATGAAGCAAAGGCTTGAAAAAAGATTCTTATCCTGTTACAAAGGTATTTTTCTAAAACGTGAGTGTGGAACAATAATAAATTAGTAAATCTGTCAGATTAGAGGTATTAAAATAAAAATGTCCAGGCTTATCCCCACAATGAGCACTTCAATCTGCTGTGATGTCATAATTACCTTTTCAGCTAGAGTGATGTCATAATTAGCTTTTCAGCCAGAGTGATGTCATAATTAGCCTTTCAGCTAGAACGATACTCTTGTGTGCTTCACATTGAATGCTCAGCAGTGCCTGAAGTGCATCTTTATGCCAGTGCCATTCCTCTGCTGCACCTACAAAATCACTTAGATTTATGAATATATATATAATTATATATTATTAATTTAATATATTATTTTACATAATAATATTACATTTTATTTTTGAGATGGCCTCCCAGAGAACAGAAACATAGTTGAAATATTGTATATTTATACAAGTGGATATTTGCTGAAGCAATTTGGGATAAGTACCATGCTCAAGGGCACAACTGCAGTGGCCTCATGGGAGCTGAATGCACAATTGTTTGGTTCCAGGCCCTGCTCCTTATCACTCCTGACAGCAGGCTAAAATCCCCACCACTAGGGGGTATGATGCTGTTGCAGGATGGCAGTGCTAGTGTTGGGGTAAATCATTCGACGCCTGAAACCTCTCATTTGTGAGAGGGGTTTCATCATTAAGAAATGTACCGCAGATGTACAGAGCTCGTGGTCATTACCCAGCCTGCCTCAGTGCCTCTGGCTCCTGTACAGTTTCATCATTTCTTTCTCATCCTGCAGGCAACCATTTCACCAAGTTTCACACAGATCCATCCACACCGATTTCAGTTACCCAGACAAACGAACACACAAGATAATTAATAACATACAAACACATGGGAGGGAAATCACATAACCACTGCACCACCTAGTGGTGGGGAAGGTAATGACATGGTTCCTTCTGAGATGGGACATGGTAAACACCTTCTGCATAGCAAGTTATACCCTCCTGGGCAGGCCAATAAGTGTTGTGATAGAAAAGTGAGTTTCCCTCTCACCTTCCTCATCTTAGGTGTATCACGCCTGACTGTGATTGGATTGCCTGGATTGTGGTGTAAACTCAGCTGCTATGCAGGCACTTGTGCAGGTACGTTATGAAGCCTGGCTGAACTTCACTTTCATGTTAGAATCCATGTCCATGTTATTAGCACACCTAATGAGTGCTGGTATCATTTAGAACTGTTTGCCATTGTTCCATAAAGCAAATGGGCATTGAAAGAGCATTTGTCTTTGAGGTATTTCACAATACAAGTGTGCCGGTTTTTAGTGTCAGGTGTCTGTGTTAATGCCCTGCAGTTTTTCCCTCCTCTGTGTGTCACGGCTCTGGTTCTGAGCTGCAGACAGGCACTCTCAGAGGCAGGAAATAGCAGTGGATAAAATCCCATAACTACACAGACTTGTGGGTTCCCAGTGCACAGACGATGGTGTCATGTCCTGAAGCTGCCCCTAGCCTGGGTCACCTGCTCTTAAACCCAGGAAACATAAAAAAACAACAACTGCAAAAAGTACAAAGCCAAACTTACGGAACAGAAAGGAGTGAAGGAATTACATGCATTGGCTTACTACGCTACCAGGGTGCAGCAGGTAAACGCGTGTTGCATTAATTGCTCGTAATCGTGTTGCGTGTCCTTGAAT
>CM032880.1:975000-1262500 GCA_019176425.1 Megalops atlanticus | reverse complement strand
CTGCAACCTGTGTGACTAACAATCACATGTATGTGTCACCTGTTCCAGTGCTGACACAGTGCTTTGCCTAATTTTGGTGATGGCTGAACACTGTGTTTCTGAGAAATAAAAGTATTTGTGAGATAAAGTGAGACTCAGCATGTTCAGGGGAATCTCTGAGGCACTTTGGATTGTCTACCTGCACCTGACACTGATAGGAGATTCCCTGCAGTTTCTGCTTTTTTGCTGTTCAGAGTTGAGGTCGGGAATTGACCCCAACTCTGTTACTGTTTGTGAAACAAAGAGAGAAAAGTGTCATGTAACCTTGGTAACAACATAGAGCCAGAGGTCCAGGATGAGAGACCCAAGAGAAGTGAAGAAGAGGAGGATGGAGGCCCCAGTTTAAAGAGCAGATGCATCTCACAATTCAGCTCTATTCACTGTGGTCCTGAGGGCCTTCAGAAAAAAAGCTGGTGGCATCAGAACAGCGTCCTACTTCTCCTGTGCCTGGAACAAAAAGGCGCTCATTGTGACATCATAATGGATTCCAGGATGGATGTTTTCCTCAGGGACGTTCATTATGACCTCAGAATCGAGACAGAACCATTCAGTGATGTCACACCGCCTGCACTGCCGGGTGGATTCCGATCACACAGTGTTCCGCTGCTCTCTCCTCAGTGAGCCTCTGAGCGCGTATGGAGTGACACAGCTATACGTTTAAAATATCCCTCGCTTGTGCCTGATATGCTTGGTAATATCTTGGGAAATGGGAAGGCGCCCCCTAATGTCTGACAGGCGGCTGTGTGCTGTCAGTCTCCTGTGTGAGTGATTGACGATATGAAGGCATGAGCTGGTGTAGACTCCCTCACAACCTCATTACTCTACAGAGCTCCATCACTCAAGGCAACTGGCCAAAAAATTTAAATAACATTATGAAGAATGATGCAAAATACCTTACTGCAATAAACTACCTCAGACACTGCAGCACAGCTACACCTAACACACACACACACACACACACACACAAATCAGAGTTATTTATCTTGAGTTTCATCCCTTCAGAAATTCAGTGAGAGGGGGTGTGAGAGTGGTGAGAGAAATTCAGTGTGAGAGTAGGAGTGTGCGTGTGTGTGTGTGTGTGTGTGTGTGTGTGTGTGTGTGTGTGTGTGTGTGTGTGTGTGTGAGTGTGTGTGTGAGTGAGTGAGTGTGTTGAAATGTTCTCCCCTGTAGGTGTTTTCTGTCATAAGACTTAACGTCAGTGGGCACATCGAACAGCCAAGCATTCCTATAAACACAGTAACAGCACTGTGTTCATTTGTTTTTATTTGTTTTCTGCTGTTTGCTGTCATAAAACATTAATGTTTTCATACACCAAAGTAGCTCAGAATTCAAAACAGCATTTGCTAATTTTCCCCCGGCTGTCTTGCGGTTTCAGAGAAACACTTCTCCAGCTTTCACAGGTACAAATCCTGTCCATGT
This sequence comes from Megalops atlanticus, assembly GCA_019176425.1. Classification (NCBI taxonomy): domain Eukaryota; kingdom Metazoa; phylum Chordata; class Actinopteri; order Elopiformes; family Megalopidae; genus Megalops; species Megalops atlanticus. The sequence continues at coordinate 1,261,042 of CM032880.1, read as the reverse complement.
CTGTTTCCTATCTGTCAAACGCTCTGCACCTCTAAATCAATGCCTCCGGATTCACCCTCTTTTGCTGCTGTCTGCTTTAATATTCTGGAGGTGTTTTTATTCGGTTTGCTGGGACTCCACCAAATTAGTCTCTGTTAAACCTCCAGAACACAATTCATCTCTTCTGTGCCTTAAAGCTCCCCGCACCCTGCCTGGTTTTGTCTCAGCATATTACCGGTGTTTATTATGCTAAATATGATCATTAATATTTTATCTGTTTTCCAAACTGCATCCCAGGGAGCCTGTTAGCTTTGAGAAAACTCTCAGACTGTTTTTTAAACAACGTTTCAGCATACGGTGTGTGGAAGCATATGAATATGGTAACAATGGGCACTACAAGAAACCTATCCCTCTGTTTCTGCGTTTCTATTTTGGCCTCGACTAAATGTCTCAGATGTTAGTTTGATTGATTGATCATGCATGATTGACAATGATACCATTTCAAGCCAGGAGAAAATCAAAAAAAGTACAGTAATGTACTTGGACCCGGTCTGGCTTGCAGTGGTCAGAAAAATTCTGTCTTTTTGCTTTCTTTTAACCCACTCATTAAAAAACTGCCCGTGTGCTTTCAGTGTGCAGCTGATGAACTACAATCACGTAGCATTTTGATCATTTGCCTGGTGGAAAAAGTAGAAGAAAATAGCATTTTAAAGAGGGATTCTGTGGAAAAGTGCGACCCCTGACGATAAAGCCTTCTTACACATGAGAAATCAGCACACTGCTGTCAAGGTGTTAAAAACTTTTGATCAAATGCAGTCAGTAACTTTTGGGAAATGCAAATTGTGCAGAATTTTAAAAAGTTTTAAAATGGATTTAATCAGGGATTGCAGCCGTATTGTTATTTTACATTTAAATTAGTTTTAGTTTGTTTTTTGGTGTTGTTTTTCTACCTGTGCTCATTTGCATTTGAGGTTGTCTGGTTTTAATCAGACAGAGTGCCAGTTGAGACACAGTGACTGAATTTGTGTTTTTTTTTTTTTTCCCAGCCATAACTTCAGCTTTCCTGAAAGTTTTCTTAGTGTGCACACAAAGTGAGAAGCATTCTTAAGTTGCAGCTGCGCTCTGATTTTTGTTGGTTGGTTGTTTGGCTGGATGGTTTATTTTGTTGTAAGTTTGTTCGTTCACTGGTTGATAACGCATGTCTGTTCACCCCGCGGTCACGCAAGGTGAGAAGGCTCACGGTCAGGGGCTCTCTCCTCTCAGTCACTGAGCTCAGTGACTGCTGCTCACCCTCCTCCGTGTGTGAGGAACACACACCCCGCTCGCGGCGTCTGAGGGCCTGTTGAGTCACAGGGTGTGGAGTGGGCCGCGTGGCAGATTCGGATTCGGTCTCGGTCTCGGTCATGCGTCGCGTATAAACGGGTGTCACTCAGAGCGTGGTATTCTGCCGCTCCAGCCAGCAGTGAGTAACACGTCCTTCACAGGCAGATAATTACAAACGAGCCACAAAATGGCAAAAAAATGAGCAGAAACTATCTTGTTCCACGGGGATGTCATGCTGCTTGCCCCCCCCCCCAGCCTCGCCGGGAGTGTGATTAGCGTGCGTGGAGGTGTGGGAGGAAGAGAGCGAGCGCTCATTTCCTCCTCCAGACTCCCTGATTACACGGCAGGCGCACCCGAGTGGAGGGTGAGTCACTCTGATCTACTCCGACGGTGTGTGGGTCACGACCCGTTCACCTCACTGCCACTGTTTCTGCAGCCCAACCAGCATGGTCATCACGTTTACGCTGTGTTTATGTTGTGTTTACACTGCTTTTACACCACGTTTACACCATTTTTACACCATGTTCACATTGCATTTACGCCATGTTTACACCATTTTTACACCATTTTTAAACTGCATTTACACTATGTTTACACCACATTGACGCCCATGTTTACACCACATTTACACCATATTTATACCACATTTACACCATGTTTACTTGTGCAGGAGCATTGCTGTGACTGGATTACGAAAGAGAAACAGAGAAAGAAAGAGAAAGAGAGAGAGGGTGGGAACGAACGTTCTCTGTAAGAATGGGTTCCTGGAGAAATTCAGATCTAAGTAATATGAAAAACTCAGTCAACAGGAAGAATTGGAAGAAGTTTGGAAAAGAAAATTCCATAGAAAAGCAAGCAAGGTTGGGGCCACGGCTCAGAGGGTAAGAGGGGAAGCGGGGGGGCTGAGCTGCAGCTGAGAGTTTAGTGGGAGGGGCTAAAGTAGATGGGGCATTTTCTCAGGTGTGTGTGGAGCAGAGCGCTTTCTCAGGTGTGTGTGTGGAGCAGAGCAGTTTCTCAGGTGTGTGTGTAAACACACAGCCGTGCTAACGCAGGAAGCGTCTCCCTCTGGCTCAGCACCAGCACCCAGTGTGTGCACAGCAGCGCCATCGTGTGGTGGACTGTGGAACAGGCAGCCGGAGCAGACCTGCGGGAGCCCTGGGCAGCTGCAGTGGCCGTCACTCCTGCCTGCCCTGTTAGAGGCCTGTTTCAGAGACCTTTTCATCACAGCGCTGTGAGTCATGGAGCTAAGGCCGTGAGCCTTGCATGGTGTTCTGCTCCAGAAGCTACGGGAACCGGCTGCACCTGCCTGACCCTGTTCTCCCTGATCTACACTGATCTGAAGTCAGTCTGAGGCATGAAGGTGAGGTCTACCCTCTCTCCTAATTCTTCCAGATATACGCTGATCTGAAGTCAGTGTGAGGTGTAATCTCTTGTTCTCTCTCTCTTCTCTCATGTGCTTCCTGTGCAGTAACTCCATCAGTCAGCGACCGACTCTAAACCGGTGCTTCTGTGGATGACGTCTCTTCTTTCCTCTTCCTCTAATTCTTCTTCCTCATTGCTGATGTTGTTATCATTTGTTTATCAGATATATTTCTCTCCATTTTACATTCTGTGAGTTTATACAGCTGGATGTTAACTGTAGAAATTCGTGGTCAGGTGAGATTTGGAATCTCTTCTACAAAGACACAACTTTACCACCACTGCCATTGAATAATGTGCCCAGGCCACTAATTCCTTTAAATTGTAATAGTTACAGTAGAGATTTATTTTCCTATATTCACATGGTAGGCAGACGACAAAGACCAACCCTAATGACTATAAATCAGTCTGACAGGTAAAAACACAGCCTGCCTCCCAGAGCGGATGAATATGCAAATCTGTGATCCGTTCCCTCTTCTTGTGTATTAATATTAAAGCACAGGTATCATATTTCCACTGCACTCCCCACCTCTGTGTCCCTGAGGCCACACCTTCCCCGAGGAGCCTACCGTACAGAGATCCCTGCCTGAGTGGAAGACATTCATTATAATGTGTATAGTGCTATAGGGTGAGATTAACCACAGATGATAGCTCAGCAGCGATGGATGAATGTCCTCAGGGTGCCTCTGACCTTTGACCCCATAACTGCGCAATTAACAGACCTGTCCCACCCTCAGGTATAAAAACCCCACTCACCACACCCCTCTCATAACGGCTTCTCTCCTACATCCCATCTCCTCCTTTTCCTTCTTTTCCTGTTTGATGTCCGGGGGGGGTGTGTTTAAACCTCAGCCAACAGCAAGGTGTGACCCCTTCCTTGGACTACAAGCCAAAGACCAGTGCCCCCCATACCCTCATCAACAGCAGTGCTTCTTATTGTATTAAAATTCATGTCTACTGAATTAGTGTTATAGTGAAACATTTACCCCCCACCCACCCATACCCTCCCCAGCAACTCGGTAAACACCGCAGAGCTCCTCTCCAGAGCTCCACCCAAACAGGCTCCACCCCTCCACCTGCACGGCTCGCGGTCTCCCAGCCTGAGAGCAGCATGAGGGCGTGGCCTCTGAGAGCCGCTCTGTGGCAAAATGCCAAAGCCATTTCCTACTTTCATCAGCATGTGTTAAAATGTCAGCCAGCAGACCACAGAGTAAGAAAATGCGTTTATCTTGATGTAAGTGCAATTTAAATAGAAACAGAAGTGAAGACATCGCAGAGAAATGTACAGCTGTCTTCTGGCTGCCCGTCAGTGTTTGGCTCCTTTGTCAGTTTCGCTAAATAACTGATGACCAGATGATTCTTCAGTAGTAAATATGACATTTCCATCCGACAGATGAAGGCTTATTACTGGGTGTTTCCCAAAGCAGGGAACTAACAGAGAGACATATTGCCCCCTAGTGTCGGCTTTGGTTATAGGTACATTATACCCCTGATAATCATGTTGTACTTTTAGTCATGTAGTTTAGTTAGTGTATTTAGATTTAGTTAAAATCTGAAGTCTTTTTCACTCTTAAATGGACACAGTGGCACTGTGTGTTCATACACAAGTGCCTGTGTGTGTGCGTGAGTGTGTGTGTGTGTGTGTGTGTGTGTGTGAGAGAGAGAGAGAGATATGGGGGTGACGACTGCTTCATGTCCACTTCCTCTTTGCTGAATTTGACATTTGTTATTACAGAGAGCTGAGGGTGTTGTGTGTGTGTGTGCACGAGTGTGTGTATCTTGGAGATAATTATAAAGTCACTTAAATCTAGAGTTCTCCCTGTGAGAGAGTTCTCCCTGTGAGAGAGTTCTTTCACTGAGAGAGTTCTACCACTGAGAGCAGCCTAATTTCTGCCCACTTCTTTCGCACAATGACACTGCACACCTGCTGTCTTTCCCTGTCTCACGCAGTGTGTCAGAGCCGCGCCTGTCACTCACCTGCAATCTGAGGGCCTTGCAGCCAATCACAGCAGAGCTTTCTAAAAAGGCCCGGAGTCGCCGAGTGACAGCGGGATAACAGGCATCAGACGCTGAGTTTTTGTATGCATTTTATTACTGACATTAGCAGTGCTGTCGGCAGGTGCCCCCGGCCAGGCTGACACTCTGACGCGGCTCACATTCAAACAGCTGGCATTTACACAGTCCTGCTTCAGCGCTGTCTGCACCAGAACAGGGTCAGAGCCCAGCCCAGGGTTCAAAGCCATAACATTACGGTCACAAAACAAGTCCTGAGCCCACAAGTTCTGGCCGTTGTCTGGCTTTAGAAAACATGAAACAGGCTGAAGGGAAGCAATCCAAAGCATTCTTTTCCAAGGCCAAACCTTTAGGAAGAGTGTTATTATTAAAAGGAAAGAAATCTAAATCATACTGGTCTATCTCTAGCGGTAGGGAAGATCATATCACAGCGTCTTTTTCTTGCTTCTCTAATATTTCTTATCTGAGCCTCACCCAGGTAAGACAAGCGCGTTCCACCTGTGACAGGTAAGACACTGCTATCTTTTGTAAGTTTGTAAGTGACTTCATTTTAACCATTCAAGGTTAAACTAATGTGTATCTCAGGTTACTGTCAAAGATCAAAAGTTTTCTAAAAACTCACATTTTATATTCTGTTCACAGGAAATCTCCCTTCCCAATAAACCTCAGTGTCATCGGACTGAAAAAGCCGATTTTTGTTTCCCTGCAGAATTTCCGGTTTATGTTGTGCGTGTGCCGTTATCTGCTCCCCCTCTGGCTCATTTTGGGAATGTCGTTATCGTACGGGTTTTCCTCGCTGTAATCATAATGCAGGCCGGGAGGCGTTTCTTGCCATTGCCCGGGGGCTGAGAGATCAGTCACACCCTCGTCTGTGTCCACAGCCGTGCCAAGCATCCACTTGTGACCTCTGATCTCGTTGACATCATCATAAAGGGACACAGACTGCCACTTCTCCGCTGTTTCTCTCCCCTCCACCTTGTCGTAGATGGGCTCGGGCTGGGTCAGCCTGTCTGACCGTCCCAGCCCCGCCCCCAGCTCACTGACTGAGTCATACAGGGGGTGTGACAGCTCGGGTTCCTGCCCCTCCCTCGCGGAGACCGCACTGACCAATGGGGGCCCAGCGACGGCGTACTGCGTGGTCGCGCTGACCGGCCCGCCGTCCGGCGAGCCCCGCCCCTTAGGGGCGGGACCTGGCATCAGAGAGAAGGGCGGGCCTTCCGGGGTGGGCAGCGGCCGGCTGGCCACGCCCCTGACCCACTCCTTGCCGGGCGGGACTCTGCTGTCCAGGACCAGGCTCTCCACCCCAGCTAGCAGCGCGTCCACGGGCGGCTCCGCAGGGGGGCGGGGCCTCGGGACCTTGTTGACCCTGCTGTACAGCTCGTCGCCGCCCAGGGCGACAGGACAGGGGGTGGGGGCCGCGACTTTGCTCTGGAAGGCGATGGCAGCGTCGATGGCCCGTAAGATGCTCTCGTTCTGCTTGGTCTTGAACATGAAGACGCCCTCTCCTGATTCGCTCCTGCGCCCTGCCTCAAACGACAGGGCCCACTGAGGACAGAGAAGACGTCAGCTGCAAACAGGCCTGAAGCATTACCAGCTTCAAAAAACTATATTGTATATAAGCTGTCAGTATGGTATTTAAATACCATAATATGATTGTAATATTTAATCAGATCAAACACATATACATATAAATGAACATAACAGTAATTGGTTTGGTCCTAATGGTCAAAGACAGACACTGAACCTTCCAGCATGCTGTGGTCAATCGTGTGGCGTGTTTACCATGTGGAGGCCGAACTTCCTGAGGCAGCTGTAGGACCAGGAGAAGATGACCGCCCCCGACTCGGGGTCCCGGAGGCGGATGCTGTCGTAATCCACCCTGAGGATGTAGTCCCCCTGCAGGCCGCACCTCTCTGACGCCTCAGTGGTGCTCACCGTCACTGCAAAGTCTTTCAGAGCTGAGAATGACATGGCGTATGTGACTGTTAGACACACACACACACGTGTGCGCGCGCACACAGACACGCACACTCACACACACACACACACTCACTCACTCACATGCACACGCATACACACACTCACACACATACACACACACACACACACACAGACCCACACAGACACACACACACACGCTCACACTCACACACGCACACACACACACACGCATATGCTCCTTATTCTGTTGTCTGAAGGGAGATGAGATCTGTTGTCTCAGAGGAGATATGAGTTTTATCCTTTTAGGATGTATGAGCTTTGTTGAAGATATTGTATAATCTTTCTGCTCTTAGGTGACACTGTCTCCTTTTAGGAGGTGCTGTGCTGACTGGTGTCTGCCTCAGGTGATACTGTGATGCCAGCAGCCCCCAGACTTCCTGTCACGTGTCTGCACTGCTGTTTCCGGCTCTGTTTCAGTCCCCTGATGATCACACGCTGCAGCTGTGTCCTCAGGGCCGGCCATGCGTGCTTCCTCAAAACGGAACTGAAGCTACAGAGATTACTGGACCTTGCAGTGAGCGTGTCACGAGCTTGGAAACTGCAGCCACCTTTCGGTGTGAAAGTTCTGCCCCTCAACACTGATCCTGGATCAGTATCCAACCTGGACTGATGCCTGAAGCTAAGAGTAGCAGGAAGATATCGGAGTAGCAGATAAACTGGTGCTCAGTCCATTTCCACCTTTAACCGAAACTGTCTGGAATCAGGATAAGTGGTAGATAGGCTGATCCTAGGTCACCATGTATACATTAAACAAAACGCCTCTATTGTGGATGAAGGGTGGGTATTCTGATCCTGGATCAGCCTCCACCTTTAACTGAAAACATGCTGAAAACAAGTTTGTGTGATGCTGATCCCAGCTCTTTGCCTTTCCTCAGACAGACGGAGAGGCCTGTTTCAGAGATCCCCTCTGAGCAGATGAGGAGGATTGCTGAACCACCCCAGGGTGCAGCTTTTAGCCTCTGATAAGCAGAGTGGGTGGAAACTGCTTAGTTTTACTTAGTATCACTTTGCTTAGCTTTGTAACCCTGCTGGAAGAGACTAGTGTCACACTGAGCCCTTTAGCTCCTCCAGCTCCTCTGTGGCTTCATCACACTGCACCCGTACTCCTGCTGTTCCACAAAACACACACACACACACACACACTTACACAAACTCACATACACACACACACACACACATACACACACTCACACACACACACACTCACACACACACACATACACACACACGAACACGCATACACACACATACACACACACACACACACACACACACACATACACACACACACACTCACACACACACACACACACACACACACACACACACACGCACACACACACACGCACACAGACACACACACGCACACACACTTACACAAACTCACATACACACACACACACATACACATACACACACTCACACACACACTCACACACACACACATACACACACACGAACACGCATACACACACATACACACACACACACTCACACACACACATACACATACACACACTCACACTCACACACACACACACACACATACACACACACACACACACACAGAACATATACTCATTCACCCACACATACAGAACACACACTCACTCACTCGTACAGACACATAGACCATGGAGTAAGGGTGAAGAAAGAGAATTGCAACATACATTACAACAGACTAATGGGAGTCTAATGGGAAATTTCCAGAAGTCTGCGCCCACACACACACACACACACACACACACACACACAGAAAATATACTCACTCGCACACACACACAAACACAGGCCTCTCTAAGTGTATTACATACACAGACAGACACAGACACTTTGCACTTTGTCATTTCCTGTGTGAAACACTGGTCTCCAGCCTGTCTCCTCTCATACCCACAGTGCACTGCAGGTCCTTGGGGGTGTATTCTCACAGTGCTGTCCCTGTATGTACATTTCCATTACTTAACGGTCGTGGTGGCTGTTCAGCCATGGCTGGGGAGGTCACTTTGAGAACCATACCGCTTCTGGCTTTGCTTGTTTTTGCATGCCTAACAAGGCATACAATTTACATACAGATCGTGTATCACATGTGCAGCTGGTTCCTTTTTTTTTGCTTGATTGCGTCTGTGATAGCGTTATGGTTATGTACCCCACGAGAAATTATCTTAGGGGAAAAAACCTGCTCACTGATTAACTGTACTCAGGCAATCAAAACAGGCAGTCCTACAATCACACTAAGCTTACCAGGATAGCCAGGTCTGTGGCTCATCCATCCTCATTTCAGAGTGATAATTACAGCCAGGAGCCATCTTGTATTTCCCTTTTTTGAACAAGCAAATTACACTGAAGCTTTTTAAAAGATGGTCAGCACAAGGTGTCAAAGGGGTGCTGTTGTAGACACAACTAAGGCTGAGAGGTAACGTTCTTTAAATGTTCTTAAAAGGTTACACTGTCTTTTTTCCTTTTTGTGGCTGTTTTTTGCTCTTGGTGGATTTGTAATCTGTTCTTTAGTCAAAGTTACAAGTAAAGATCTTGAAAACCGGCGTACTTTCTGCCAACCAAAGACTCGTCCAGGATCTGCCTTAATTGCAAACTTGTACATTACTGCATGGGGGCAAATGAGCCGATACTGGTCTGGAGTCAGTGCTAAGGCAGATGCTCTGAGGCACAGTGGCTGGTGCTCAGAGAAGCGCAGCAGGAAGTGGAGGCAGTTCTATTTTTACAGCCGGCAGTCTCACTTCAGCTTTACGGTGCCCGCCGGCGTCCCGGGGTCAGGCCGGGCGTTTCGCTGCCAGCGGCGATTTCCTCTGAGGTCCCCCGGGGCAGCTGTGGGCCGCGGGGACCAGCCTGTCTCTATCACATCTCGGGCCTCAGTCCTGCTTCCCGCCACAGCGACGATGCGAGCCGGTTTCACAGGACGTCGCCCTGAAAGGGGGTGTTTGGGTTCGAAACGTTTTGTGAGGGGCGGCAGGAAGGACCGCTCACCTGTGGAGCTCATGTAGAGGGAGTTGTCCACCATCCCGGACTCTGCGCTGCTGTTAGCATTGGACCTGCCACGGTTCACCTGGGGGCGGGGGGAGTAAGGGGGGGTAACAGCCATCAGGGGTCCGCACTGTACATTGACAGGGTTCTGCTGGAGATTTCTGTGGGACAGATTCAGTGCTGCCCTGGGACAGGAGCTCTGTCGCAGTGTGGGCAAGCATTCAGAGCTTCACATGCAGTGAGGCCTTACGGAAACAGGGGCTGTTTAAGAACCATCTGTGTACAGGATGGCCATTCAGAAAACACACCGATAACACAAACACACCATCTCCGTCATGCCTAACAGTGGAGGTGGAGGGGATATTTTTAGTCATAGCTTATGAGCAATGTGCTCACTTTGCTGATAACATCAGGGCAGTACTTGTGGCAATGTAAGTGTTTTACTAAGTATTAAAGAGAAAGATGTGATTACTTCACCCACAGGGTCAAAGAATGTCACAAAATATTCTCCCAGGAACGTACCATTCAGTTGAAACAAACTCGTCTTCTAAGATTAACCTGTCACACTATTACTCTAACGTTAGCCCTTGGATTCAGTCAAAACTGCCGGCCCGTCATACGCAAACAGTTTTGCAGTAATATGGCAGTAGATGGAGTAGATGTGGGCACGGTTGCGTCTGGTTTGCGCAGACGGCATACACAGGGCGAACCGAACTTACGGGGAAGGCGATCTCGCACAGCGTCCGGACCCAGTCGTCCAGCTCTGACGTCTCGACGGCGAACAAGAAGCGCTTCTCGGTGGTCTCTACGAGGAAAGCCCCGCAGTCTCGCGGACACGCTCCCACCTTTTCTTCCGACACGCGCACGAAGTCGCTCACGCGTATCACCCTCCTGCTCTCGCGCTTGGTGCGACTCCACTCTGATCGCGACCTGTCGGCGTCGTCTTTGCATTCGAACAGCTCCATCCGCGACACCGAGCAGTTGCTGTCGCCGTAAACCAGTGACCAGACCTTTTTCCATTTCTGCAATATGGGGGATGTGAAATAACAGTCAATCAGATTGATATCCCAAATTCTACATTCGGCATATTCCAAAATTGACTGATTTTGGAAAACATTTGCTAAAAAGCATTGAGAAACAACAGTTAAAAAGGTGATTATGAGTGTGGATTCCCTGGTACGCTCTTTTAACTTTCACATTGACTTCATAAGCGTTATCTCTGAAATCAAAACATTTACATTAGAAATTCAGAAATAAGCAGAGAAACGAATATCACAAAAGACAAACGCCCCGCCCTCGCAACTTTTTGATGTGAACTTTTCCATGGTGTTGCTAGGTTACCAGAAGAGCGGTTCAGCTAAAGGAGCTGTCAATCACGCAGAGTGACTGGTTCTCCGGCCTGCTTCTTTCTTAAAGGCAAATTTGATCCTTTCTCTGTTTCATTCTGTTCTCTATTTTATTTAATTTATTGCCGTTTTATTTTACTTATTCACACTCTAAACCCTGCCTTTCTGCATGGCACATCGTGGTTATTGAGACATTGTTTTACACGGTGGGACATTAGTTCTGGGTTCTTCATGTGTAAAGTCCTGTCTTTGTAAGTTTCTGCAGTGCAACTGGGTTATTCACTGCGTTATGCACTGACACCATTGTTATTTTTGTTACTGACATTTTCACTGTTACGCGCTTGTGCACATCGCTTAATAAATGGGTAAAGTGTTTGTCAGACAAGTAACTGGAAAAGGAAAATGCATGTCTATTTTTAGAGCTTTTAGTTCCGCATTTTTACATGCATGGACATCATAAATATGCCTGGACATCAGACTGGCTCCTCAACAGCACAAAATGCGCAGCTCCACCATGAAACCAGCGGCTGAAAAATAATTTTATAATGTCCTTTTGATATTTATGGACTTATTTTCCAAAGGGTCTGTTTAGGTTTAGCAGTTTCAGAAAATTCCCTGCATCATGCTGGGTGGGGGTGGCGAACAGATCGCTGTTCATTCATCTAAATGAAATAATATCTGCGTGTGGTTTTTGCACTGAGCTGCAGCACTGTGTCTGTTTAATGAGAAAGTCTGCGTTTCTTTCCATTTAAGGTCTCCAAGAATGCACCTTCAGTCAGCAGCTCTCTCACATTATATCAGAGGATTGTCTGCCCCATTTCCTCTGTTGATATTTTATGGTACTTTTTCATAACAACAAATAATGCATATTGTTCTACATGAATTGTGAATTCAAGTGAATACATGTGAATTTCCCCGCTGTGGGATCAATAAAGTTCTATCTTATGAAGCTGTGTAACACTTGAAAAAGCTGCCTGCTTCTTACTGTCAGCCCAGCTCAACTCTTTGTTGAAGCCATGGGGTGCCAGACGAGACCACTGAAGCTCTCTTTGGGTCGGACTCTGAGAAAGTGTTATTAGAGCTCTCCAGCTGATTCAGAACGCAGCCGCTCAACTGATCTGCAGCCAATCAAAATACTGTCACATCATCCCTCTATCCTGGCTACCTGTAACCGCTCAGGTAAAACTCAGCTGATTCTAGTCTGATGAGCGGTAACAAAAACAGCACCCCAGTACTTTAAAATCTACCATCACACCCTACTGTCCTGCCACACCACTGCGTGGTCACCTTTTAGTCCCCTCCTGGACGAGATGCCCTTTCCAATCACATCCCTTCCCTACTCTTTCCCTCAAGTGATGGAATGAACTTCCCACAACAGTAAGAACAGCAGAATCATTGTCCTTTTTCTGGAGCAGACTCAAAACCCACTTACAGTATTCAGGCTACATCTGGGAACTCTGAACTCTGATCTCTCACCATCCTGACACAGTAATAAAAGCTGGAATAGCAGTGAAATTTATTGTGATTTCAGGATAGAAGATGTGAGCCTGGTGGCACTTCAAGCGTTTGTAGAAGTATAAGCTCAGTGGTAAAAGCGTTATGGCCAAACGATAGCCGAAGATTAGCAGTAACGGTCTAAGGCTGAGCACCCTGAGACAGCACTTACAGCCCTTATGCCCATGTTCCCCACAGTGGCACCACATTTAAAGGATGGCACTATTAATTCAGCATCTGTGTGGCTGACAGCCTGACCCTAACAAACACATTTCTACAATGTCACTCTGGTTAAGAGCGTCTGCCAAATGAATAAATGTAAATGAAAGGGTTTGGTTTGATGCTCTATAAACGCCATGCAGACAGAATCTTCTCTTCTCCCTATATTGGATCAGTCTTTGGATCAGTGCCTAGAGCTTGTAAGGGCCACCCACTAGTGTGTGTTTAATGCATCCAATTAATACCTCATACAGAGCTACATTTTCAGTAATTCATTAATTGGCAATGAATTATCACGTACTGGACTTCACAGAGGGTTTCATTCTGAGTCCAATTTAAATATACATGTTAAATAATAAATCAGGAAGAAGGCAGAACACAGAGTGGACCCTTTTAAATTCTTACATAAGAAAAACAGCACACATCAGACTGTGAGTACCAGAGCAGTGTGCTGCTTATTTCTGAAGAATTAGTCCTTGTTACTGTATTGGGCATACAGTGCATATTATTCATACAAACTGTATTTTAATCAGAGGACAGCCAAGGCTGTTAAAGAAAATGCATTTCAGTACATCACAGTGGACCAACTTCATCATCATTTCAACGAATCCAACAGCATTATAAATGTCACCTCAAAGCTTGGATTGATTTGGAACAGTGCGAACCAGACTACAGTGCAAAGCCAAACTTTTAAACAGTATGGAAATAAACTTTACTTCAGACTGCCAGTTTAAATAAAATCGATGTTTTCATCATTACATTGTAAGAACAGAATAATCTCAGAGAAAGCATTCCACCTCTTTGCATATCAGAAACAAACCGTGAATGCTGACAAATATCAGTGTAGAATGCTGTCCTGTTCCATAATGTTTTCACATTTTTTAAAGCATTAGTTTTAGTTTACTACTGCTGGGCAGAGACAGCCACATCTGAAATACCATTTGTGTTTCACATGTGCAATTAAATGATTTTTAAATCAATATCTAAGAATGTGAAAAGCCGTATGTTTGTCTGGAAAAGCAGAAGAGCGCAGAGCACAATTTGAGCACTGTGGGAGAGATTCTATCTCTTGCACTGTTAGGCTGCGGTTAGTGAGCTGAGAGCTGTCAGAGAGAAGTACGGTCTCACCTTCCCAAACTTCTGCTGTTGCATGTATAGCATCCCTCTCTTCCTGATGTCCTCCTCCATGGTGCCCCACTCTGCGCTGGCTCTTGCCCTCCCCGGGGCAACTCGCTGTCCCCACTCTCCTCCAAGCACTCAGCGGGTGACGTCTGTGACTCAGTGACACCCAGGCCACAAGTTCCCCAATGATCATACTTCCTGTAAACTGCGCTCTAAATGGGTGTGTGTGTGTGTGTGTGTGTGTGTGTGTGTGTGTGTGTGTGTGTGTGTGTGTCTGTGTCTGTCTGTGTGTGTACGTCCGCAAGAGAGAGTGTGTGTGTGTGTTATGTGCATGTGTATATGTGTGTCTGTGTCTGTGCGTGTGTGTGTGTGTGTACAGATGTGCAGTGCCACTCATATGATAATAGCCAGGGAAAATGTAATTTCACAGCCACTCTATTCTCATTGTGTGGTCAGACAAGTGCAGCTTTACTTTGACTTTGACCTTGTTAACAGACCAGACAGGAACTGGCTAATCTGATATATAAACTGTCCCACATACAGTACATGTGAGCAGGCAGCCCAGTAAGGCCTTCCTCACTTCCTTAGGTTGCTAAACATAAAGCCTTACTTAACGTGGGTGTGATCAGCAGATCATGGTAGAGATACTGAAGTCACTCCAGCTGTGGTTTTGTGTTTGTCAAATTTATGTCAGTGTGAATACGACCTATAGTATTTATGATATACCAAGCAGCCATGCACTTGGTTATAGGCTCACTTAGTGTATGATTATAGCATGGTACATCATTTGCATTTTCCGTGTATTCATTGACAGACACTTTTACCCAGAGCGACTTTTAGGAGGTGTGCTCGACAGGGTTAGCCAATCAGCCACTGAATACTGAACCACTAGAACCATCCGTACAGCATAGCTGTTGTATTTTGTCAGATTTTTTAAAATATACAAAAAAATGTTTTTTCCTCCCATGGAGTTACAGTTCCTTAAGACTAAGGTTTAACTTAAGTCATTCTTTGACAGAAATAAGTGGCATTTCTTTGACAGTGATGTTCCAGTGGTTCACATGGTGTCAGTCACAGGGTCCATGCTCGTCAGCGGTCATGGAGGTTATTTCTACAGACTGAGGAGGAAGTGCTTCTCAGACTCTGTGCAATGTTGCCTTTCACAAGAGAGAATGAGTCATCAAGCGTTCTCTTAAATCACATGAAGAAAAAGGACAGTATCTGGGGATTAACATGGAGAGAAGTCTGGAAAACGGCTGCTGCTCTCTCTTCCACTGCTGATTGGATGTTGTTAAAAACTTAGTGGTACCCAACATAACTTACCCTCTGGAAATCATAACTGGTAGATGCACTTAGCGTTTTGCTCTTTTAAGGAGGCAGTCTATGTTTGCCTGTATCTGAAAGTGACCCAGGGGACAATACCCATCCTGACTGCTGCTAAAGCGCACAAGCCTCTGCCTGATGGATCTTGTCTGTTTAGAGAAGCCTGTCCTCCTTTGGCTGAACGTGTGAGTTTACGCACAGTGGACAGGGTGTCATTTCTCTCCACTCTATCAGCTGTGGGTGGCTAATGACATGGCTGGAACTGAACCCAGGCTGTTGTGATGAGCTTGTTCTTGGAACAAGAGCCCCACCCACTGAGCCACTCAGGAGCCAATCAGGGGAAGTTAAAAAACAGCAGCATTTCCATACCCCCCTCCCCCATTCCCCTCAGGGCTGGAGCATACAAGCCTCTGCTGTTGCACATCACTTGACCCCAGCTGCTCCGAAGAAGAAAAAAAGAAAATCAGTGAGTGTTATTGTAAGCAAATGAATAATGCAATGCACCAGATACATTATCCAAAGACTGCCTGAGAACACAAGCATGCGAAAGGACTCTGACTCCTCAGCCTGACAGCTGTGAGACACAGGAGGGAAGAGGTAAAACACCACAGATGTGCAGAGACATGGCTCACAGTCCAGAGGCTGAGAAAATACTGACAAAATCAGGACCTGTGCTAATCACAGACAAATTAGGACCAGTACTAAACAGGCACAGAACAGGGCATTCTGCAAAATGCAGACAGAATTAATTTGTTTTTAATAAAAAAGACACTGAGCCATGATGTAGGACACCAAATCTTTACCCTAACGTCAATAATTTCAGACATTTGGTTTGACAGAGATGCTTCAGGAGATTCTGCAGACCCCTGTTACCTGTATCCTTGTATTGAATCACATTTTTGAAATGAAGCTTAATAATACCGTGCTCTCCACTTCACTCCCTCCTTGCTCCCAAGAATGGCATCCCTCCAGGATAATTGTATTCTTATAAGCAATTTATTCTTAAAAGAGCAATTCCAAATGAAGGGGTACAATTAATGTTTATGTTTTAAACTGGGTATTTCTCTTAATGAATTGTATTTTGACCTTAGCTAAGTTCTTGGGTAAGTATCCTGTATTTTTATAGAATCCTTCATTAAATAAAACGGTGATTGGCGCTGCGGTGGCTCGCTTGTTCATGTTTGCTTTCATGATGTGAGTCATATAATCTTACTGTAGGCTGTGGAATGGTCACTCTCACCTCCTGCATTTCTTTCATTGCTCTTAAGATTATGGTTAGACTTAATAAGGCGGCGCTTATTTCGTTCACTGTTTGCCATTGTTCTCTGTGGATTACCATATTGCATGTTGTGGATTGCTTGTTTCTTACGAGCAGAGTTTTTACGGAGCGCTGGTACAGAACGATTTTGTCCCAGTTTTGATCACTGCATGCGCTTGGTTCGTATATGTTCATTTAACCGGAGCGCACAGCGCATGAGTTTACCAAGAAATATGAGACGCGTTATACATATGGCCAGTTTCACCACAAGATGTCAGTATCATATAAAGATTTACGGGACACCTGACCATGATTCTGTCGTGTAATGCTCATATTGATAGAAAATCTAATCTTAGCTCTTATTGTAAACTACATTCGGCATTTTCCGTTTTTTACAATATTGGAAAGCGCAATATTGCATAAAAGCAATGTCTTATTAAGTTTGAATGTTGCAATTTTGCCTGTATTAAAGGGTTAGATAAAATTTTGTCTTCTTTCGCCAGTTTTTGAAGTGTACCAAAGTAGACAAGTTAATTCAATACCCCTAACACACCTTTCACACACCGGCAATGCAGTAGTAGCCTCCAATTGCTTGTGCCGTGAAGTATTTTGGAAAGCGTTTTTTCACAAATTGTTTAGAAACAATTCTAAACAGGATCCTAAATAGGACCTCTGCATCATCAGCGCACCCACCCCTGCCCTGTATGGTGATCTGAAATGCGTGGAACCCTTTTTGCCGATAGTCTGAGCTTCAGGGCAACAGAAGAGCGGGGCGGGGTGACTGAGATTACACCCGCTGGTCTTTGTTGGAAAGTTATTTCTTATGGGATTTGCGACCTGGAACAAGTCAGACAGTTAGCAGGCCAGCTGGAACACAGAACATCCTGTCAGCCTTAGCAGAGGTCAGCCAGACGGATGATCCCACGTCTTACACCCGTGTTTCTCAACCCTGATCCGAACCGCTGCATGCAAATGTATTGAAGCTGAGTGCTGCGTTTATTAGCCGTGATTAAGCTGTTAACTGTATCCTGATCTGGAGTTTAAATCTCCGGAGAGGTATCGATTCTAAGTAGGCTACTATGTAAACGAACTGTATTGGCGAGAAAAAGTGAAAATTCAGTGCTCTTTCCACCAAATTAATATTTATTTAGTTCCTAATTGCATTTGCTAATTAAGGTCAGACCTCGTTATAACAGATACCACAATGACAAATTAAAACAGTGAATACCGGGCGCGGGCACGCACATGATATCTACCAAACGCGCCGCTCACAAGCAAACCATAGCTCAAGCGAGACAGCTGCACTCTGTATGAATGAGCTACGTCTCCCTGCGCGGTATCGGGAGCGCTTCTAGAACACCCTCCATCGCCAGTTTTGTAGCTGCTTGAAATGTATTTTTGTTTGCGTCCCACGCAGCGGCAGCACAATGTGTCTCAAAGAGACAGCGACACTCCTTCTGTTCCAGGATTACCTCGCACAACACGTCAGCTCCAGCGGCCCCTCTCTAAATAGACTGCACCGGTTTATGACGATAGACATATGCGAGAACAACAGAAGTACATCTGATCGTAATCCATTTTTGTAGGATACTAGTTACAGTTTATTGTAATGTTGGCTTAATTGGTTCTAATTGAACATGTAAAATGCTATTTAAGGACTAGGCTGTCTAGCAAGAACAATTATACTTAAATTGCAATGTACAAGTTCACGATAAACTATACAGTGCACAATCCAGATGGTACACATAGATACAGCTACATGCCATGTTCTAAGCAACGAAATGTTCATTAATAAATGAATTATCTGTTATGGTCTGAATTCAGTTTAATCTGCAGTTTGTCCACTAATTTTCCACGTTGTCTGCCATAACGGAGTCTACTGGTTGCGACAAGACACAACCCAAAACATCAAACTGGCCAGCCGTCGGAATATGAGATTTCCCTTTAAGAGCCATGTAAACAAAGACCCGCTATTGACGCTGAAGCAAAGAATATTTCGTGCGAGGTCGTATTCTTAAAAAATACGTAGCATCCTCGAAGGCGAAAGTACTGTGCGGTAATTGCGTAAGTGTGCAATAGAATTTGGGCATTTGCGCGCATGCTCTGTGCCGGGGGGGAGTGAGAGGAGCATGAATGGAGCAAAATGGCGGATCATGTGCAGGTAACTGGAGGCTTATGTTTTGATAATGTGTAAATATAATCTGGATGATGCGCTTGACGTATTTAGGGATTTGAAAGCAGCCGTAAAAAACAGCGTCTTGATGCATTAAAGAATTTGATAAAAATGCAGGTTAGTGTGCGCTATTGTGGTGGCGACCATCAGAGGATGTTGACTTGTGGCCTGTCATGTCCATTGCTTCAGATGCGTTACAACTGGGTAATGAGAATAAGAAAAAAACATTTCTGTTTGGCGCAGGGGCATGACACCTCGACTCTACCACTGTTACGCTGTAATGGCTAGGCGTCTAAGACAGACTGTTTTCAGTACGATGAGAACAAGACCCGGTGAAGCTAGCTATCCAATGCTTTGGCCTGTTGTTAGTTTGGGGAATTAAAGAAAAATCCAAACTCTGCGTGCCACATGCACACTGCCTGTGCCATCGCTCGGCTGCAGGTCAAAATTCAGTTGCATGTTTGCTAAGCAGCTAACTACTTCTGGAATTGAGCAGCTAGCGAGTCGACTGAGAGCCTGCTAGCATGGTATGCAGTGGCAGGTTCATTTGGCTAGCTATCGACAAAACGCAAACTTACGCTAGCCAAGCAATCGCATCAAAGCCATCTAGCTAGTATTCCACAACATTATGATTGGATTGCATCGGACATAATTGACCATTAGATTTTTTTTGCTTTTAACATGGTGGCTTGCTAATACCGAAAACGTTATGAACGGTCAGGGAAGGTAACCGGCTAGCACATAGGCAGGAAATCCGCAATTGACCGGCGCAAAGCAATGCGCCCAAGGAGGTGGCTAGCTTTAGCTGCAAGTTGGGTAGCAGTATCCCTCAGTCGTACCTAGCTAAATACATATAAAACATTGACTTAACGGGAATTAGCGGGTGCGCAGTGCAGCTCTTGATTACGATGATGGCCGTCCAAAATAAAACCCAATTCTGCTGATTTAGCTAAGGGCTAGGCTGTCAAAGCTTATTAGTTAGCTAGCTAGTAGCTACCCATTTAGCATTGCCAACTTTCACGTGCGTCCTGGTACTCTTAACATTACCGACGTCTCAAATTAAGTATTAAAAAAAAACTACCAAACAACAACACAGCCCGATTGGTGTTGCGTGCTGGTTGTTTTTTATGGGTTTCTTCTTTAAAGCATATATCGAAAGTTATAGCATGTCACATGTAGCCGGTAGCCGGCTAGCCGGTTAGCTCAGTATTGTATTAGGCCTTTGCTGGCCAAATAGTTGGATAACAAAACAGGAGTGATAACCCACAGCTCAGTCAGTGCAATGAAATAGTTCGGGGACACAGTTTCTTCTCTCTTTCACGGTTTCTTTCTAGTTTCTTGTTAGCTTGCTTGCTATCAGCGTTTAGCAGCTCCATTTCCCTGTACCGACTGGCTAGCTAGCTCTTACAGTGGATGAGGAACCACTTGCAATAAAAACTGAGATGCTTCAGTCCGTACCTGTTTTACAGCTAAACTGTTCAGTGTTAATAAGTAGCTAAATACGGGGGTAATTTTCTTTAAAAAAAAAAAAAAAAAAAAAAAAAATTAAAAAACGTAGCAGCGTGACTACATAGATAGTGTTTCTAATGTTCTACACGGTGACACAAGGATCGCTAGGAAGCTAACTGGATTATTAAACTACATTTCATTAGACAGCCTAAACTGTTTCCAGTTTCCTCTTAACTGGCGTTCCAAATGATATCGCAAAAATATGTTTTCGGAAAGCCTTTTCTTATGTTTTTCTTGAGGTTTGAGGAAAGCTAGACAGGAGCACCGTGTGAGTTAATAAACGGGCAAGCTTTCGTTTTCTTTTGGACACTGGCCGGACACGTTTTACAGATATATGATAACGTCTCAGGGGTGGGTTACTTCATATTCTCGGTGTGCTGCTTTTCCTTTATCTGGCTGTTGTCTCCATAATCATCAAGGAGCAAAGGTTAAAATGAAATATTTACCAATAATTAGATATTTGGATATAATGGGTGAGAGAAATTTAGATCTTTTTCACATATGCGATGCAAGGCATTAGTGTGAATATTGAGTTACCTGCAGCAGCAGCAGATACTCACACTGGCTCTGCAAAATAAATTGTATTTTTGAAGTATTGCTTGCTTTACATCCAATTACATTTTATTACATTACATTATTGCCATTTTGCAGACACTCTTATCCATAGTGACTTATATATGCTACATTTTTTACATGCTATCCATTTATACAGCTGGATATTTACTGAGGTAGTTCTGAGAAAAGTATCTTGTTCAACAGTACAGCAGCAGTGCCCCAGCAGGGAACTGAACCAGCAGCCTTTCGGTTATGAGCCCTGCTCCTTACCACTATGCCACACTCCCATGTCCCATATCACTTTTGTTTTTCCACTTTGAATCATTAAGGGTTTTGATACGTGGTGAGCAGAATTGGGTAGTCTTCCTCACAGGTTGAGATCGGGGTGTGTAAGATGTGTTTTGTCTCCAGAGTCCCGCAGGCTCCTGGTCTGAATGATTATGCAGAACACTGAGAGGACTTGCCCTTTGACCTGGACTTCCTTCCTCCACGTGCAGTCACTGTGACTCTGCTTTTTTCCCTGCTGTCAGCTGTCAGCTGTCACTGTTAGCTGTGTCCAGGTCTGGTTACACAGCCTCTGCTGGACCGCAGCAGTGGGTAATGGATGCCTCTCTCTGTGTGCAGTTCTCCTGTTACTCTGCTCACACTGTGTTCAGAATGAGGATGGCCGGCGTCTGCTGATTGGCAGATCTTTCTGTTATTGTATTGGCCTGTCTGTGACATTTCCTCCCCGCTCCTGTGTCCATCTCTGGTCAGGGTGCAGGCGGGCAGCAGTCACTGGGCGGGGGGGGGGGGTTGCAGGGTTCAGTCCCAGATGTGGCACAGCTGGAGTACCCTGGAGCAGAGCGTGTGTAAGGGCAGAATGGCTTCAGCGAAAGCGCAGCTGTGTAAATGGATCAGATGTGAGATGCTGACTGATACAGGAGTCTGCTGAGAAAATACACCCAGCATCATGCTGTATTAAAGCTGTGTGTGTGTGTGTGCGCGTGTGCGTGCATTGTTGTAGAATTGTGGACTACGGAGGTGGATCCATACTCTCTGTGGCATTTATGTATTTATTTTATCGTAACGAATAATGCATCTAGGCACGTGTGTCAAAGAGCCACCTCTCAGGTTTTTATTGGTGGGACTGTATGTTCTCCTCTGTGTGTGTGTGAACCTGAAAGCAGCACTGAAATGTTAGCGTGGACGCTGCTGATGAGCTCATGATGGCCAATGCATCAGCCTGCAGGCAGGGGAAATGGGAATGCTTCAGAACAGCAGTTCCTCCTGCTTTGCTGTAGGATGCTGTAGCAGTATGTGAAAAATCTGAAGCGTTTGTACCTGCATACACTGTGTTCAAGTGTGTTGTTGAATTCGGCTGTTTTACGAGGGCAGGTGAAGTCCTGAAATATTTGTACATTTTATACTATTTATTTTACAGAATTTCATATGTTTTTGTATATTTTTGTGTTTATACCAAAGAATATGGGAAAGTAGGTGACAAATGTAAGCAGCTGATCTTCAGATGATGAAGGTGATAATGATGATCATTATTGGTTGAAGTCATTATTTGTCAATGGCCAATCATATGGCTCTGTTAATAAAAAAAAAAACACTCTTCTTGTTTTGGTCAAAACACTTGTGAAGTTTGTCAGTGACGTCTTTGTGTGTGTTATCTGGGGGTGGAACTGAACTGGGATCTGTGTGTGGGGATGTGACACAGCTGTTCATAACATGGTTCCTCATACAGGCAGGTGTTGAGTAATTCCAGCTCAAGGACGGATTCTTGTCTTACTGAATTTTATAAAAGTCCATCTCCATTTGAAACAGCCTTACCCTTCTGACAGTTTTAACGTTTACTTTTCCAAAGTAAGCAGAAGTGTATGCATGTTTGTGCATAACTAAAAGTGGCCCACAATATTTTATTATGTAATTTAAAAAGTGCAGCAAGAGCGAGTAGTTGACGCTCGCTGTATCTGAGCAGAACCAGCCTTATCACTCTTTCACAGCTCTGTCTGTCTCTCCCCTTGCTCTTATTTTATCTCGTAGGACCCGAAACACTGGCCCCCCAGGAGGGCAACACCCTCCCCAGCTGATGGCATGTTTGGTGCACTGCAATGTGGGGCCAGTCTGAGGAGAATCCGAGTGTTGAGCGTACACACTGGGAGATGCTAGCCTCGCCGCTAGATAGCTTTTCCTCTTTCTGTGTCCCTGGACAGTCAGGACACAGCCAGCAGTCCTTTGTTTCTGTACGTCTTTGACGATGTTGACGGAAAATGTCTTGTTTTGGGGACTGAAACTGACTTTGCGGAGACCAGACTGAGCTGTTACCGATAGGATAGCCGATATCTGTTTCTCAGCTGTTTTCCTTCATGCACTGTTTATCTAGCATTGACATTTCTGTAAAATTTTATAACTCAAAGACCGATGTTGGCAAAACCGTATCGATCCATCCGACAAAACGGAGGCGGCGCGATTGTGGGGAAGTCCGAAAGCCGAGAGCGTGGAACGACAGCGCTTTCTCTAAAAATGTTTTTATCTGATTATTGTGCGTGTGTGCGTGTGTGTTTGCGTGCACGTGCATGTGTGTGTTTGTGTCTTGCAGAGTCTGGCTCAGCTGGAGATCCTGTGCAAGCAGCTGTATGAGAGCACGGACACATCGACCAGGCTTCAGGCGGAGAAGGCCCTGGTGGAGTTCACCAACAGCCCCGACTGCCTGAGCAAGTGCCAGCTGCTCCTGGAGAGAGGCAGCGTGAGTGCACAGCTCACTTCCTGTCTGTGCAGGAACTCACTTCCTGTCTGTGGGAATGTGCTTCCTGTCTGTGGGAATGTGCTTCCTGTCTGTGCCTCTTGATTGGGTGGGAACTGCATGTTTTGCGTGTGGCTGCGACTGTGTTCTGACTCCGTCTCTCTGCGTTTCAGTCCTCCTACTCCCAGCTGCTGGCCGCCACATGTCTTTCCAAACTGGTGTCGCGCACCAGCAACCCTCTCCCACTGGAGCAGCGCATTGACATCCGTGAGTCACAGGGTTCTCCTGCGGGGGGGGGGGCAGCAGCCTGCAGCAGACAGACAACGTGGTGTCCACACAGCTAGCTGTGTGGATGGCTGCTCTATATGATGAAATGTGCTGTAAGCTTCTTGTGAACAGCAGGGTATCTGCTATAGTGTGAGTTAAATACTCATTTCGTCCCTCCGTTTGGAATTAAGCCTGTGTGTGGTGACCCAAGAGGGGACAGCACTGCCACACCAGACACTGCAGTGCTTCAGACTGACTGACGCTGATAAAGGTTCTGCGCCTGTGAGGTTTTCTGCAAACACATCAGAGAGGATGTCCTTAGAGTAAATTGACCAACAGCCCATCCTGCTTGTGCAAATAGCTTTTTGTTTGTTTTGGGACTGAAGTGTAAACCTCTCTGACCAAGAAATTGGCGTTGGTGAAATGGTGCTGGTTGGTGCACGATTGCACCCGTGGGAATGGCTTGATTCTGTGTATGTTTTTTTCAGTTTTGATTGATTGTCTTGCCATGACGCCTTCATCCTGAAAAATAGCCTACTGTTCCATGAAAAGAATTTGTCTTGCACTTATATATAAAGCTCAAAATGTATTAAAGATAAAAAAATGTATCCTTAAAGTGTTATTAAAATGTCTTGGGAAAGGTCTGATGTCTCGCTAACCCCGCCTCTCTTGCTAACCCCACCTCTCTCGCTAACCCCGCCTCTCTCGTTAACCCCGCCTCTCTCGTTAACCCCGCCTCTCTCGTTAACCCCGCCTCTCTTGCTAACCCCGCCCCTCTTGTTAACCCCGCCCCTCTCCCAGGGAACTATGTGCTGAATTACCTGGCGACGCGGCCGAAGCTGGCGGCCTTCGTCACGCAGGCCCTGATCCAGCTGCACGCCCGCATCACCAAGCTGGGGTGGTTCGACTGCCAGAAGGAGGACTACGTGTTCCGCAACGTCATCGCCGACGTCACCCGCTTCCTGCAGGTACCCCCCTTTCCCCTCCTCCTCTTCCTCCCTCTGTTGTGCGTGGGGTCGGGTGGGGGTCGCGTAGCAGCCAGGAGGAGCTCAGTGGGGCGACCTGTGGTGGTGAGGTCATGCGCCCGGCTTCTGCCCAGGAAGTCAGCAGAGGTCAGTGTGGCTCCTGGGCCAGTGGAGCGTCTGTGTGTCTGTACCCACAGAGGTCTTCTGAGGCTCTCACACTAACCACAGGGTCCGTCCGTCTGTCTGTGTGTCTGTCTGTCTGTCTGTCTGTCTGTCTGTCGTTACAGGACAGTGTTGAGCACTGCATCATAGGAGTTACTATTCTTTCCCAGCTAACCAATGAGATTAACCAAGTAAGTTCCTCGGCGCTCCTGTCTGATGTAAGTGACATTTTTTTCCCATCATTCTCTGCTGTGTGCGCGCTCTTGTGCAGCTGCATTGCTTTGCGGGTAAGGCTCTCTCTTCCTCCTTTATTTTTTTTTTCCATCTGCCAGCCAGAGCACAGAAGAGAGCCTTCAGAAGGGGAATGTAGAATCCGTTACCTCCACCCCATTGTGTTCTCCCAGCTGTGGTATCTTTTTAAAATGATAAAAGAGGGAGAAATGAGGAGAAGAAGCTGTTGGGCTCGTTTCACCTGTGTGTAAAATAGTGACAGTAAAGCTTTGATATTCCCAGATGCACCCCTCAGTCTGAGAAGCCTGCTAGAGTGCTTCTGCCATCCTGTATAGAGCACACCTGCTTGAAATAAGTGTCTTGTACTTTATGGGATTTTCTTTTGAATTTACTTATCTGGAAGGCGGAACCGCTGCATTTGCCCAATTGCTTGAAGAAAAGCTTCCGAGGGAAGGTTCAGTCTTCTGTCCACACGGTGATTTTAGGACGACCTAGCAAACCAATCAAAATACCCTCAGAAGCGTTAAAAATCCTGAGTCTGGGTGCTAAAAAGAGAGTCAGGGTGCGAAGTGTTACTAAAATAAACTGAATGGCATGACTGACCATATTAAGGCTTCTGATTGGTTGATGAAAACATGCTGTTCTGAATGATGCCTGTCCTGAAAGCTTGTTCTGGACAGAGGCCCTCAGTGCCTCAGAAGGGGGCAACACATGGGGTGTTTATAGTGTTTCTCAGCCCAAACGGGGGGGTAAACTCCCCTTAAAAACCTTAACATGGCTAATGTGTGTTTATGCTCTCTGATAGCTGCTCATCTCATGTGTGCCTTTGCGGAGAAAAACAGTACTCTTAGTGAAATGAGAAAAAAAAAAATGCTATTCTGAAATCCCGTGGCACTGCAGACAGCTCTGGTACATCTGGGAAGTCTGTCTCAGAATCTGTTTAACTTAGAAACTTAGTTGTTAGGACTACAGACATGTCTTTAACATTGTAGCTGGACAGGGGTGCGGGTTGGATCGACCTGGGCATTTGGTAGCTAGGAAACCCCATCGAAAAATGTGTTTGGGTTGTGTCTTTTACTCTGTGCAATGATATGTGATTGGTTCACATTCAGCCTTTCCCCCTGTAGAGCTGGGCCCAGGCTGGCTCATAATTCCTATTTGGACATAATTATTAATGATTTTTGTTGGATTCCTCTGCTAATCCGAGATTATTTAGAGTTTAAAAATTTCATTGAATTTCATGTTTTTTGACACTGAGTAGTAAACATATATATACTTTAAAAGGCTTAGGTTCCCAGCAGCTCTGTTGATATTGAGTTACATGTGTAATACATTAATACATCACAGCATAATCTCAGCAGCTCAGAATCTGCCGGACAGGGAAGGAGGGCCTTTTAACAGCATAACTGCAGCCGTGGAGCTTCTGTGTGGCAGCTGCTTGGCAGAGTGACATGACAGCGTATTAACCGCTGAGCCAATGATTTTCACACGAAACGGACAAGCCTGGAGGGCTAATAGATGTACTGGGTGTTGCAGTGTCCTTCATTATGTTCAGTCACGTTAATCTAAGCATATCGCCTCAGAGAGCTGAAATCATAAATCAGTTGGAACTCTTTATCCTTCGCGGTGGTTCTTCTAAAAGTATTACTGCATCTGCCAAGGAGAGTGATGTTACTTTGTGCTGTAAAATGGCACAGCTGTGAGCTGTTTAGGTTGTCTGAATGGCTCCTGTGGTTTCGTTAGATTGACGAGGAGTGTTTAAGTGCAGGGGTGTTAGTGTTGTCTCTGCGTCGGTGTTTCTGTCCTCTAACGCTCCTGAGCTCCCTGCAGGCAGACGCCACGCACCCCCTGACCAAACACAGGAAGATCGCATCATCGTTCAGAGACTCCTCCCTCTTCGACATCTTCACCCTGTCCTGCAACCTGCTGAAACAGGTGAGGGAGAGCCGAGAGCCACACTGAGCCGGCCCTTAGTACCATCTGCAAAACGCTGGTGTGTGTGAGAGTCTGTCTGTAGTGTGTGTAACACTAAGCACTCTGTGTGTGCGTGCGTGCGTGCATGTGTGTGTCCACAGGCCTCGGGGAAGAACCTGAATCTGAATGATGAGAGTCAGCACGGCCTGCTCATGCAGCTCCTCAAACTGGCGCACAACTGCCTCAACTTCGACTTCATCGGCACCTCCACTGACGAGTCCTCCGACGACCTGTGCACCGTACAGATCCCCACGAGCTGGAGATCCGGTGAGCGAGGGAGGGAGAGACGGGGGGGAGGGAGAGATACGGGGGAGGAGTCAGTCAGTCTGGGAGAGAGAGAGACACGGGGAATCAGTCAGTCTGGGAGAGAGAGAGACACGGGGAATCAGTCAGTCTGGGAGAGGGAGTGAGATTCAGTCTGAGGAAGAGAGAGTGTTAGTCTAAGACAGAGGAAGTTGTCTTCTCAAGGTCTGTTGCTGAGTGTTGCTCATACCTAACGTGGTGCTTCTTTTGTTTTGCAGCGTTCTTGGATTCTTCCACCTTGCAGCTGTTTTTTGACTTGTATCATTCCATCCCTCCGTCCCTGTCTCCCCTGGTGAGTGGGGGTGTGCCGGGGTCAGGGGTCATCCTGGTTCAGAGGTCACCTGGGTTACTGTCAGCTGTAGTGACACCAAGAAGTGCATCACTTAGCACTTTAGCGTAGCCAGACGGCCCTGTCCTGACTGCAGCTGCAGGGCATTTAAAACCGGAGAAACTGGTCCCTCTCTGAGTAACCCTGCTCTGGGGAACTGCAGTGTGTGAAGCCCAGGGGTGTAGCCTAGCAAGGCTAAAGCGGCTAATGAGGCTATCGAGGAATCTTTCCTCAACAGGCACTGTCTGTACATCGGGAGGAGGAAGGAAAGGAAAGCTGGTCGTGTATTGTCATAGCTACTCGATCTGTCGGGGTTATTAGTGGTCTGATGGGTTTTGGAAGTGAAGCTCAGAACAGTGTGGAGTCAGGGAGTCGGGTCTCGATAGGGAGGCAGTGATGTCTGGCTGAAGACCAGTGTAAAAACTGCACTGGTTGTGCAGGTTCCTTTCTTTACTGTTTACCTTAGATGAGCACATGGCACATAGCCCAGAATGCATTGCAGCAGGTATTGTGTGGTTGGATGCCTCCTTCCTGGGTGTCTGCGGTTTGCCTGTGCGGCCTCACTGCAGGGGGTTTAACGGCAGTTTTGGCCTGTCTCTCCCCAGGTCTTGTCATGTTTAGTGCAAATTGCGTCTGTCCGAAGATCGCTCTTCAACAACGCGGAGAGGGCCAAGTTCCTGTCGCACCTGGTGGACGGGGTGAAGAGGATACTGGAGAACCCACAGGTAACGTTCACCCTCCTCAGCCTGCACACCTGAGGTTTCCATGGCAACCAGCACAAAGCGTCACACATACACACAGGGTAATCGCCTGATCGGTACACAGCCATGTATAGAATCAGTACACCTTTAAATCCCAGCAGATGATGATGATTTTTAACCGACAGAAATATCTGCAGCAGACTGGGCATGCAGCCCCATGTGGGGCTCTGATTAGCACTGACTGCGGCGAGTTTCAGTTCACTGGCCTGAGAACCTGTTTCTCTCTGTGTCATTTTTGAAAGAAGAAGCTGAGAGTTAGTTCTGAAAGTGCTGCTGCCTTAAAGTTTTCGCCGTCGTGTCTTAGCAACGCTGTGGTTAACGCTCTGAGGTCCGTCAGGTCTGTGTGATGTGGTTGCCGTGGTGCAGGCCTCGTGTGTGATGTTCCTCCCTGCATCTTCCGTTAGCCAGAGTGAAGGTGACACAGCCGTAAGCTCCCAGGCATCCAGTGCAGTGCTGATAAACCTACAGAGTGACGTCATTAATGATGCGGAACGAGGCTTTGAAAGCCGGCCTGGTCTGACGGCGATGGTGCACTGGGGAGAGGGGGGGGAGCTGGCTGTTCATCCACACCGCCGGCTGCAGAAGTTGGGTGGTTTACATCACCCCGTGTTTGATGACAGTTTCTCTTCCCCCCCAGAGCTTATCAGATCCAAACAACTACCATGAGTTCTGCCGACTGCTGGCCAGGCTAAAGAGCAACTACCAGCTGGGCGAGCTGGTGAAAGTGGAGAATTACCCAGAAGTCATAAGGCTGATAGCGAACTTCACTGTGACCAGCCTACAGGTGGGTGAACTGTTCTAATGACTGGTGCTGGATTGAACTTCAATCCATTGAGACGTGTCCTGTGAGATGTGTCCTTTGTATGTCTTGTGTCTTGTGTGTGGCTTGAAATACCAGTTCGTTGTTTGTGGGTCATTATTCACAGTTGGAATTCTTACAGTTTATTCTGTAGTGCGAATCTGTCTTCTTTTTTGCAGATTATATCAGATTACAGATTATATATCACATTATTATTATGCCTATTATACAGCCCTGTCTGCAGCTGATGCATTTCTCAGACCAGCGTAATATTGCTGCTGTTATGAGCAGTAGTAGAGGAGCTGGCCTTTTTGAAATGCCTCTGGCAGGTTTGTTTCAGCAGCTTCAGCTCTGACCACCTCAGGCTTAAAAAACTGCCAGGTCAACGAGACACTCACAGCTGCATCAAACCTCTCACCTTCTCTGTGGCATTTAACATTCCTGTGACATTCCTGTGAAGCCTTCAGAAAATATAAAATATTATTTATAATTATAAATATATTTCTTCTGGCGTTGTCTCACGGGACCGGGCACCAGTCGACGGTTGGCGTGACAGCACGCAGACCCTGCAGACGGGTGAAAGGGTGTCACGTTTACACGAGTAATATTTCATATTGCAGAGTAGTTTAGAGGAATGAAGGGGGGCAGAAATGTCTCCTGCTAATTATCCGATTGGACCGGTTAAGCCAGGAGAGTTGGAG
This sequence comes from Megalops atlanticus, assembly GCA_019176425.1. NCBI lineage: Eukaryota > Metazoa > Chordata > Actinopteri > Elopiformes > Megalopidae > Megalops > Megalops atlanticus. Next base: position 1,231,107 of record CM032880.1, on the reverse strand, counting down.
CAGAAGCCAGCGTGCAGTCTTCCAGGAAGTCGGCCAGATAGCCGGGCTCAGAGCTGTCTGTTCTTCTGATGGTTCTCTTTTTATTCTTCTCTCCACTTCTAGGCTCTTTTCAAATTTCTCTGGCTTCATTTGTCATGATGAAAGAAAGATGGTGAACACTTTAGTGGCAGTTTCTTCAGCATTTTACTGTCAGTATATAAAAATAGCTTTTAATGAGCTGACAGGATTCACAGGGTAGAATAATGACAGTGTGCAGGAGTGGTGTGGCTCATGTTTAGTATATTTAGTAAACACTTTTTAGAGTTCCTGTCGAACACCCACTTCAGAGGGAAAGCGTACCGCTCTGATCCTGACCTCATTTAAGCTGGGGGAACTAGCCAACTGCCCATCACTTTCATAAACACAGTACTATTCTTATTTTCTCTTTCTTACAGAATAGAAGTCCTTTCTCACTTGTGTCTCCGTGGGTTTAGATAGCTGGGTGTTTACTGAAGCGCCCCATGGTACCTTGTTGCTAAGCGATAAAGCTGCCATCATCCGTCTCAGATTTAGACCCAGTGAGATGCACAGGTCCTCAGCTGCTGACGATGGTGTTCAGTATCCAATATGAAACTGAGATACGACACTCAGCAGCCTGGTGGAAATGTCTTAGTTCATATTGGCACCAGGCCTTGTTCTGGTGGATCAGCCTGATTTATTCTGGTTGGCATTGGCAGCTGGATGTGTGTGTGTGTGTGTGTGTGTATGTGCTTGCTCTCTATTCTGATTGGCTGCTGGATGTGTATCTGTGCTTGCTCTCTATTCTGATTGGCTGCTGGATGTGTATCTGTGCTTGCTCTCTATTCTGATTGGCTGCTGGCCGCGTTTCCCTCCTCTCTCTCGCAGCACTGGGAGTTTGCCCCGAACAGCGTGCACTACCTGCTGAGCCTCTGGCAGCGCCTGGCGGCCTCGGTGCCCTACGTCAAGGCCACAGAGCCTCACCTGCTGGAGACCTACACCCCCGAGGTCACCAAGGCCTACATCACCTCACGCCTGGAGTCCGCCCACATCATCCTCAGGTAGGGGTGGAGTCTGTGACATCATCCTCAGGTAGTGGCGGGGTCTCTGACATCATCCTTGGGTAGGGGCGGAGTCACTGACATCATCCTCAGGTAGGGGCGGAGTCTCTGACATCAGTGATTTAGGGGGTGGAGTCTGTGTTGCCCTGACATAGGGGACGGGGTCAGCGTAGGTCATCCTGGGGTAGTGGGTGGAGTTTCAGCTTCTTGTTTACCTGTAACTGGCTGATTGACACACTCTTTTCCGTGATTGGCAGGGATGGGCTTGAGGACCCTCTGGATGACACGGGATTGGTGCAGCAGCAGTTGGACCAGCTGTCCACCATCGGGCGGTGTGAGTATGAAAAGACCTGCGCCCTGCTGGTGCAGCTGTTCGACCAGTCGGCCCAGTCCTACCAGGAGCTGCTGCAGTCCACCAACTCCAGCGCCATGGACATCGCCGTGCAGGAAGGTAGGGGCTGCCAGCCAGCCGGGCCTCACTGATGTAAATAATATTAACTAAAACAGCATTAACGGTAGTTACAATGACAATGGTAATAAAAATAGTAATTGTAATTAATAATAACATGATTTATGTGATTAGCAGATTAGATTGGGGCAATAAGACCGCACTGTCTTCAAGATGCTGTAAAGATGCGGTATGTAGGGGGAGGAGCTGTAAGGTCGCGTGTGGTGGTTCTGAAGCATTAGAATGCTCATCAGAGTGAGGGGTGACTGACTGCTGTCACCTCATTCCGATAAACGGCCTGGTGGTTTCTGTGTGGAGAACCGTGTTCTGAGGGCACCGTCCACTCTCTGGGTGGAAGTGACTCGGCCCTCTCCCCCTCGCAGGGCGGTTGACGTGGCTGGTGTATATCATCGGGGCGGTGATCGGTGGCCGGGTCTCTTTCGCCAGCACAGACGAGCAGGACGCCATGGACGGAGAGCTCGTGTGTCGGTAAGTACCTGATCTCAGACCAGTGCTCTAACACTAACTGCACTGTCTGCCTCCCCCAGGCTCTGAACACTGCCTGATCTCAGACCAGTGCTCTAACACTAACTGCACTGTCTGCCTCCCCCAGGCTCTGAACACTGCCTGCTCTCAGATCAGTGCTCTAATTTGAAGGAAGAATTAAGTTTGTTCAGTCTGTTTGTAGAGGCTATTACACAAAATAGAGGTTGGTTGGTTGATTGAGAATTTGAAGATTAACACCAGTGAAAGTGTTCAGTTGGACCCAGCAGACCTGCTGTAAGCTGAGGTACTCCTGAGTGTGATGTGTAAATAATTCTTACGTCCAACCATGCGCTTACCCAGGGTTTCCCCAAGAGAGGCTAACCCCGCATGCCTTCTTAATGGGGGCGGGGCATCTGTGTTGCCATGGTAACAGCGGCCCTGTGGCCCTGTGTATGTGCTCCAGCAGGGGGAGCTGTCCCACACTGAGCTGTGGTGTCTGTTTCCCTCCCAGGGTGCTGCAGCTGATGAACCTGACAGACTCTCGCCTGGCGCAGGCAGGCAATGAGAAACTGGAGCTGGCCATGCTCAGCTTCTTCGAGCAGTTTCGCAAAATCTACATCGGAGACCAGGTGCAGAAATCCTCAAAGGTAACTGGAGGTTGTCGCAGAGCGAGTGGATGAGTGTTTGCATTCAACTATTGGTTCAAAGAAGTCAGTGATTGACAGCACATGGTAGCTCCATCCATCATCTCTCCAAGCCTCAGAATATCAGACAGGAGAATGAGTTATATTAATTATAACATGACTTATTATAGGCTAGATTGTTTATGGACATTTTTGGTACCGTAAAATGAACTTTGCAGGCTTTTATGATGTTTCTAAGAGTTTAGCAAAGCTTTTTCAGCGACGGCTTTAATCTGAGGTGAAGGTAACACAGAGGGACAAGTCTTCTCTCCAGCTTCAGTTTGGGAGGTTTATGGGGAAGAAGGGTTGCTGCTGTTGCTAGGCTACTGTCTCCGTATCCTGTGATTGAGCAGTCTCTCCCTGCTGCTTCCTAAGGCTCTGTATGAGCAGCTCAGAGTTGTGTGCAGTAGTGGAGCCTCTATCTGTCTCTCTGTTTGTGGGCCTGCGTTCTGGTCCCGCGCTTTCTGATTGGTCACTGGGTTAGAGCATGCCTCCCATGATCATGTGCCTGGATCTCTGACTTCCTGCCTTAACATTAGCGGATTCCGAAGAAGACACTGTCGAACCCCATTGGTTAGAATTCACAAGTTTAAAAAAAACTTTTCCCTTTCAGTGGGAAGCCGGTTCTTTGATTTCCATAGCGACGCTACAGATTGATGTGGCAGTTTGTGTGGCGCGTTTATCAGGAGGTACTGGGGAATGTAAGGTACGTGACGGTGAAAAACGCCGCCGTTTCGGTCATGTGACTCTGTCTCGTTCTCCTGCAGCTTTACCGTCGGCTCTCCGAGGTCCTGGGCCTGAACGACGAGACCATGGTGCTCAGCGTGTTCATCGGCAAAATGTGCGTATCCCAGCATGCATTTCACTCAGAGTCCCCAACAGGCCGCCACACGCTGAACATGTTAATCACTCCTCCAGCTAAGCATCTAAATGCAGATTTATGATGTCACTGTGTTTCACTGTGGCTGGACAGCCTTAGGAATAGCAGTTTCCCATACTGATTGTGAGGGAGTTCTCTTTAGGGCAGCACTGAATGTAACACTGTCATGATGAGGAAGGGGTTTGCTTGTGTTCTCAGAATCACCAATCTGAAGTACTGGGGCCAGTGTGAACCCATCACCTCACGGACCCTCCAGCTCCTGAACGACCTCTCCATTGGATATCCTTCTGTGCCCTCTGGCGAAAAGCAGTGCTGTCTGGGATAGCGTGACATAAAGGCAGGAGAGGACCTAGGAACAGACTTCAGTATAAACAGCTGCTGTTCATTTCTTGAATTCTCAATGTTTAATCCCCTCACTTCAGAGGTGATTAAAAATGTTGTCTCAGTATTGCCTGTTTTAGTCAGCCATGTATTGTTTTAGTCAGCAATGTGTTCTTTTAGTAAGTGGTGTGTTTTAAGCAGCGGTGTGTTGTTTTAATCAACAGTCCATTGCTTTAGTCAGCAGTGTGTTACTTTAGTCACTGATGCGTTGTTTCAGTCAGCAGTGTGTCTCTCCTTGACTCCGTGTGCACGTACAGCAGTGTGAGGAAGCTGGTGAAACTCAGCGCTGTTCAGTTCATGCTGAACAACCACACAGTAAGTATGGGGCAGCTGCCGGCCGGCTTTTCGCTGGTGTTCTGATGCAGTGCAGTGCGGAGCTGTGAGGTTGCTCTGCTCAGAGACACTCCTGCTGCTGCTCTCTCTCACCTCGTCTCACTGTCTCACAGAGCGAGCACTTTTCCTTCCTCGGCGTGAACAATCAGTCCAACCTGAGTGACATGCGGTGTCGGACCACCTTCTACACGGCACTAGGGCGCCTCCTGATGGTGGATCTAGGTAAGATCAGCCCCTGTGTCCCTCAGGGATATATTTTTTTCCTTTTGAGCTCTTGAATGAATGTTGGTGTAGAGTCACACTTTGTGAATTGAGTATTTTTCTGTGTGTGTGTGCATGTGCGTGTATGTTGTGCTTGCATGTATGTTGTGTGTGCATGTTGTGTGTGTGTGTGTATATTGTGCTTGCGTGTATGTTGTGCGTGCGTGTATGTTGTGTGTGCGTGTGTGTGTATGTATGTTGTGCGTGTGTGCGCGCATGTGTGCGTGTGTATGTGTATGTTGCGCGTGTGGGCGTGTGTGTGCACGCGTGCGTATGTGTGTTCCTATGCAGGTGAGGATGAGGACCAGTTCGAGCAGTTCATGCTGCCCCTGACGGCAGCGTTTGAGGCCGTGGCTCAGATGTTCAGCACCAACACCTTCAATGAGCAAGAAGCCAAAGTAAGAGTTTCACTGCAAACGCCACCACAACCACAGACAGACCACACGCACCGTGCAGTCTCTGCAGCTGCTGTCTGACAGACTGTCGGCGCTTCACCTGTCACTTACCATCTAACGCCTACAGAAACACTTTCTCTGGGTTTGCATGTTCTCACAATAACCATTTCTGCGCAGCTTTACTGCTGTACTTACATAACGCAGTTACAGAATTTATCTGCCACACATCACTGGAGATTACTGCATCTCATCTGAATTGAAATTTTATCTACATTTTTTTCTGGAAAACATTACTAAGTATCCAAGGGAACCTCAGGGAAAGTGGTTGGTTGGCCATGCCAGACACACACCAAGCGAGTGGCGCCTGGGAAGGCAGATTGGGAAATGCCTTTAGCTGTCCAACCAAACGCTTTCCCTTGAAATAAGCTGAAGTACCTTTTAGCATCTTGTATATAACTATTATATACATACTATATATTTTAACTGTATTATGAATATGACCATCTAAACAGAATGCACATTGACTTTGCTGCAGCTTTACTTTGATTAACAAGTGTATTTTTTTCTTTCACAATATTTTTTACTTTGTTTTTGCTGTCTGCTGACCTGTTAGTGTGTAACCGCTGTAATGCTTACTCACAGTTAAGGACCAGAGCTTAGTGTGGTCAGACTGAATCAGGGGCTGGTTCTCAGGAGAGGATAACATGTTTGTTTCTTAAAGGTTGTTTGATCTGTGTCTCTGCAGCGGACGTTGGTTGGTTTGGTGAGAGATTTGAGAGGGATTGCCTTCGCCTTCAACGCTAAGACCAGTTTCATGATGCTGTTTGACTGGATGTATCCTTTACGCTCTGAGAAGCTGAACACAGACATGGCCACCTCATCCGCGCGTGCCTTAGCTCTCTGCTCTCTCGCTACTTTACTGATAAATTGGGAAATTGATTCACTGTCTTGAAAGAAGAGTCAGGTGGACTTTTTAAGTCCGTGGCTCCTAAAAAGGCAGATGCTTTGTACGTCCAACTGAACACTTACCCTGGGTTGTAAGCCAGTGTTAGAAGGTGTTTGTTTTTAGAGGACAGGCGGTTTTGATGTCATGTTTCCTTCACCTTGACCCCGCCCAGTTACCCATCCTACATGCCCATCCTGCAGAGAGCCATCGAGCTGTGGTACCACGTACCTGCCTGCACCACACCTGTGCTCAAACTGATGGCCGAGCTCGTCCATAACAGGTAAGGCTCACCCTCTCCCGCTCTCACATTCAAATTAAACTAAGCTTTATTAGCATGGTCACACAGGTGTGCAGTACTGCCAAAGCCAAACATACATACACAGGCTACACTTGCCACTAAACTTCTTAAAATGTAAATATATACATACATACATAGACAAACCACACACTCCCCGGGACTGAATCACACTGATCCTCTCTCTCTGGGACTGAATCACACTGATCCTCTCTCTCTGGGACTGAATCACACTGATCCTGTCTCTCTGGGGCTGAATCACACTGATCCTCTCTCTCTGTGACTGAATCACACTGATCTTCTCTCTCTGGGACTGAATCACACTGATCCTGTCTCTCTGATGGTTTGTGTTTCCGATGTTGGCACATGCTGATAATCTCTCCCTGATCCTTTGCGGTTCTCTGATTGTCAGGTCACAGAGGCTGCAGTTTGATGTGTCTTCGCCCAATGGAATCCTGCTGTTCAGGGAGACCAGCAAGATGATCACCACATACGGTAAAGAAGGCTGACCGTGCAGGACCGCACCTGACCGCACCTGACCGGCTGCTGCTGTGGCCGGCAGGCAGCATCGCAGTGATGGTGTTCTCATGTCCCAGTTTAAAATGCATAGTCCCTTCAGTCTAGACGAATCTGAACAGAATGACCTTTAACCTCACACTGTTCCTCCAGCCGAAGATGAAAAATGCAAGCATTGCTCTGGTTTCTAGTGAGATGCAAGCATAACCACAGATATTCTGTATTTGACCAGATATTCAGCTTTGTGCGCTTCACATTGAGAGCTACAGGTGTTCTGATTTGCTCGCTCATTATGAACAGTCTTGAAAGAGTGTGGAAGGCAGGAGCCGAATATCTGGTGGTAATGTAGATTGTCTGGTAAAACCCACCCTCTCTCTCTCTCTCTCTCTCTCTCTCTCTCTCTCTCTCTCTCTCTCTCTCTCTCTCTCTCTCTCTCTCTCTCTCTCTCTCTCTCTCTCTCTCTCTCTCTCTCCCTCTCCCTCTCTCTCCCTGCTTGATGGGTGGTCATGTTGCGGTTGTGCAGGTAACCGTATCCTGACCCTGGGGGAGGTGCCGAAGGACCAGGTGTACGCCCTGAAGCTGAAGGGCGTGTCCATCTGCTTCTCCATGCTCAAGGCCGTGCTGAGCGGAAACTACGTCAACTTCGGCGTGTTCCGGCTGTACGGCGACGACGCACTGGACAACGCCCTGCAGACCTTCATCAAGCTGCTGCTGTCCGTGCCCCACAGCGACCTGCTGGTGAGCGGGCGGGGCTGGGGCGGAGCTGGGGCCCGGGGGGGGTTTGAGACCCGCTCTGTACTCTCCAGCGAATGGTAATGTTTTCCCAGTGTTAGCCTAACGTGTGTGCCGTCTCCTGCAGGACTACCCCAAGCTCAGCCAGTCGTATTACTCCCTGCTGGAGGTGCTGACGCAGGATCACATGACCTTCATCGCCAGCCTGGAGCCGCACGTCATCATGTACATCCTGTCCTCCATCTCAGAGGGGCTCACTGCGCTCGGCAAGTACACAGCCCGCCGTTAGGGCCCTGTGGGACTCCTCCCCTCTCTTTGCGGGTTATCCATTGGCTTCTGCAGGCTGACTCCTCCCCTCTCTCTGCGGGTTATCCATTGGCTTCTGCAGGCTGACTCCTCCCCTCTCTCTGCGGGTTATTCATTGGCCTGCAAAGGCTGACTCCTCCCCTCTCTCTGCGGGTTATCCATTGGCTTCTGCAGGCTGACTCCTCCCCTCTCTCTGCGGGTTATCCATTGGCTTCTGCAGGCTGACTCCTCCCCTCTCTCTGCGGGTTATCCATTGGCTTCTGTAGGCTGACTCCTCCCCTCTCTCTGCGGGTTATTCATTGGCCTGCAAAGGCTGACTCCTCCCCTCTCTCTGCGGGTTATCCATTGGCCTGCAAAGGCTGACTCCTCCCCTCTCTCTGCAGGTTATCCATTGGCCTGCAAAGGCTGACTCCTCCCCTCTCTCTGCGGGTTATCCATTGGCCTGCAAAGGCTGACTCCTCCCCTCTCTCTGCGGGTTATCCATTGGCCTGCAAAGGCTGACTCCTCCCCTCTCTCTGCGGGTTATTCATTGGCTTCTGCAGGCTGACTCCTCCCCTCTCTCTCAGTTCGGGTTATCCATTGGCTTCTGCAGGCTGACTCCTCCCCTCTCTCTGCGGGTTATCCATTGGCCTGCAAAGGCTGACTCCTCCCCTCTCTCTGCGGGTTATTCATTGGCTTCTGCAGGCTGACTCCTCCCCTCTCTCTGCGGGTTATTCATTGGCTTCTGCAGGCTGACTCCTCCCCTCTCTGCGGGTTATCCATTGGCCTGCAAAGGCTGACTCCTCCCCTCTCTCTGCGGGTTATTCATTGGCTTCTGCAGGCTGACTCCTCCCCTCTCTCTCAGTTCTGGTTATTCATTGGCTTCTGCAGGCTGACTCCTCCCCTCTCTCTCAGTTCTGGTTATTCATTGGCTTCTGCAGGCTGACTCCTCCCCTCTCTCTGCGGGTTATTCATTGGCTTCTGCAGGCTGACTCCTCCCCTCTCTCAGTTCTGGTTATTCATTGGCTTCTGCAGGCTGACTCCTCCCCTCTCTCTCAGTTCTGGTTATTCATTGGCTTCTGCAGGCTGACTCCTCCCCTCTCTCTGCGGGTTATTCATTGGCTTCTGCAGGCTGACTCCTCCCCTCTCTCTCAGTTCTGGTTATTCATTGGCTTCTGCAGGCTGACTCCTCCCCTCTCTCTCAGTTCTGGTTATTCATTGGCTTCTGCAGGCTGACTCCTCCCCTCTCTCTCAGTTCTGGTTATTCATTGGCTTCTGCAGGCTGACTCCTCCCCTCTCTCTCTGTTTCAGACACCATGGTGTGCACGGGCTGCTGTTCCAGCCTAGACCACATCGTGACGTATCTGTTTAAGCAGCTGTCCCGCAGCACCAAGAAGAGAGCTCCCCCTATGGGCCAGGAGAGCGACCGCTTCCTGCACATCATGCAGCAGCACCCAGAGATGATCCAGCAGGTAACTCAACACGTTTATATACTATACTTATGTCTGAGTAACTATGTGTATGTATGTTGATATATGACAATCATCTGTCTATTGGTGTGTGTGGATATACATTTTTCATGATTCGTATTAGCTGTATTTTTAAAGTTTTTTAATTTGATATGTTTTTGTTCCAGATGCTGTCGACTGTCCTGAATATTATCATTTTCGAAGACTGCCGGAATCAGTGGTCTATGTCCCGCCCGCTGCTGGGATTGGTCTTGCTGAACGAGAAGGTAACAGCTACACCTTGCAGTCACCATGACAACAGGAAGCACAGTGAAAACTGACTGTATGAAGCTCACGCAGTCATCACTCTCTGATAGTCTGCAAAGCGACACCATTTATTCAGAGAGCGAACGGTTCAGCGAACGGTTCAGCGAACGGTTTAGGACAAGAGTTTTCTCTGTCAAGATATAATAAATATAAGCTCAGGGTTCTAGCTAGGAAATGTTCACACAATACCAGTGATTGCAGACTGAACTGTAAACAGTAGTGTGTGACTGTCAGTGACACCTGCATAGAGGACTCTGTCTCTCGCTGTGTCCTGAAGCCGGTGGCTTTGCTGTTTGCCTGAGCTGTTCTTTGTGTTTTCTGTTGTAGTATTTCGCTGATCTGCGGAACAGCATCGTGAACAGCCAGCCTCCAGAGAAACAGCAGGCCATGCACTTATGCTTCGAAAACCTGATGGAAGGCATCGAACGCAACCTGCTCACGAAAAACCGAGACAGGTGCGTACATCTCCTAATAAAAACCCAGACAGGTGCGTACATCTGCTTATAAAAACCCAGACAGGTGTGTGGAGCAGATAACGGCTGGTTAGATTCTCTCCCCAAACTCTGTTGCCTGCAGACACTGCATGCCCAGCCTACGAATGTCCTGGTAGTTGAATGATTCCTCAGTATGCTGCCAGCAGACAGGTGTCTCCTGTTCCCTGTTTTCTCCTGTTTCGGTTCTGATGGGTTCCTCTCCGTTCTGCCTGTGCAGGTTTACTCAGAACCTGTCAGTGTTCCGGAGGGAGGTGAACGACTCCATGAAGAACTCCACCTACGGTGTCAACAGCAACGACATGATGAGCTGACATTCCTCCCAGCCACACCCCCTCCTGCGGCCCCGCCCTCCCTCGTCCCGTTAGCCAGGGACCACTGCCTCGCAGACCCCCCCAACCCCCCACTCACCCCGCTCCCCACCCACCTCCTACACTTAACCCCCCCGCCCCAGTTAAATTTATAGATCTACACATATATATATAAATAATTTATATATAGACAAATGAATCCTAAGTCAGTTTTGGGAGGTCACAGCCCTGACCAAACTCTGCAGATTTGGGCTCAAAGTCCAAGGAAAGAGAGATGGACTGATGTGGGGGGGGAGCGTTGGGCTTACTGAGAGGTGTACCCCCCTTTGTCCTTTGCTGGGGTGTTGTAGCGGGGTGGGGGGGCTGGCAACTGTAGTACTCTGCTTCTGCCTGCCTTGTACAAAATATTACACAGGAAAAAAAAGTGTACATTTTTTCATAACATTTTGAACAATGTTTATAATAATTCAATTTAAAAAAGGAAAAAAAACAAAGCGTGATTGAAATTTTTACAGTGCTGTAGTGGAGCCGTGCTGCAGTGCGGGATGGTTTGTGTGGAGAGGTCAGGGCGTCGGGGTGTGGAGTCACAGCTGGCCTCCAGCGTGTGGCCGGGCGGGGCTGCTGACGGGGTCTCCAGAGTCTCGATGCTCTAACCTGTTGTACATTTTCCTCTAACCTTCCAGATGAGCAGTGCGTAGGGACCTGTAAATAGGATGTCCTGCTGTTTTGCGGACGTGAGGAGAGGTGGGGCCTTTGGGCCCTCACTCCCTCAGCTAACCCAGGGTTGACCTTTGACCTCGCCTGGGTGGTGGGCGGGGTTCTCCCGCCAGTCGCTCGAGCTCCGGCCTGCTCTTTGAAGCGATGACGTAGCGAGTGAGGCTTCACGAAACCCCATAATGAATGGAGCTGTCGCACGCCGTCAGTCACTGACTTGAACCAATCAGGAGACTTTACTGTCCACAGCAGAACAGCATTATTGGTTGAAACTGGTGGGTCCATTGTAGCCTATGACAGCTCAGCCCATTGTGGGGTTCGTACCGCCTGGCCCCCCCACCTCTTTTCCTTTGTACACATTCGGAGAGCAGACTGGTCCAGGGCTAAAGCCGCCTTCAGCACGAGGCCGCTGTTTCATTCTGCTCTCTCACCCTCCATCAGGGTTATTCCAGGTCAGCGGAACACTCCTGCTGACACAGGGGCAGGTGCAATCTAACCACAGAGTGGACCGTCCTTAACTTTTGAGTGACACTAGGAATTTAATCACATAAAGCATTTAATTTGTTTCTCACCGTTTTTTTTTTTTTTTTTTTCCCAGTTCCCAGTGGCTGCCGGACTCGTATTGTTTAAGAAACTTTTTTTTCCTGTTTTAAGCATCTTCGATTAGCGGCAGGATGTTAAGGACTCGGGCAGCGTGTGGTTAGGTGACCCTGTGGCACAGAGCAGGAGAGTGCAGGGTTAGGGGGCGTGGGGGGTGTGGGGGGCAAAGGGGAGGGGCTCTGGCAGCTTTGCTTTACCCAGCAGGCTTTTCTATGCGGGTCACTTTGCTATTCTGGCAGTTTGGTACGGAAGCCTCCGGGATACAGTATTGCACTGATGGGGGAAAAAAAGCCTCTCCTCGGACACAGAGAGAGATCTGTCCCAACTGCCCTTCACCCGTCCCGCCCCCTGTCCCAGCGCCCCACCCCCCCGCTGCTCTCCCATCAGAATTTCCGAAGATACCGACGTTTATTTTTAATACCTGAGGAAGACCATGCGAAAATTAAACTATGGCAGGTCTACAAGAAGAATCATGTAAAAAGATACAGAATGGATTATATTAGCAAGTGTTGCTGCTAATGGTTTGTGAAGAACTAGCTCACCTCTAACCATGCTCAACAATCAGCGATCTTCATAAGTTTTTTTTTTTTTTTTTTCCCCATGGCTCCCTGATGTGAATGTATCCTTTTGGAAACAGTGTGTTGGGTCCACTGAGTGATAAGGTAGCTGGCTGCACAGTCTGGATGTCTGCTACATATAGTGTAAAGCATTGTGACTGCAAAATAAACGTCATGTTTGTACTAAAACGGGGCGTGTGCAGGATTCCTTTCCCGCGAGCAGGAGCTGCTGTCACGCGTGGATTCACAGGAAGCTGAAGGTGGCTGTCAGAACAGCGTAAGGTTTGATTAGCTGAGCACACCTGATTTAATCAAGAGCATGTTAATCACACAAATCAGGTGTGTTTGTAGCAAGGATAGAAGATATGCAGGACAGTGGGCCTCCAGGAGTAGGACTGAGAAACAGTACTACAGGTGACCCAGTGCTGGGGAGGGGTTATCATCATAATGTAACTGCAGAGAAATATAGTTTAAGGCAATATGTGGAACTTAAAAGGAGAGTGTTTAATTTATCCGGCCAACCAAACAAATCCCTGGGTTTGGTTTGTCTTTGAATATCATACTGGTTTTGCAAATCTAAGGTGTGTTAAACAAGAACCTGAGCAAAAGGAGCCCACAGCATACCTGTGAACTGTAATCCCCCAGAACTCCAGAAAAAAATCAATCCAGAGAAATGTTGTGATTTTAATGTAGACTTGTATTGATTTATATTCAGTCCAAGAACACACAAGCATAACTGCTTCCTTTTTTAAACATGTTACCATAACAATGTCAACAAAACCAAAGACCAGCCATTCTCGGGAATCCTTTGGCACAAACACTTCTGCAGAATGATTTTCAGGGCTTTAGTTTTTTCCCAAGCATGTGAAATCTGTTTTGGGGTTTCTGAAACAGATACTGAGTTTTATCTGGGATGCCATGCGTTCAGCCCAAATTTTTATTCCCTCGCACATCACGGTTTTAGCAGTTCCAGTTTCTTATAGGTGGTGATGTCCATAGTGGAGTTCAAAGGTTCAAATGGTGTGTGTTGCACCAGAACCAGCAGAGGGCGCTGTTGGGTCAGACAGGTCATGTCAGGAGAGGATAACGCTATCGGTAGGGTTGTGGAGAAGGCTCTTCTCTCCCCGTCTGCATTAGCTGCTCTTCTCTGTACTCTGTTTCTTAGAGTTGGAGTTGTAGATGACGCTGTTGTAGCCCTCCCTGTTCCTCGCAATCTCGATGGCAAAAAACTGGATTCTGGTAGCTGAAAGAGATTACTTTTAATTATCACCTGTTGGGAATGGCCTGTTCAGTGGCTTTCTCTGCATTTCACCTCCTCCTCCATTCTGACTGCAGTTTGGTGAATTTCCATGCAACCCTGGACTGTAGTGTTGCGTTTATTCACAGGTCTGTTCTAAGTTTTATGTTTAATTTGCAACTTACCGAATATCGTGTTCTCCTCGGTGTAGTCCTTCTGGCAGTCCAGTCGGAGAAGTGTGCCGTAGTTAAAGTCCTCCACGATCCCCTCAAACTTGTTGCAAAATGGCCTCCATTCCTAAACACACAAATGCCATGAGTCTTACCATTCAGAGTGAAATCAGTAGGGGGCAGTATGCATCAGGAGATGCAAGCAATGTTTAAATTCAGCTGAATGGCAGCCACCCTGCCAGTATTCTGTCTTGGGCCAGAAAACCTCACCTCTTTGGCCTTATCAGATTTGAGCTCCTCTGGGTCCAAAACCTGAATGTTCAGGTCTCCAAACTCTTCCCTGAACGCGGAGTAGATCTTGTCATCAACTTTTGTGAGCTTGAGAAATTTGGGATCCACAGAGGAGATGAGCTACAGGCATAAAGGCAAAAGCAGGTTAATGTTGCCAAAGCAAGGGTCACCCAGAGAGCAGGTGGAGCTGAAGACCACACTTTGGTGGGTGTGAAACTGAATGCACTATCAATCGGAGACTTAAATGAGATGCAGCCTTCACCACTGAGCTGTGGTTTCTCTTGAGTGACTCACGTTGAAGTAGATTTCAGCGTGCTGGTAGGCCTTCATTGCCCACATCACTTCCAGTTGAGGCTGAGAGAGAGAAAGAATATTTACATCACTGAGGTTCAGACCAAGTACGCAAGGATTAAAACCACCTCCAGCAAAAACAACACCCACTGTAATGTGTGAAAATATGGGCATCTTTCATTAAAAAGGGGGGGAGGGGCATGCGTTGACTTGTAACAGAGTGACGCAATAAAACTATATAACACTCACTTTTATAAAAATGAGTATTTGCATGAATATTACTAGCTGCTGTGCAAGTAAGTAAAGAATATGATAGAGTCATGGGCGACTGGCTGAGCTTCAGTTCACTAACATTACTTCATGCATTCTTCGATCCGCCATCGTTCGTTCACGGGACGCACCCGGCTCGCGGGCCCTCGGGTCCATCAATCGTGACCAATTTAACAGAAGTACTACCGCTACTTACGTCATTTCCGTAAGCTTCTGCCGGGAGAGAGAGCGCATGTGCCGCGGCATTGGCTCCTTCAACACCCTGAAAAATTTAAGTTATAAACATTTCTTAATGAAGGGCATCCAAGTTCTCACAGCTGAAATTCAATAAATCCGTTTGCTATTTCGATGATGCCTATCGCCGAGCGCAGAGGGATAAAATGAACTGGCTAGGTTGTCGGTCCCTGGACGTACCAATGCTGGTCTGAGTCTGTCCTGTAGTTAGCGATACAGTTCATTGCAAATAAACCATGCGACGCAACGGATGTACACTAACAAGATCACGTAAGCCATTACTGTTAAATAAATATAATCAGTTGTGTAATCACCAGTTGGCTGTACTATTGTGTCGCTGTTCGCCAGGAAGAACGCGTGTCTCGCCACAATACGGACCACGCTCTCTGGTCTACGAATGTTTCGGCGAATAGATTCACAGTCAGCCAGCTGGCTACTTCATGACCCGAAAACATTTTATCAGTGTATATAAAATTTTCTAATAATAGACGTTTAATTTGAAATAAAGGTTCCTCACCAGAGAAGCGAGTCCATTTCCCGTAGCCATTGCTGTAAACTTTGACATGTGACGTAATGCGCGTCTGCAACGCCTTCTAGCGCCAGCTCACTGAGATCAGGCGTGTAGTTTATAATGGATATGGTTAGAACTGGAGAGCAAACTGGTCCCAGATCAGCATTTGCGACCATCCTCTGCCTTCAGCGTGCTACACTCGTTCAGCAGAGCATAATCTCTAGGATTTTTCGGATCTTTGCACTCAACAGGGTTAGAGCAATTACATCATAATATAATAAGCAATATACTGTATAAGAATACTATAGCAATATAACCCATGGGCTGCAGTATTTTTAAAAGATCTTCAAAGCAGTTTGCTAACCGTAGCACAGGAGGGTATACTTGGTTGCTTTGCTTTTTTGACGTCACTTTCACCTGTATACAAGGATAAGAAGACAGGGCGGGGCATCGCGTCCAAAAGATACGCGTAATCTGAGCTGCACATTTGAGAGTGCTCAGCGGCTTTCTGCTTACCGCTTCCCCCGCCGGCGCCTACGCCATTACCGCTTATGCGAAGCGGCTGTCTTTAGTTTAATCTCTGCTGCTTGCACCTTGGATATTTATTGAAGCAGGTCAGGTTAAGTGCCTGTAAGTTTACAAGAACAGTGCTCAACCTGTCACACAGTGGCTCTTGCATTTACCTATCCCTGATTTCGTTATTTGATCTACAGCAGATTCAGCCGTCACTCAGCTTGCAGGTGATTTTACACACGGAGTCTTTTCTCACTGTGAGATTGTCTCTTCAGAGTGATGAATTTTACTGCCCTCCTGTGGTAAGAACAGGAAACAATTCATGGTATAATAGAAACGTGTAGTTTCACAAACCTCCTCTACGGCGTTTCCACTGACCCACCTTAGCTGTAGATCAGCTGTCCCTGAGATGGTTCCACAGGTAACAGACCTGTGCCATCTCCACAGGCAATATCTGGTTGTCCCAAAGCCATATCCAACAGACCAAACATAAGTACAGTAGATGTGATCGACCTGTGTACCGCAGCATAGCTAGATACTTTATCTTTTCAAATGCTTTACTCAGCTGCACAGTTCCTATGACAGGCCAGTGGAAACATGGCTTACATTTGTGCAGTATCTGTGGTTGGACTCCTGTGCTATCTCAAGATTATTTGCAACAGACTATAAGACTGGGATTATGCTGGGTTTTCCCACTGAGAAAAACAAAGGAAATCTTGTTATCTCGTTGTCTTGGGTTCAGGTGAGGTGAAATAACATGTTCCCAGTCTGAGTGCAGAGTACCTGCTGATCAGAGCACACCTGCGTCCCCATTATCACCTGCCTCCCATCAGAGCGAAACGGCAGGGGACAGGTGTTGTTTGTGGGAAGAGGGATTGTCTTGCTCCTGGTACAGAGCTACGCCAAGCAGACCTAAATCTGAAGCACAGTAAGGTAACATCCAGGGTTAGACCGTGTTAAAGACACTCACTGGGTCTTACACTAACGAGTGTCTCTTGTAAAGGGGTGCTAACTTCCCACCTGTGTGCCGGGAACACACTGTGCATTTTGAGTTATGGAGACTAAAGTATTTTAAACCAGTCTCCTTATCCTCTGTACATTACACACAGTGGTGCACATATTCCTTGATTAGAAACATTTTTTTTCTGTCTCTACATTTCTAACAGATTGATGACATGATTTAAATTACACAAAATATATAAATATTATGTTAATATATTATTTTATAATATAAAATAGAAGAATATATACATATATACACACACACACACAGAGTGAGAGTGTGCATTCCCCTGTGTATGAACCGCAGTGAACCACACTGCAGAGGATTCCAGCCACGTGCTGTGCTTTTTCATGTGTACCGTGTGCTGTATGTTATGAGGGGGATTGTTGTGGTCTTGTTTGTGTAAACTGAGGGATACCTAGGAATTTCCTGGGTTCATAGGCTGGTATAAACAGGCCATAGTGGATACAAGTAGGGATTCACCCGGGGTAGAAGCTGGGCTTCTGGGTGAAAGTGGCGTTAGAGTTACCAGGTTAAATTGATACAGCATCAGTAACTACAGAGTAAGCAGCTGCAAGAGAGTCTTCCACCCTCTCAGTGCAGCCTCATAGAGGAGCAGGTGTGGCAGTCTCCAGATGGGTTGCCAGATTTTACTCCCCTCAGACAGGCCAGCTAAATTATCCTCTCTTTGACAGTCTTACAGACGCAGGGAAGAACAGGCCCTTTTTTTAACTGGACAAGCCCTTTTTCCCTACCAATATCGATATATCCTCTCCTGTGAGCTGCATTTTAATCCAGTGATTGCACTGAGGGAGCCGGCTGCCAGCTGGCTTGTGTTTTTGGCTTTGGGTTTTTTCTCGGGACACCACTGGGGTGTGGGAGGAACGCAGCAATGGTTCCGTGGGGCCCCTGAGGCCCCTGCGTGACATCACTCAGCTTCCTCAGCTCATTCAGACGGGAACTTTGAAGATTTACATCTATGGGGTCACCTGATAGCCACGCCCATGGGGGAGGTGCCCCAGCCAGGGGCGGATAAAAGGCGGGAAGTGTCTCCAGGGCTCATTAAGACAGGAGGAGGACCCTGCGAGCTCTGGCCTGAGGCATTACCTAAGAGCCATGTTATCTGTTTCGTCATGTTGGAAACCCCCCGGGCCCCTGAGTGCCAGTAGGATTAGACCTCAGCGGCGAGTGACGCATGAGAAACCCGGCGGCTCGCTGCACGTGCAGCGTGGGCCCCGCCCTTCAGCCTGCTGATGTCACAGCTTTCATCCGCACCACACTGACACTCCGCCAACACATGCTCATTGCTGAAACATGTTTTATTTGTTTTGTTTTTTCTGCCATCATTCATCTCTCTCAAAGACTTTTGAGATGGAGCAGGAGAGCACACTGAACACATGAGTTCTAAAAACTGGGGTGGACATACCGGGCTGCCCAACAGAGAGATGCAGAGAGCATCGCATCCTCGCGTCTCTGTCTAGGCAGAGCCACTATGTTTCCGTCTGAGATGTCATAATGGCTCAGTCTGAGAGTATTGATTACCTGTGATAGGATGACAGCTCCGAGCCACGGTCCAATCACAAGTTAGCTTTTCTTGTGGTCGTTCTTTTCCCTGATCTGACACGGGCGTGTCTGAGACAGCAGCGATCAGACTCCTGGCGTTCTCCGAGCAGGCCCGTCGTATGAGAGAGTAGCGATGGAGCAGAACCTTTACCAGACAGAGCTGTTCTCATGCATAACATCAGCAGGGCAGATTGTCTACATTTCCCATCTCTGGGAAAACGGAAAACCTTACAGTGTGCATTATAAGATAGATTTATTGCTGATTATTTTGATTCGAACATTACTGCATGATTGCGTTTATTGGCTGCATGGAGCTATGGAAGCCCACGCAATTTCTGTGTTCATCATAACATTTAAATGTTTTAACTTTAATGAATCAGAACAGGCAGATTTAAACGGGCAGTCCTGCGCAATTTAACACCTTACAAGTTATGATAGCACGTGCAGCCCACTGTGGGCTAGAGATGCTGTTGTCCTCCACACTACTGTTTTGTATAATGGATAAAAATGACATAACACAAGTGCATTCGATGGTGACAGTGACGGTGGCTGGTGATCTTTGCAGGTTCCATTCTACTGTAGGCTACATCAATCATTTGGAAAGATAAACCTGGATGGAAATGGTCCAGGTCCCGGGTTTTTGTGATTGACACCTGTAATTATAGTGCAGGCTGCTGTATTATATCTATTCAAGATTTCCTGCTGCATCTAAAACATAGGGATCTCTGGGTGTTTCTGTCTGTTTAATGCTGGCGTTAGTCAACGAATATAACGCCTCGAATGAAAAAAAATTTGGGAATTATATGAACCATGTAGAAAACAAATCAGCAGTAGGCATGTGTTTTACAGAACACGCAAATGTACACAATACGAAAATAATCAACTAATGCGCCGACCGAAGTGCGACCTTTCAGTATTTTTGTTGGGTAGTTACAGTTGTAAAGGGCTCCTGCGAGAGGCTAATAATGCATTGTCATCGGGCTTTGAGAATACCCCCACCCAGTTATTGAGAATGGGTCGCGCTAGCTGCGCAGGCGGCAGAAGACGCGCAGATTGGATCTATCAGAGGAGAACAGCCCTGTTCCCGTCTGCGCGTCGCATCTGAGCCCGTGGACCGACCCGCCGAAACGAGCCCTCCACCGCGCACGAGGGGGACGACCTGTTCTGTGCCCCAAATTTAATGTACCGCTCAGGGGTTTTAACACAAAGGAACCAGCATGCTATGTTGTTGAGGGAGAAGTCGAGCGTTTTTTTCTTTGCAAAGAGGACAATATTTTCAAGCGTGAAAAGGTAGGGGTCTTGCGTGTTGTATTGTCTTGTTGTTGTTGGTGTTTTGCTACAGAGTGCACGCATGTGTACAAGACGCTGCCTCGTCTCCATTACAAACTAACATCTTCGAGCAATTATTTTTCGGTCACCATGGTAATTGGATAATACCGTGCTCCCGACACAGCTTTGAACTGGCTGAAGCAGCATGGATACACCTACACACACACGGAAAGGTGCGTGCTGTATTTCTGCACGCAGAAACAGGGGACGAACACGCGCACTTTCTTATTGCGTGCTTGATTAAGAAATGGTGATGTAGTGTTAAAAAACAGGCGATGGAGGCGAAACAGGACGGCCCCGTGCTTATGGGAGCTGTGTATCGCCTTCAGACAAGGGCAGTGGGGTGCTGTCCCCTGCAAATACCGTTTCGTCCTGTGCGGTTGAAACTGATATCCTGCGACATCGGCGTTAGTGTATTAATTTAAAAAGGCATCCTTTTGTGTTCAGCTCTCGATTTGTTGGCCATGTGGATATTTTAAAGGTTGTACGAGATGCGAGAGTGAGATAGAAGATACTGTAGAAAGCGCTACAGGCTGTGAAGAGGATTGTTCTTCCTCACTGAAGAGTCACTATAAAAACACTCCACAGAGGGTGTGTTCAGTGCCGCTTCTTTGAACTGTTTGATACCAGCCGCGCCTCCGCAATCACATTGTGCTTTTATCTGCTACTAATTAAAAAATTAAATTGCACTGCGCGTGCAGTTGGGCCTAATAACCAGGGTGTGATATGGAGGAGCCTTCAGATAGCGAGTAAAAGCCTTCGAATATCAATTACTCACGTGGTCCTTGAATTCCTCAGTAACATGCGTGCGAAACCACCGTGGGTTAAAATGACTACATTTGGTCATGTTTCAGATTCTAACCCCGCAGTGTTCCTGTGTGGGACGCGTATGTTCAGGGACCAGCGTGGCGTGGGAGGCCTCGCACCCACGTATAGCACGATTACATTATAGTCAGTATTTGCACAGGCATTGTGCTCTTGCATAATCCTCCCGGGAAAAGTTGTCGAGATTTTTTTTTTGTGGATGAAGTATCTTGACGCTTTTATCATTAGCGAGGGTCCTGTTAAACTGCAAAGGCAAGCGCTACTCCCGCGATTTAGGCAAGTTTCTGGGCCGGAGTTCCGACTGTTCTATACGCAGCCTAAAAGTTATTCTGGGAATGTTTAAGGTTCGCGGATATTCTTTTCAGAGTCGCATTGGACGTTCATATGGTTAGAACGTTAGGCTGTAACGGTTCAGTAGCGTTTAAAATATAAATATAAAAATATATTTATTTGTTTGCTTGCACTCAATGCTGTGTTGCGTGATAGGAGAGAAAGCACTTTGCTGGTGAAGGAAACTGTGTATGTGTGTGTAGGCGTGTTGGCTGGTGTGTGGCGCTCAGTTTTCCTGTGAAAAGTGACAGGAAATCTGCTTCCCACAGGGAGTGCTTCCTGACTGGTTCCATTAAGCGGTTCATTTCTGGGTCAAAATATGAGCACATTTCCATCATCACTCACAGGAGTTGACGAACATCTGAAGGCTGGATGTCAGATATACAGACAATCCCATTAAAACCTGTTAAAATAAATGCTGAAGATTGCAGACCCTCGCTGCCTTGATGCGGTGCGTCCCTGCTCAGGCTCCCTCTAGTGGCCAGTTTGTGACACTATCTTGTACAGGCTTCAGATCCTCTGGATGCAAGACAACTAGTTTCAATACTATAAAACTGAAAACGATGAAGACCCGTAGTGATCAAGACATACACGGACATGATCTTCTTTAGTTAAAAACTGAAACAGAACATGTGAAAGAGAGCATTCACCTGTTCATCTGTTCCCAAAACTGATGCCTTCAAAAGTGTTCTTTTTCTGTATTTAACTATTAAATAAATTGTGACCTTTGTGTGTTAAATGTTTGCATATGTTTGAGGATCATCAAATCGTTCATTTGCATTTATAATCTTTCCAAATAACAGAGCTGTGTGTTCCATCATGGAGGAGAGGTGTAATGGATTCTGGTAGCCAGCCCTTGGCTGATGAGTCCTCTCCTCCTGACTGAGGGTGTGTCAAACAGAGGCATGTGGGGAGAGGGCAGGGGCCACAGCTGAGCTGCTCTGCTCTGGCTGCAGATCTCTGTTTTGTGGAGATTTAAACTGAACTGTTTTTGTAAAAACTTCACCATCTGTTGTTTTATATGCAGCACGTGGGTCGCTGCCGTAACACGTCGTTTTTGAGACGTACGTTACAGACGGACAGGCAGACAGACACAGAGGTGCTGATTCAGTGAAGCACCATCGTGGGAAAAGATATGGCAGTAATGTTTTATTGCAGTACAGAGCCAAGCAGGCCCTGGCTTTAACATGAAGTTGTGTAGTGTCTCTGTAGGTTATTGTAAGCTGGCTGATTAGCATTTAACACATTGTAGGCTTACAGAGGTAAAAATGTGCTGAAGCCATTCAGATGAAGGTGGCTGAGCTTTGCTTCACTCCGGTCTGATTTTCGTTGGTATTTTGGTTCAGTGACAGGTGTAGAGATGCTGAGGAAAGTCTATACTTCCTGGTATTGTGTTAAAAGTTCCCCTCCAGCAGCTGAAGAAACACACTAAGTTTCAGGGAACCAAACCAAAAAACCCTTTAGCGATTGGGCTTCCTCTGGGGGTTCCTGGAAAATACTAACAATCCTCTTTTATTCCCTGTATAAATTCCTAATTTTTAAAGTCCATGCGATTTCATGTTTTTTTCAGATCTTTTTTCTCTGTCTCTGTTTCATGTTAGTTTGATTGCAGGCCTTGAGGAAGTGGTCATATCTGTGGCCTGCAGAGAAAGGGGTTAAAGCTTAATTAAGCTCTGCTAATGACTCCCTATCGCTGGCTCAATCCAGGCCCAGAGCCGGATCCCAGACAGTGATGGATCACTACCCAGCAGATGACGTTCAGATTACATTACCCTGTTGTTTGTCTCACACTAATTTCATTATCTGTCACTTTGTTGAAAAAAAACTCTGCCTTTTGCAGCTGTCAGTGGCTCCACTTCTTTTAATACTAAAACAGAAACATTGTTGATGTCAGAGCAGTGCTTAATTTGTAAATCGGGAGGTGCCAGAGGGGGTGTCTGTGTGTCTGTGTGTGTGGGGGTGACCAGGGGGGTTCATCGGTCCCAAAAATGTCCCAAATGCAGTGCTGAAACAAGACGCTGCTCTATGCAAATGCCCACATACTCACCTGTGGGGCTCATAAGCCTGCATTTCAAATAATCTGCATGATATAATCTTTATGGCACTAATTTAAAATGATTTTAAAATACTCTGCACAACACATGCAAATTCCCACATGCTTAACTCTAGGGCTTACAGGTCCGCATTCAAAATCATTGTCAATACGCAGTCATTCTCAATGTAGATTCAGCAGAGGCCTACTGGTATTACAAATTATACTAAGATGTTTATCAGTGAGAAATGTGTGCTTAATATTTCAGCTCACACTGCAACCATGTCCTCCTGTGTGTCCTTCCTATTCTGTGTTTTGCTCAGTATGCGGGTATTTGTGTTTATCAGGCATATTAGGTTTTCCTGGCCTTGGTTTGAGCTGTTGAGCTGTTTCTGTGAACCTGGTGCCAGGCACTTCCCTAGGCCTGTAGCTACTTCCCATCTCATCTCCACTGCTCACCCCTCCTCCCCTGCCTTCATAGTGCTCTCCATCCACTTCCTCCTGCTGCTGCATTTTATGTAGCATAGTGGTTAAGGAGCAGGACTGTAACTGAAAGGTTGCTGGTTTGATTCCCTGCTGGAGCACTGCTGTGTTACTTTTGGACAAGGTACTTAATCCAGAATTGCCTCAGTAAAATGCTGTATAAATGGGTAACATGTAAAAAATGCAACCTATGTAAGTTGCTCTGGAAAAGAGTGTCTGCTCAACGCCAATAATGTAATGTAATGTATTGCATGTTTTTTTCTAGCTACTAGCACTGATGCTAAGTTAGCATTAGTAGCGCTGCA
The DNA here is from genome assembly GCA_019176425.1 of Megalops atlanticus. Classification (NCBI taxonomy): domain Eukaryota; kingdom Metazoa; phylum Chordata; class Actinopteri; order Elopiformes; family Megalopidae; genus Megalops; species Megalops atlanticus. Next base: position 1,207,573 of record CM032880.1, on the reverse strand, counting down.
GTCTCTGCCCCTCATGATTAGCCTGCTGGCTTCCCTCCTCACAAAGTGCTCTGACTCGTTTAGAGTCTTCGTCACCATCTTGTTTGAAATGTCATCAAATTTGACTGTCTTTCATGTTGTTTGCACTTATTTAATGACAGAGGTTCGCAGTTTGACAGTTCCCTCATGCATGACGTGAGCTTTTCACTACATGTAGACCTGATTTTAGATCAGCTAGCTGTGATCAGTCCACCCCAGGCCTGGCATCAGTAACAGCATAATGTATGCCATAAGCTTTCCAGGTGGACATGAGCCAGGCAGGTTATTGGAGAGGAGGGGAAACAGACAGAGGAGTCAACTGCTGGTCTTTATTGTGGATTTTACATTACAGACAACAATAATTGTTGGAGCGAGAGGAGCTGGATCCCCACATATAGGTCCCAGCATGCAGGCAGTCTGAAACTGAGAGGAGCTGGATGCTGTTCCAGCGCACATTAAGCAGTGCGTCACACAGAAGGACTCCCATCTGGCTCCTGCCTCTTTTCCAGCATAGTGGCTGCACTTTGTTCCTGTTGGTTTTAAGAGCTGAGTAAACGTGTATGTAGAGTAAATGTGTAGAGAATGCAGATTGACTCAGAGTTGGCCACTGATTCGCTGTTCCACGCCTTGGTGTTGTTTTCGTTAAATACATGTCAAGGCAAGCTGACCCAGTTTAGCTTTTTCTCTGCTTGCTTCACAGAGACATTAGCCCCGGTGCTCTTAAGTCCTTCTGGAGGGAATTACGCAAGACATTTCAGAGCTACGTAGGATAGAGGCGTTCTTAATCAAACTCAGGCCCAGTGATGATGTCATCCCCCTATTAGCTCACCCTTCTGTTGGGGATATTGGGAAAAACAACACAACTTATGTAATATTGGCAGATACACAGGGTTATGAAAGCAGAGGAATGAGCACTGCAATCTCAGATTGCCCCTGAAATCCTGCACAATCCATAAAGTGAAAAAGATTATTGACAGGAAATGCAGATTTCCACAGGCTCTGCATATTTACCATCTACCATCCATTATGAATAATACATTATTTAAATATTCCTGCACATATAGGCACTTCTCATTGCATTAATTCCAGTTTTTCATAATAAAAAATTCATTTGGATTGCTGTGGCAGTGTTGTTCATGACTTTCCAGAAGGTAAGAGGGTGCAAACCCGCTCTTATGCATGCTCACACACACACACACACACACACACACACACACACACACACACACACACACTCACACACACACACACACACACACACACACACACACACAGATTCTGCATGGAGACACACACAGCACACGCTGGCAGTGTGTGGAAGTGTTATGGATGGAGTTTTGCTGAAGGTCAGCGGTCCTGGCCCTTTAAGTCTGGGTGCCTGTCCTGTGGTCGTGTGTTTGAAGTGCCAGACGGATCATGCGTTCGGGGGCTGCATTGTGGCTGGCCCCGCACTTGTATTTCTGGCGCTTCCTGTTTCAGAAACTTCCTGCGCTGTCCTGGCAGGGAGCCGTTGCACAGAGCTGGGCCTCTCCCTGCACAGACAGCGAAGGATAAAACAATGTGAATGAACCCGGAGGGAAGATCGGCTCACTCACCTGATGCCACAGGGCACTGCAGTCTGACTGCGGTTGTGTTGGGGTTTGTGGGGTTTGTCGTGTGGGGCAGACTGTGGTTGTGTTGGGGTTTGTGGGGTTTGCTGTGTGAAGCAGACTGTGGTTGTGTTGGGGTTTGCTGTGTGGGGCAGACTGCGGTTGTGTTGTGGTTTGCTGTGTGGGGCAGACTGTGGTTGTGTTGCGGTTTGTGGGGTTTGTCGTGTGGGGCAGACTGCGGTTGTGTTGGGGTTTGTGAGGTTTGTCATGTGGGGCAGACTGCGGTTGTGTTGGGGTTTGTGAGGTTTGTCGTGTGGGGCAGACTGCGGTTGTGTTGCGGTTTGCTGTGTGAAGCAGACTGTGGTTGTGTTGCGGTTTGTTGTGTGAAGCAGACTGTGGTTGTGTTGCGGTTTGCTGTGACTGCGTCTCCATGGTGAGTGTTTGGCAGGCTGCAGCAGTGTGAGATGGTGGGGGGTGGGGGGGTCTCCTAACTGGGGGTTGAGACAGGACTGTGTGGGGAGGGAGAGGAGGACAGGATGGGGAGTGCTCTGTGAATTCAGCACTGATGAGATCACCTGGCATTCCCCAGCTGGAGGGTGGTGGCCTGGAGAGAACAATCAGAGCGCATAGAGAGAGAGAGAGGAGACAGTGCACTGTTACCTCAGGACCTGGTGAAGTTTAGATCAGCAGGAACCCCAAAGTTTGAGAAAAACGTGTGCTCCCCGGGGCTCAGGAGAGGCATGAGGCGTTGCCACGGCAATGAACTCACCAACGACCTCTGAGGAACTAGAGGGAGGAGAGCGTTACCCTGGGGATGGAAGCAGAGAGCTGATTGGGCGTTGGCCTGTCGTGTTGTGCCGAGATAAGTGGAGAGGAGGGGTGGGGTGTTAGGAAGCAGGGGAGAGAGCGAGAAACTGACACTGAGAGGGAGAGAGGGAGAAAGAAGGGGGGAGAGAGAGAGGGAGAGGGGAACAGGTAGAGGAAGAGAATCTTGATTTAAGGATATCCTAGTTATCTCACTCAGCCTGTTTCCATGGAAACCTGATGTGTATTGTTCCACCTCTTCGTTGTTGTTCTTTTTTCATTTTTCCACTGACTAATTAAATTCCCTTCCTTCTCAGTGAATTTGGTCAGATGCTCTTTTTTCAGTCTCTGCTGTGTGTGTGTGTGTGTGTGTGTGTGTGTGTGTGTGTCTGAGTTGTTTTTTGACAGTACAAAGCTAATACTTAAGAGCTGTACTCTATGGCTGCAAGCTGTGTCTCCTGGATAAGAGATGTGTACAGTACTGGTTTATATTCTAGTGTGTGTGTGTGTGTGTGTGTGTGTGTGTGTGTGTGTGTGTGTGTGTGTGTGTGTGTGTGTGTGAGCGAATGTGTCTAGATGTTTGAGAGAGAAAAAATGTGTATCTGTGTGTGTCTACCTATAGAAAAATAGTGTGGTTGTATATGTCTCCCTTAGAGAGAGAGGAGAGAGGTCATTTCCCAGGGCATGGCCCTCTTTTTTCTAGGGCAGGTAAGTGTTGATCTCCTCTGTGACTGCAAGAGTGACAGCTTTGACAGTCGTTATCTAAACAGGAAGCACTTCGGCTATCGCTGTGTCCGTTAAACACAAAATCAATCCGCTCAGTACGCCGTTTCCCTGGAGCTGACGCTCGTAACAACCAGCTCGGCTCTGACCGAGGATAGCGCGATGATTCACGGCTCCGCCAGGAGGAGAGCTCGAATTGAAGCGTAATTATCCACAACGGGGTGCAGATGAGATGTCCGCCGCTGATGGCTTCATCCGCAGCTCGGCGTTCACATTGTTTTGTGATACCTGTGATGAATCGCGCTGTAAAGATGGAGCTCGGCTGGCTGGGCGCGGTCATTAAGGCGGGGACGCATTTGGGGGGAGCGCGCCCACGCTTTCACGGCCGAGCGAATCCGAGCGCTCCGAGCGAAGCCGAGCGGCTGTGGAAACCACGGCTATACTGGCTCAGACGTGCAGCACCCCGGTAGCGGAGTCAGTCCCCGAGAGCCGCGCGTGTGTTTGAAGCATTTTTCTCCACCTCTTAATTACAGAATGTACATTTAATAGGTTATTTTATTAAATAATTAGGCCAGTTAGGTTAATAATATGGACGAATTACTCAATCGGAAAATTACTCTTGACATCAGGCTGACATTTCTTTAACATTTCATTTTCGAATCAAAAGTCTAGAATTGAAAATTATTAAATATGGATTTTACCATAGAGTGTACTGGGATATGCATTGTAAATTGGTCCGAACCAAACGGTGTTTGGGAATATCAGGAAAGTGAAGTCTGAGTCCGACAGAATCTGCAATAAGAAGTAATGCTGTTTTACTGTAGATTTACACACGTCCCCTCCTGCAATTATAGTAATGGTAGTAATCCATTCTCCCCCCGAGAAAATAGCGGTTCTGTCCGCACTGGGAGTTTTCAGCGTTACGGGGTTTCATGGTCACGGTGTGAGTGACGGGATAGGGGCAGGTCAAGCGCCGGGGTGAGTTGTTTTTTTTTTGACGCCACAGGCAGACACAGCATGAGCACTGATTTAAACTGAGTTTAAATGAACATGCTCGGTAGTGATGCTGTCAGTTCATATCAGTGCCTCCTAGTCCAGTATAATATGCCAGTGTATCCATTTGGGTACTTTTGGAATCGTATAAAAGTAAGTTAATCAGTAAGGTGGAGTCCCGCTTTGCAGAAGAGACAGGCCTTAGTGCAGTGCATGTATATGTTCCAGCATTATCAGTCATGAGTCTCGGTCTCCTTTGGAGAAGCAGATGGCTGTCTCTCTGTGGCCTCAGCTCTGGGTAAGACAGTGAGAGAAGTGAAGTCTGGCGTGTTTTCAGGATCATCTGTAGTCTTGCTTCTGTTCTTTTTTGCCTGGTTCATGTAAAGCTCACAACCGTTTCCTCTTCTTACAGCCCCCTCTCTGTTTCTCTAAGTGCAGCAGTCCAATTAAACTGTGCTTTATATAACAAATCAAAAGCTGTCACATACAACATTAGGTTCTACTACAAAAATATGTCCCTCATTCTCCTTCCTGCTCTCATCTGTCTCTCTCACTCTCTCTGTCTTCTCCTTCCTTCCCTCCCTCTCTCTCTCTCTCTCTCTCTCTCTCTTTCTCTCTCACTCTCTCTCCCTCTGTGAGGCACCCGTGTTTGAGAGCTCTGATGAAAGTTGTTGCTGTTGGAGCCATTGCTCACTGAATGCTCCTTATTTTGCCTTGGTGCAATACTACCACCAGAGGCAGCACCAGGGCCGGCCCAAGCCTTTATGGGGCCCTAAGCAGAATTTGGGGGGCCCCCCACTGCCTTGGTGCCGCCAATACTATTGACTATTGTCAATGCTTGATCATTCACACACCTACTGTAAACCTAACACACCCATTATCAATTTTATTAGTTGTAGCTGTGTTGCTTACAGCATACCAGTGTCAGCCTGGCATGTTTTTACCTTTCTATGGTTTTTAACTTTAAAAGGTAGCAAACTCACACGAGTGGTCTGGTGTTAATTTGCACTTTAATATTCCAAGTGATGCAGTACTAAGTGGCATACTGAACGTGGTGTACTGAAAAGTAACAAAATAAACCAGCAGACAATGCATTTACTGTAAACAAGTTAACCACTTTAATTGCTTTTGGTTTAAAAAATTTGCAATGTGCAAAAGTGTAGAACAGCGATCAACTACAATTAAAATCAAATAACTTAGATAAACAGTACCTCCCTCAGTAAGGTTTCCTTCTTATATAAAAAAATAAATGCAAATGTAAAAAAAACAGACAATATTAAATAAATTAAATAAATACTTAAATAATGACATAAAATAAACAGAGGAACCTGTAACAACAGAACAATAATGGTTCAGGAATAAAATATAAAGCTGAATAATTATTTTTGAAAACTATGTACAGATGTGCACAAGGTTCAGATAAAATGAGAAAAAATCCAAAATAAACTGCTTTAATTCAGACATTTACTCTTCTTTTTTTCCTCTTACAAACTACCTCAATATTCCACTTTCTCCTTAGAATCTGTGTTTCCTGGCTTTTCTGGAGGTCGTTTATGACATCACTGTAAGAGATCTTGATTAAACCAGTAGTATTAGCTAGCCAGCCTGTTAACATAATATTGCGTTTTTGTATGATTACCATTGACATAATATAATATATTACAAAAAAACAAAACATTTCAAGCTCTCTTGTGGGACATTTCAAGCGCTCTTGGGGGCCCTCTGCTGGCCACGGGGGCCCTAAGCAGGCGCTTAGTTCGCTTATGCGTCGGGCTGGCCCCGGGCAGCACTGAGCTCAAAGGCAGCAGGGAGAGTGTGTCCTGTTTCCCATCAGGAGGAAAATTGATTAAGCCCTCTTTCTGTAGAGCTGACGGCCTGGTTTTTACTCTATAGCTCAGAGTGTATGTGCTGCCTGAGTGAGTGTACTTAAGTAATGAAATATTAAGGCCCTTGTTTCTGCCTCATGAGTTAAATGAGTGAAAGCTCCCGGAGCAGGAAATGAGTCAGGAAAAGCTGCTAAGAGAGTATTGATTGTTCAGCCTGACTGACACTCAGCATGACCTGATCAGGTCTCTGTTTCGTGGTCACACATGAGGTTGGATGTATGTGGACACATGTTAACTGCCTGGGAGTGAAGACGCCTGCAGGTCTGAAACCACTGGGCTTATGGAACACTCATGATCACTGCCTGTCAATCTGAGCTCAAACACAGTAGTGCTAATCTTGATACAAACAGAATGGAGGGTTCAGGTATTGCCTCAGATTGTAGAATGAGCTCATCCTATTCACCAGCAAATATGAACATAGATAGAAATGCACAGCCTGTATCCAGACTAATAACAAAAGAAACACAAGTATATTTGCATTTTTGATTTCTGTTGAACTGTATAAATATCTGGATTCTGTGTGTCCAGGTTGCACTGTACTTGTATTAACGTGACTGATCTCTGTAGCCCCTCTGGGTTGGGTAAGCTGAATAAAACTCATGCTGTTTCATTTCTTCCCTTCCAGATCAGTCTGTGTTCAGGGATCCCAGTCTGAGTGACATGGAACGTCAGATTGTCTAAGGTGAGGCACCTACAAAACACACCTTACATCATGTGGCCCTCAAAACTCCTCTGCGACGGAGTGTAAAAAACTTCTCAGACCAATTGCCAAGCAGCTCCTTCTCTAGACCATTCTTTCATCCCCTGATTTTGTTGGGTGGGGGGTGATTATACAGAGCTCCGCCCACAAGAGCTAGCCCCCGCCCCGTGCTGCTTATCAGTGTGTGATGATGAGGAGGTTGTCTGTAACAGGCTGACTGATATTCCAGGCCCTGCTCTGTGTCAGAGTAACCCTGTCTATCAGTGACTGCTGAATGACTGCTTAACGGGGGTCACTGTTGAGTATGTTTTTTTTTCCTTATGGTTTTTTTGCTTGTGTTGTACTCTACCTCAGTAATAAGTCACTTTTGATAAAAGCATCTGCCAAATGAATAAATGTAAATGTAATGTAATTTGTAATATATTATACTGCAGCTCTAACACTGAAGGACTACAGGAGAGGCCATCAGTCTCTGGACTGAACACAATACGCCCTTTATTTACTCCTCCACCATCGGTGTGTGTGTGTGTGTGTGTGTGTGTGTGTGTGTGTGTGTGTGTGTGTGTGTGTGTGTGAAAGAAAGAGAGGTGTGTGTGTGAGAGAAAGAGAGAAAGAGAGAGAGGTATGTGTGGGAGAAAGAGAGGTGTGTGTCTGTGTGTGGTAGAGTGAGAGAGACATAATGTCTGATCCATACTGACCAGCCTTTCCCTCTTAATGAAGGAGCATATCATTCCACAGACAACCTCTTCCCAGCACAGTGCTTGGTGTACATGGAAGACTGCCCTCTAGTGGCTGACAGACACAACTACCCACAGTCCCCTGATTTTTCAAGGAGGTGTCATGAGTTCTGCCCAACCACTGATGCACTTAGCTTCAGCAGTCAGGCAGGAGATGCTTACAGGGTAGTAACCCTGCTTCATATGTGAATATATCATAAGAATAACAGGTGCTTCGGCTGATTTATGATACCAGACTGTTTTATGGAATTAGTAATCCCTGATACTCTAGGGCTGCTTTTTCCTTCTCTCATCTGATCCTCCTTCTGTAGCTCACTCCTTTTCCCTGTTTCCCTCTCTTTTCCCTCTCTGTAGACAGAACCTTCTGGCTGATACACATATCAAGAAAACATCTCCACCATCCCCTGTAGATATGCAAAAGGTAAACCCCACTGGCTAGCGCAATGCTCTGGGCCAGCTGGATGCAAGCTCTAATGGCCAGTTTTGAATGCACATTTCCTGTTGTGTGCACAGTCATGGTCAGTCTGAAACTGGTCTGTGTTAGAGATTCCCACTGTGTGGCGTGATACTGCACAGAAATAGTGGCAGTTACTTACGTTCATTTAAAGAGAAAATGCTCTGGATGTGTAATTCTCATATGAGCTGATATGTGTGCTGTGTGTGTATGTATGTGCGTGTGTGCATTTGTGTGTACTGTGTCCTTAGCAGATTTAGTGAGCTGCCTTTCTGACTGGATAGAGGTTTGTCTGTTATGCGTATTGTGATGTAGTGTCGTTTGATTTTGCCAGTCTGTTTTATGAATTGTTGGGGGATATTAGTGATGGAAAAAAGAAATGTGAAAATCTCATGATTAGAGCTAATTTGTCTCACATAGGAGATTTTATCTCCTAATTAAGACTTGTAAAGTCCTACTAATGAGATTTTATCACTAATAATGAGATTTTTATCTTCAGTTTTATCATCATTGGCACTAACACGCTTCCAGGGCAGTGTGTTTGTATAGCTGTGTTTATGTCATTACTGTCACACTGTGTTATTGTGTGTCGCCTTTATGTGACAGGAGACAGGCACTGCCCCGGGCAGCTTGTCATCCTCTCGGGGTCCTAGTGCCCCTGGGTCACCAGCCGTCACCATCGTGGTAAGTCTGGCGCCCCCTAGTGGTGGCTTGTGAGTTTGTGACAGGGCAGTCAGCGGGATATCTCTAAACTGTTCAAGTGAAATGAAGATGGACCTAACGGGGCTGCTTCTCTTTCTTACTGCCTCACCTCTCCTTTTGTCTCCTCTCTCTCCGCCCCTCTCTCTCTCAGGCCAAAATGGACAACCAGGTGATTGGGTACAAGGATCTTGCTGCCATTCCCAAAGATAAAGCCATTCTGGAGGTGGAGAGACCTGATTGGATGATCTACGAGCCGCACTTCAGCATCTCCTCGCTGGACCGGTCTGAGCTCTCCAGGAGTCGTGAGGTCAGAGCAGTCGCATTACGGCTAAAAAAAAGCATCACTGGCCATGAGACCTTTACTGCTGACATTCCCCACAGTGCCATTAATACTCTACAAATAATTATATTTCTTGCTAGCGTTAATTATTGATGACTCTGAAACACTGGAATGACAGAATGACCCTCTCTCTCCTTCTTTCTCTTTCCCTCCCTCTCTTCCCTCTCTCTCTTTCTCTCTCTTTTCCAGAGGTCCATTTCACCTCACTCTATCTCCCCTCCTCCCTCCCCAGGGGTAAGACCAGTTAATCCCCCTCCCGCCGACTGCCCTCTGACCCCCAGACAGAGACCGCACCCCCCGATCCGAGCCCCAGCTTGGATTTTATCATCTTAATGTGAATTTATCCAACAACAACACACATGAAACCATGATGTTGAGACTTGAGTTGTTCACCACAGATATTCCAGTAACCTAGCAAATATTTATCTCCTGAGGTCAGTCCATCTCCCGTCCTTCTGTGTGGAGTAGTCTCCGGTCGGCAACAGGGGGTTCCAGTACCGACTGCGTTAGAATGCTGGCTGTGGGTGTTCTGACCACACCCCTCCACAAAGACTCATTGTGACCCAGCAAATTAGTATACTTTTAAAAGAGACACAATGTTAAGCACATGGAGCTGAATTTCTGACCAGCAAAGAGAACCTGTGCAGGGCTTGGATTGGCATGTTTGTGAGGTTACATTAGATAAAGGGTCATAGAGCTTGCCCTGATAATGACCCTCTTCTCTGCTTTTATGTAGTTGAGGGGTGATTATGGGTCTTGCGTTATGATGAGATCCTGCTTGCTTATAACAACACCTTGCCTCAGAGCTTTTCGCCAGGAGACAGTATTGATTGGCTGTAAATCAGACAGGTACTCGTGTGTCTCCACTGAAAGCCTGAAGTCTGAGGGTGGGTCTGAGTCACTGACACAGCTGCCTTTTGGAAAGGCCTCCCTTCCTGTTCTCTCGCTGGTTCATAGCTTTTATCTCCTACATTAATTATTAAGATGCTGATTGGTTGAAAATGCTTGAAGATTTGTTTCTTCAGTATAACAGAAAGAACAGGGTTAACACTCAGAGGAATCTGAGTAGGAAGGGTCAGAAAGGACTAATCTGACTGTAGCACTACACCATGTATCTGTGTATGTGATTTTCCTGCCAAACCAACTGTGTCATGAGTGAAGTTTTATACAGTGTTTATCTTTTGTTAGTATGTAAAAGAACATGTTCAAACAGATGAGTGGTGAAGAGTGTGTGTGTGAATGCATTCGTGTGGGTGTGTGTGTGTGTTTCCAGGATAAAAACTGCTGATGCTGTGGACCCACTGCCTCCCCTTCTCTCTCTCCCCCTCCCTGTCTCTCTCCCTCCCTCCCTCTCTCTGTCTCTCTGCCTCTCTGTCCCTCTCTCCTCCCTCTCCCTCTCTCTCTCTCCCTCCCTCTCTCTCTCATCTCTCCTCTCCCCTCTGTCTCTCTCTCATCTCTCTCCCTCTCTCTGTCTCTCTGCCTCTCTGTCCCTCTCTCCTCTCCTCTCTCCCTCTCTCTCCCTCCCTCCCTCTCTCCCTCTCTCTCTCCCTCCCTCTCTCTCTCCCTCTCTCCTCTCCCCTCTGTCTTTCTCTCTCCCTCCGTCTCTCTCTCTCCCTCTCTCCTCTCTCCCTCTCCTCTCTCTCTCTCTCTCTCTCTCTCTCTCTCCTCTCTCCCTCTCCTCTCTCTCTCTCTCCCTCTCTCCTCTCTCCCTCTCCCTCTCTCTCTCTCTCCCTCTCTCCTCTCCTCTCTCCCTCTCTCCGTCTCTCTGCAGGCCTCGGGGGGAGAGCAGAGGGAGTGGCCGGAGCAGAGGTCCCTCGGGGGGGACTCCACGCTGGGCTCCACAGCGCAGATCCGCAAAATCAGCGCCTCCAAGGGCCCCATACAGCACTTTCACCGGCCAGGTACCTGCCCACACTGCCCTCCGGAAACCCCCCTGCCAGACCCCTCTCTGAACACAACACATCAGTGACATCATTGCCCGTCACTCACATGGGTGTCAGTGAGCTTCAGTTAGTGGTACAGTCCATATTTAATTTCATTACATCCAGTCCTTCCCCCGCAGTTAATGGTACAGTTCGTATTTAATTTCATTACGTCCAGTTCTTCCCCCACAGTTAATGGTACAGTCCGTATTTATGTCTGATGTTATCTGGGTTAATTTTTATAAATGTGTTCTGTGGTTCTCTTCAGACAATGGCACCAACATCTATAAGAAGCCGCCAATTTACAAGCACGGTAATGTTTCTGTTGATTTTTTCCGCTGTTTGATTGACGGTTGCATGCAGTGAATGTGATTGTTAGATCCAGGCCTGGAATGAGTTGCAGGAAGGTTTCTGACGCTGTCTGGGGTGCACCCTGTCTCCTGGCAGACATCTCCATGGCTGCCCCGCATGTCAAGCACAGAGGTGACCTCATCATCGCATCCTCCAAATTCCCTGCTGCCCAGCCTCCCGACCCCAACCAGCCTTCCAAAATCGAGACGGAGTACTGGCCCTGCCCCCCCTCGCTGGCCGCCATGGGTGCGCTCCCCCCTCCCTCTCCAGGTCACAGACGCCATGTTTATAATTGGTCTTTTTTCTCTAAATCCCCTTTCTTCTCCTCTAATTCTCCTTTCTCGTCTTCTAATCTGCCTTCCTTATCCTCTAATCCATCTTTCCCTTGCTGTAATCAGTCTTTTCTCCGCTCTAGTCAGCCTTCTGCTGTGATCGGTTTTTCTCCTGTAATCGGTGTGCTCCGTGCTGTTAGAGATCGAGTGGAGGAAGAGGAAGACGAGACATGGGGGTACAAAGGAAGAGGAGGATGATGAAGGGGATCTGACAGAAGACGCCAGGCGGCAGCAGCAGCAGGAGCTAGACAAAGTGAGAACGGCATCGGCTACTGCATAGATCACATACCTGTGACTCTACCTGTCAGATCACACATCTGCTAACTATGCCACATGTGGGTAACTATGCTGTCTGCAACTATGTATAACAGCAATGGCCCACCTGGGATTTGAACCAGCAGTGTTTGGGTTACATGTCCAACTCCTGATCTCTGCTCCTGGGGAACACTCCCAGAGGTGGAGTTATCCATGGGCTGTTTTTGTATAAATTTGAATAATTTAATTTAATATAAATTTGAACTTTGAATTGGCCTTTGAATTGAACATCAGCAGAGGAATATCCTGTTTCCACCTGCAACCTCAGAGACAGGTGACAATAGTAACAGTGGAGCTGAATATCCGGTCACAGTAAAATATCTGTGGTGATGGAGCTGCTTCTCTTTCAGATCCAGTCCAACCTGGGGAAGTTAATTCTGAAGGAGGAAATGGAGAAATCAGTGCCCTTCCGCAGAAAGACTCGCTCACTGCCTGACAGAACACCCATGCACCTGGGTTAGTGTGTGTGTGTGTGTGTGTGTGTGTGTGTGTGCATGTTTGTGCATGCATGCATGCATGTGTCTGTGTGTGAGTGTGTGTGTGTGCACGCGTGTGTGTGTGTCTGTGTGTGAGTGTGTGTATATATATATATATATATATATATATATATATATATATATATATATATATATACATACAGTATTCATACAGTATATATGAATATATATTCAGATTGACAGTAGAAACACTTGAGGTGAATCATAAGGAGATCACCTTTTGTTTGATTGTGAGAGCACTAAGAAGGAAATTTTTTCATTGGTGATGGGAGAAGAAGGGCACGCCCATGACAGACATGTGTGGACAGTGTGAGATATAACCATTGAGACCAAACTGAAGTGTCCAAATGGTTCTGTCTTTTTTCCCCACAGGGTCAAATTCCAACACCTCCAAAGCCAACACCCTCCCGGCCTGCAGCAGAACCGGCCTGACCCGGGTGAGTGTGCAGAGAACCACACCAGCAGGGGGTGCTGTGAAGCTGCCATTGCTCTGGACACATTCACAGCTGGGAAAGATGTCCCATACAGCAGACCCGTCGTTGTTCTAGAGGGAAACCAAAAAGCACCAGTACTCTTCTGTACAGATAATGAAAACTGCCCAGTGCTCAAAGGGGCATTTTCATCTGCCTCAAAAATACATTTTAATAGAATACAAGAATACAATATTTGCATAATGATGCAATACCTTACATTAAATTACATTACATTCATTTAACATATGCTCTTATCCAGACATCCAACATCCAACACAAGAAAACAGAAGTGTATCCATTCAAGTTAAATGAGCAACAGCATTATCACAAGTTAATTTTTGCTAACCTGAAACTAGACAGCCTAGAAAAGTAAGGGAAGTCAAGTGCACACAGTACTATATATCACATAGCCACTAGATCACAGTATCCATGACATTTACATTTATTCATTTAGCAGACGCTTTTATCCAAACACATTACGACACGACAAGTAAAATAAGCAGCAAGTAGTTCAAGTGTTAGGAAGTGGTTTAAAAGCTTGTCTCAGGTGTGATTGGTCAGAGCTGCAGGTTTAAAAGCTCATCTCCGCTGTGATTGTTCAGAGCTGCAGGCGTAAAAGCTTGTCTCAGCTGTGATGGGTTAGAACTGTAGGTTTATGTCAGAACTCAGGCAGGGACTCAAGCGCAGACAGAGGAGATGGATGCAAACGGGTTTATTTAATCCAAAGGGCAATCCAAAAACGAAGTCAAGGCAGGCAGAGTCGGGCAAGGCTTAAATAGGGCAAGGCTGATGAGGAGACGGGATGCAGGTGTGCAGGCAGGCAGGTGCAGACAGTCAGGTAATCAGGTGGGCGGTGACAGGGCGGAGAGCAGGGCAGGGCTGGAACACAGGGAAAAACAAAAGCACATGGACAGGGAAAACAAAACAACCGGCTAAGACGCCGCAGGCCTGACAGTTTAAAAGCTGGTCTCAGCTGTGATTGGTCAGAGCTGCAGGTTTACATCTTGTCTGTGCTCTCTGTTTGCAGCTGCAGTCTGCAGAGTTTCCTTCCTCTGGGAATGACAGGGAAAGGCCAGGTAAGACTGTGAAAACTTTATTTTCTCACTCTGTTTGCTTTAACCATATTCTGAGTGATGCAATACCTTATGGTAACCTGTGATATGCTGTTCATGCTCATTGTCCTCTGTTCTTTTTCAGGTGTACAGGTAAGACTGCTTATTTTGATTACACATATGTACACACAGACATGCTCATAATACAGTATATGGCTTTTTAAAACCCAGAACCAAATAATTTACCATTTATTTTTATGCATACGCATGTTGAATATTCTTCAATAGTATATTTTTTGCGCAGTTATGCATGCGTTGAATGACAGCCATCATGATGTACGCACCTGGTGTTGTCAGTAGGGTTTGAGGGGAAACGTTACTGTAACGCTGCAGTAACGTGGCTACAGCGCAGAAGCAGCACAGTAATGACAGCACTTGCACTGTTCACCTTATTTCTGTAGAACGGAGAGACCCAGAGGGGCCGCATGGACCGGGGAAACTCCCTCCCCAGCATCTTGGAGCAGAAGGTAAGGGGGGGGTTAATATCCTAAACATCATCACTCACAGAGGGGCCTGACACGCCCTCAAAAGATTTCCTCTCAGCAAGGTGAGGGGCTCAAATCCGGGTGAGTTTTCTGCTTTCGCCGTTAAAAGTAAAGGATAAGGTCCTGTGGTGGATTTGAGGCTTTGGTTCCTGCAGTGACCTTGCCTCCAGGTGTGTGATTGCACCTGTCAGTTAGGCTGTGTCAGGACGAGGCTTTTTACCTGCCGAGGAAGATTCCGGTTAATTTTAAGAGGCCGTCTTTCATTCTCTTGGTAGATCTACCCCTACGAGATGCTCATCGTCACCCATAGAGGGCGCAGTAAACTCCCTCCTGGGGTGGACAGGACCAGGCTGGAGGTAGGAGGCCCAGACTGTGGCCTGTGTGCAACTCTCCAGTGCGCACCCAACGCTCTCTAAATGTTGCTGTGACGTTGCAGGGGCGCTATCCAGTTTCCCTGCCCTCATAGCAGGGAGCTGTGTTCTTTGCAGAGCTGCATCAGGTCGATACGGGAAGAGAGGATCGCTTCTGCAGGTTAATCTGTTTCCCTCTAATTTAAGTCCAGCACAAGCTTTCAGCTTTAAAAGCACAAGACAGATGTAACTGTAACAGTGGACATTTGGTGGAGGATGAGAAAGAGGGAAACCAGAAGCTCTTAGTGATCAGACACCAGTCTTGCCTCTCACGTAGGAGCCGGGCCTATGGGATGTCTGCTTTATGGTGTTTTACAGTTGGGTTTTTGATGTGAGCGATCGACACTCTCCGTTCCTTTCTCCCTACAGAGACACCTGTCCCCAGAGGAGTTCCACCACCTGTTCGGAATGACCATCGCAGAGTTCGACCGCCTGTCGCTCTGGAAACGGAATGAGTTGAAGAAGAAGGTTTCGCTCTTTTAAATGAGAGGAGAGGTGTTTCTCCCGAATGCCTTTGTGTTCCCTGGGCAACCAGGAAAAAATCTGTTCCTTTACCAGGCAAATAAAACTGTTGAAATGCTTAATCTGGCAGCAGGATGAGAAATCCCTGTATGGCACGACCATGCTGTAACACATCTTTAATACAAGTCCCATCGCCGAGTTAAACACGGACACAACGCAGCTCCAGCTTTCTGACTAATCATACATGTAGGCCACTGTTCCTGCCTCTCTCTCTAACTGTGTCCGCAAAGCATATGAAGTTTACAAAGGGCTGTATGTTAGATTGCTTTTACATCTTCTGTCCCATCCTCCCGGACAGCAGGACACCTGTTGTTGGGTTGGCTCAGAGATGCGGCAGAGCTCAGAGCCTTTCCTCACTGCACAGGCTTGCCTTGTGAAAGAGATGGTGCCCACAATGAGTCAGTTATGAAAAAAAGGTCCCATTTGCCGAAACTCTAATCAAAAATGCGTAGTCACAGTGTCTTGTGAAAAATTAGACTGTATTCATGTTGTGAAAAAAAAATGAATTTAAAAAGGCACTGAGTTGTTACTGCTGTTCAGCCATATATTCACACAGATTCACATCCAGTTGGAAAAAAGCTAAAGTTTCTTGCGTTTCTTTCAAAAGCAAATGAAATTATTTTTGGTTCAAGGGGGTGAGGACTTTTCATTTTCATTTGACACGATCCATTACCAATCAGAAGCATCAAAATAGCAATGGTTGATTTTTCTGATATAGTGTCCCATGGGAATTCTGGGTACTGCCTTTTGTAGGTAACACCATGACCATTTCGTTCATCTTAGACAGAGCAGTATATAATCTTTATTTCCTATCACTTCAGTTTGATTCCTCTGTTTTTGTGACCACTGCCCTTCTGTTCAGCTCTGTAATCCAAATTTAAAGTATTTTCCTTGAAGAAAGTTTCAGTCATTCTGATTCTCAGGATTTTGGAAGGAAGGGGGGTGGTGGTGAACAGAGCTTGTTATTTATTTATACCTATAATGCTCATATATGGCAAACTTGTTGCCTACTGTAAGGGGCAACAGAGGAAATAAAGGCCTGTGTTTTGATTGGTGTAGAGGCCAGTGATGAAAGCTTTATCTGCTCCCTCCACACCTTCAACATACACCTGTCAATCGGACCTAGTGACTCCTCCCTCATACACAAGGGCAGGGCCCAGTGACACCAGACTCAAAATTCCTGGGTGTGGCTTCTTTTCCTCCAGCCTCTCTTCTGATTGGCTGGCTAGATCTAGTTCCAACCAGCTGCTTACTTTGCCATTGGCACTTCCTGAGCTTGCTACAGGATGGGATGCAAACATACCTTTAAACAGCCAGTCATCTAGACCTGGTTGTGATCATTTCGAGTGACGATTAAATAGGACTCATCCAGACACATCTGATTCTTCTTTCCTTTTACTGGGTCTGTCTTTCGAGCCTTTGTGCATCTTTCTGTTTCATTATCCACAAAGTAGATTCTAACATTAAACCCAACCTCCAGTCTCATTCTGATAATCCAGGGAATATAATGTATGTTTTTAATTACCAGGATAAATTAATGTGAATCACACACATTTGTTGATCCAGTTAAACTGCTCTAAGACTCAGCCTTGTTCTGGCTTTGCGGTTCTCCTTATTTTTGTGCTGGTTTCAGGTGTTATCAGTGTCTCTGGTTTGACTCGTTTTCCTTGCTTTTGTGCCCATTCTCAGAGCCTTAAAGATGTAATATGGACACTCATGTAAAAAAAAGATGAAGCAGTGCATTGTGGGTACTGTAGAGTTGAATGGCGGTGGGAGGGGCTCTAGGCTGGCTACTCCAGCACCTGAAAGGGGCCAAAGCACTTCCCGGCACCCCTCAACTGCCTTTATTAATATCTACAATGGAGAGTAAAGGCGTCTCTCCTGGTCTGATTGTTTGTCTGTGCGTGCATTTATGTGGGTGTGTGCGCGCGCGTGTGTGTGTGTGTGTGTGTAAGTGCATATGAGTGCATGAAAAACTATGACTACTTGGAACTCCTACATGACATTGTAATATGTGACCTGGACATTGGTGCCGTGAATAAATATAACCACCTATTTTTCTCTTGTTAATATCCACTGATATTGCTGTTAGTTTGGTCCCCTAATTGTTATT
The DNA here is from genome assembly GCA_019176425.1 of Megalops atlanticus. NCBI lineage: Eukaryota > Metazoa > Chordata > Actinopteri > Elopiformes > Megalopidae > Megalops > Megalops atlanticus. The sequence continues at coordinate 1,190,095 of CM032880.1, read as the reverse complement.
CATTGTTTTCACTTATTCATTGATTTCATTTATTGTTTTGTTTAATAAGCACCTGCCTGTTCATTTACCACAAATAAGACATAAACAGGGCTGGTAGACACAATGCTTCATTCTGAATGTGATAACAGGGGTGTACTCCTTATCTGTACTGTATATTATTTTATCAGTAGGAAGTGGAGGATATTTGGCCACCTGTACCATTTGTCTTCCCTGAAACAGTGTGGCCACAGACCTGTACACTACCCCTCCATCTCTGTGGAAGACTGCAGCCCAAATGTGTCTTTATCTCTCCTGCTGTCCCTCTGCTATTTCCATAATCTCAAAAGTAAACCAATAAATGAAAAAGAAGGAAGTGGTTCTGTCCTCATTTCAGTGCTGAGAAACAGTTTTTCCTCCCTCCCATTGTGGAGTGTTTTTTTTTTTTTGTCATCCCCCAGTAATGTGCATGCAGTTACAAACAGCACCAAATCAGTCACACGCTCCGCATATGAGAGTGCAGTTTGTTTTCAGTTTCATACGGAGCGAGGAAATTTCTGACTCTGTGTCATGAAGCCAGGAGTCGGCCTCAGCCTCTTTGTTTGCAGCCCTGGCTGAGGGTGGGATTTTGTGCTCCTATCCCTGTTTTTATTTTCCCTTGTCCCTCACATCACATTCACAAATATCTGGTCTGTCACCCTCATGCCATCGTTTTTAGTACAATAAACTAAATATCAAACAACCTATCACTGCTTGTAGCTGTTGGAGCCGGGAGGACAGTTTTCAGGCCGAGAGGAGGTCCAAATAGCTGGTGAGTTCACCTACACCTCTCTGGTGTAACTCTAAGGTAATAACTCGAAGGTAACCACTAGGTGAGGTATTCAGATCATAAAAAAGGAAGCATCAGATGGATTACGAAGCCCTGCTGAGAAGGCAAGCAGCTCTGAGTGCAGGCAGTCAACAGATACCCACATACATGTCTAAATCCCAAGAATTGATCTTTCCTATTCTATTACAAAATAGCCACATCATTGTACAAAGTTCAGTTTGTTGTGGCTTATTTGAACAAAACAGGTTCATTACATGTTTACATAAACACATCTGACCCGAGGAGACTACCTGATTACGCAAAGTTGTAAATTTCAACAGAATGCATGTTTAAATGACAGAAGGTGGCATTATGCATATAGCTAAAGCAAAGGATTAACAGAACTCTCCTGTTAAGCTTATCAAGTTCCCAGCATCAATATTGCAAGTATGAAGAAACAACTTAAAAAAGTGCATATAAGGTTAGATTAAGAGCAGAGACAATAACTAAATCAAAAGTGTTATAACCCAGTTGTCTTGTGCCTTTTCAGAACTACCTATGTATCGTTGGAACCATCCTACCTTGCTTTTGCCTCCATTAATCTCCTGCTAGCCAGACAGTATGCATATCTCCACATCGTCTGCAGAATAGTCTTATGTTGTAAATCCTAGCAACCTGTATGGATCAATAATTGAAATTGTCGCAGTGCCTGGACTAGCCTATAGGCCTGTGGATATTGTTACTGTGAAATATTTTGGTTGGAGCTGGAGATGGCATGGGAGTTCTCTTGCCTCCTGTTCATCTATATCACCTGGCAGGTCAGTTTACATTGCATTACATTATTGTTATTTAGCAGACACTCTTACCCGGAACGACTTACACAGGTTACAATTTTTACACGTTTTCCATTTTGTACAGCTGCATATTTACTGAGGCAATTGTGGGTTAAGTACCTTGCCCAAGGGTAGGGTACCAGTGACCCAGTGGGGAATCAAACCAGCAACCTTTTAGTTATAAGCAATGTTCCTTTCCACTATGCTACGCTGCCGCCCCAGTTTCCTGCCCATCTCGTGCTTCTATGAGAAGAACTCGTTCAGTTACAGTTGCTAAAAGGAACTGCACTTGCCTGTAGAGGCCACCTTGTTCAAATGCACTGTCTACGCCAGGTGCTAGCTCTCTGCAGTTTCAAAAAAAAAAAAAAAAAAAAAACATTTTTTCATAATGTTAAACATATGGTCTCTGGACCCTCCACGTACATAAACCTCCACAGTGATTCATAACCCCTTGGGTTTGCCCAGCATGCTTGCTGGGTAGCATCAGAGCAGGACCTTTGATTCAGCAGGTGACACCGTCACAGGCTGGGGCCCCTCCATTGTCAGGGTGTGTTAGCACGAGTTGGTTTCATTTTTTTCCCCAAAGTACTTGAAAAGAGAGCAGAACAGATATATATGCCTTCTGGATACGTCCAGAACAGATATATATGCCTTCCAGATACGTCCAGAACAGATATATATGCCTTCCAGATACGTCCACGGTGTTGTTCACAAATAGAGGTACACATAAGGTCCAGACTGATGTAGAGGCCCATACCCCCTGCTTTCATACCCTCTGGTTTCATAATTTAAAATCTCTACCTCTCCCCCAGCTTGGAGAGGGGTTTTTGCAGGAACACCTGCTTTTACATTTTGCAGTTATCTGTGTGGCATTTTTCTCCTGTTAAAATTACAAGTATTAATAATAACTTCTTTTTCTGTTTTGCAGAAATGCTTCTCATTTTGTTTGTCTGGCGGTAAGTGGGGATAGTTTTGTGCTGCTGGCTGTTTGTTTGCCATGAGTATTGAGAGTATTGATCCAGCTGGAGGTGTCACCGTAACTGTCAGTACTCCGCTTCCCTAGCTGTGGTTTTTTTGTTTTTTTCCTGTCCATGTGCTTTTGTTTCCTTGTGTTCTAGCCCTGCCCCGCTCCCCGCCCGGTCTCCACCCGCCTGATTACCTCATTGCCTTCACCTGCCTGCCTGCACACCTGCTTCCCATTCCCTCGTCAGCCCTGCCTTATATCTTCCCTGTGTGTCCCTGTCCTGTTGCTAGTTCGTTACAGTGTTTCTCTCGCCTGTTTCGGCCCTGCCATTTGTCATCTGTGTGCCATTCTCGTATTCGACCTTGCCTGATCTACGACCTGATTCCTGCCCGCCGCTCTGCCCTGATCGCCCGAGATTCTGCCCGCCTCAGCGATGGCTGCTTTGGCACTTTCCGCCACTCCAGGTCCTCTGTGGATGATCAGCGAGGTGAGCCTGCTGCTTCACTCCCATCCAGTGCAAATAATAGCACCCATTGGCTGAGAGTCCGTCACTCTGGGGGTCCCCCTTTCAGAATGAGCGCTTCAGCCCACACTGTTGCCGTTTCTGACACTGTTTAGAGGAAAGATTTGCCACCAGTCATGTGGATTTTTCTACCACCACAAAACGTAAGGTGTTTCCTCTTGCGGTGGAAGTGGTCTGATGAAATCCCACTGAACTTCCTCCCATGATCCTGTGGGTGGTGTTGTGGTGTTAGTTTGTGCATGTATTTCTTTTCCTTGGATTGTTATGGAGAAATTTAGTGCCTTTGTAGACTCGGACACCTTTTTTTCCCGTCAGGCCCCCATATGCTCTGCTTAATCTTCCATAGTTTCCTGAAAACCAAAATGACTGACACTGTGAAATGCAGACAGTACTGTATTTACCACTGACTCTGATGTTATCATTTACCCTTATTGTAGCATAGATAGTGGTTTGTTTCAGTTATGCTAACTTGTGCTGTGAGAGGTGTACAAATAACCGTGCACTGGGGCAGCAACAGTTTTAAAGGTAACCTGGCAGATGTCCCGATTGGTCAGTGAGCAGACATACCTCAGTCACACCCTCTGCTCATTAAAGAGCTCGAACCCGGGCCATGTGCCTTCTGCGTTACCTGCATTTGCATCACTTACAGGTTTTTAAAATCATTTTCACACGTGTCTCAATACCATGTCCATTTTTTCAAAACACTTGACACATTCACCATATCAGTAGACTATGTGAACTGAACTGTATATTTTTGCATTGCTCTGATACAAAATGCATTCAATCGCCACTTCTTTGAAAATTCATGAATACCTCTCTCAGTCAATGTTCACCACCAGCAAAATTCCGTACAACTACAGCAAATTTTGCAGATGTTTAGATACTCTGTTCAAAACAGTTAACTTTCAATTCAAAACCTAACAAAATTTAGATCACTGTAGATGGAAATATGCTGCATTTTGAGAGACAAATGAAAATATACGCTTGAAATAAGACAGATTATTCTGATTTTAGCAGAAAGTTTATTCAGTGTTTTTGTTTGCAGCCTTGTTACCATCTATACAGAAGTGGTCACATTTACATTCAAATGTGCATGTATATAGGCAAAATATAGATGTAGTTGTCACTGAAGAGATTTTTCCACTATTACTGCTGTATATGTAAGTCATGGGCTATCAGTGAGAGAAAGAGACGCAAGAATGCAACTACAGTAAATTTACCACACTCAATTGTGGTATCTACAGTATTGTGACAGGCAAAACAACAGATCAAAAAGTTTGTTCTTGGTGTCATGATAGCTGCTTGGCTTCAAATATTTATAGGGCGTGGGGGATTGTAGGGATGGACAAGATATGCTAAATTTTTTTTTCTAAAGGTTCAAGGCAAGGCAGAATGTTGCAGTAAATGTGAAATTCATAAAAATTTGACCCAAAATACAGAGGACACCATGGATCAGCATTAGGGCTACAGCAGACTTCTAGTAGTAGTACCATGTGGTGTTGTTTCACTTACTGTACTAGAAATGAAAAGCATCTGCAGACTTTTTGTTGTACTATAGTATACCACAGAAATTGTAGCATAGAGCTGTCATGAGGCATATTGCAGCATTTCAGATTTATTTCTTTGGTATTGCAGTATATACTGTAAACTTTACTTTTTTGCAATGCAGCACTAATCTATGCAAAAACAGACAATATGACAACACATAATATATGCATTTTGCAATGCTTCAAGTTGTTAGTGTTTTTTAGTCCATTGTATTTTGAGTGACAAAGTAGTCTTGCTGGGAGAGAGCATTTGTGTGCTTAACAAGAGTTTTGAAAAAGTGGGCATGGTATTGACCTAAGTGTGAAAACAGTTGTAAAAAACTGTAAATGGCAAAATTGATCCAGAAACACCTTTTAACTGTTACCCCCAGGGGCTTGTGTTTCAGAACTGCTTTACCACTGTTTAAACAGGCTTTAGTGTATTTGCAGACATGGATTTGTCTCAAGGAAGTTCTGGAAAATTTCCACTTTTTTTTTTGGTAAATGATTGCTGAGAGAGTCAATGTGGATTTACAGAAACAACTGACCGAAAGTAAAGGAGAGGCACATCAGGGCTGCAAACACCTGCATCATCCAGCTGGATGGGACATTGAGGAAGTGACTTGTGAAAGTTCTGGAGCATTTGCCCTTTTTTGGTTGGGAAACGACTGGCAAGATTAAGATCATGTAAAATGGCGCGATCAATGTGGATGACCAGAGCCATCCGAGGTGTGTTTGGTGACGCCCCTGACCCCTCCATAAAAGCCTCATGTGGAGGGAAGGGGAGGCACATCAGGGCTGAACTTGGCAGCTCGTTTGGGTGATTCACCTCCCTCTCTCTCAGCTTACGAGACGAGCAGCTCGGCTTCATCTGACAGTGTGGTGCATCGGTGAGAGAACTTTTCACATATTCTTGAAGAATAACGAATTCAGAGTTTTAATGAAGTATCTGTTCCTAAACTCAGTGCCAAAGACAGACATGGAAGTATGGAAATGACTGATAGCCAAACAACTGCTTTGCTTGTCTTTACTTCTTTGACAGCTTCCTTAATGTTTACTTATGATTACATAATCATGGATACTGTTGTTGTCATTACTATCTTGCGTGTTCATCAGGGGAGCATGTGTAATTGTTTTGCTGTGTAAATAAACACAGAACTTTTTTCTGCTTAAACTTTTGAAAACTGTGTGGTTTCATCCCCAGCTATGAGGACAAACTGTAAGAGACCTAAGTGTGATCCTACTAGAATCGTAAAATATAAAATAAGAGGGAACAGGTATTTATTGGACTGTTATGGCCCCAACAAACACTGACTACAGCTCTCACAACACTAAAAGAGCAACATCCAAGCAACAAATATATCCCAATATATCTATCAGAGAATTTTCCCAAGAATAAAGAAATATCCTTTTTAAAGACTGCTGACAGAGAGAGATTAAGCCAAACACAAATCTGCCAACAGGCCTTGGACAACTCCCGTGAAACAGACACTATAAATGTTAATGTTGTATCTGAAACTCTGGGACTGCTTTCACTGCAGGCTTTTTGTGATTGTAGGTGAGGAACTCCAGACCTGCCTATCCAACATGCAGCTGCTGGGTCTCCCTCTCCTTCTCCTTCTCCTGCCTGCCAGCAACACACAGTTAACCAGTAGGTCTAATCTACCAGCATCCATCTCCTTATTCTGGACAGACATGTAGAGCCAGCAGGGCTACTCTTCCCTGGTTCAGGAGGGCAGCAGTGTCTTCAGGGCTACTGTAATTTATCAGTACTTGATTTGAGAAGCTCTATCAGATATCATGATGATATACAGTAAATGTGCTTTATCTTGCAGTGAGCTTTCTTACCTTTCTCCGAAGCATTTTTGTTTCAAGTAGAAAATATTATTTACAGAATACAGTACTGTTACAGTTACCTCATTTTGGCTACAGTTTTAATCAAAGTCAGGCAAATTTATCATTATGGGTGACATGAAAATTTTATATTTATTATTTTATTTATTCAAAGAGAAGTGCATGAAGTCGGACATGGTTCTTATTCATAGATCACTCCCTGATTAAAATGAATAGTGTCACTGCAGATCCTGAGATACTTTCTCACTGATTTTATTCCTCCTCACTGCAGGTAACTGGGATACTGACGCTGATAGTGAGTACTTTACTGACTCAGAGTTACTGTCAATAGAAACATGAAGAGAGAAATGAAAATTTTTTAGTTTGTTCTCTGAAACATTCTTCCTCCTACTGAGGAGAGGTTTACACACAGTTTTGTTGGCAGAGTCAGTTATGGAATAAGAACTGTGGGACACACACTGATTTGACTGACTGTTTTCTTTCTGCAGAAAACGACATTGATGTAAATATTTGTGTGTTCCCCTTCAAGTACAAAGACATAATGTATTATTCATGTACATCAGTGGACTCAAGTAAACACAGGCCATGGTGCTCTGTAACCAGTGACTATGACCAAGACCGTCTCTGGGGCTACTGTATCGGAGATCGCACCACAGGTAAATATGCTCATCACGTCTGATATGATAGTACACTGGGAATGAGTCTGTCAAAATATAAACCCAGAGAAAGTTTTTGGATGGGCATATCTTATACTCTTTTCATCAGCCTTGTACCTAGGTGCTCCATATGTCCAGCCAAACACTTACATACTGACACTCTGCATATGTATTAAAATGATTTTATTAATAATATTTTAACAGTTCATATGAAAATGTTATATGATTAAGTCACAATTGATATTGATATTCAGAAAATGACCCATGATGCCTTTAAAGTGGTTCATCTTACCACTTTGTGTTCATTAAACTGAAAACATGACCCTGTTTTTTTTTTTTTTTTTTTTTTTGTTTTGTTTTTTGCAATGTCCTTTCTGATTACTCAGAATTTGAGTCAAATTTAGCCTGAGTGAAAGGAAATTACCTTATACAAAGTCACGCAGAAGAATATATTCTTAATGTATTGATATCCTTGTGATGTGCTGAAATTAATTTCATTTTAATAATTTGTTTAGATTCCACTGCGGGAGGTGAGTTTTCCATTTCATTACTTCATTTAATTATTTAAACACAGAACATTTGTTTTATTCATGGATATCTATGGGAAATATAACCATTCAGCAAACAAGCAAGCAGAACAGTTGCAGCATCCGAAATTAACTTTTGAGTCCAACAGTAAAAGAAATTACCAGCTAGCTGGATTTTTCACCAGCCCCAATGATGTATTGCGAATCAAGCTGTATTCTGCCTGGATCCTGCGAAGCGCACCACCAACATTTGTAATATTAGCTATAACAGTAAACCAGCGATGGTTTTTGTTTTTATACCTAGCTAGTTAGGCAGCTAGCCACACATTATCTAAGTAACGTGAACACTACACAGAGACTATAAAGATGAAGACAAACCTGCTTGCATGGCCATTCTAAGTTGGAGAGCATTTGCCGTTCGGAAGAATGTCCTGTCATTGATTTACAGTACAAAACAAGAGGCAAACTGAAAGGAGCGTGTATTTGGGTGTCTTGTGTTTTACAAAGGTTCTTTGACTAACATGTTAGGCCATTAGCCTACCAAAGAGAAAATCTGTGTGTATTTGCAGGCTGGTGGGTGTTGATTTCGGACCCTGCAATTATTCCCATAGCTACTGGAAATATTCTTGTATGTTTTTCTTTCAGTTTGTCCTTAAAGTGTTTTTGATGGTGTGTGTCGCTAGCTGGTGTTTGAACTTGGTCACAGCGCCCTCTGTTTGTTCGGCAGACGCATGTGTCTTTCCTTTTATTTACCGTGGGAAGATGCACACAGAGTGCACCACTGCAGGTCATTTCCCTGGGGCTCCCTGGTGCGCCACTGCCAGCAACTATGACCAGGATCCAGACCATGGATGGGCTTACTGCACTAGCTCAGGTAATAAACACTGCCCCTCAGGTAACTTTCTGCCCCCCTGCCTCCCCAGTTAGTACCCTCTCCCCCCAACATGTACAGTTAAGTGGGGAAGACTATAGTGGAACAATAATGTCTTTCCCCAGAGGTAGAATAGAATGTGATTGGTCCCCTCAGCTGGGTGCCTAGGTCTTTAGCCCAATACAATGGATGTATCTCTTGAGATAGTGCAGACAGTTTTATTTTGAAAAGACAGTGCAGTTTAAAATCCATAGCAAGCCTGCCTCCATTACTTTGATGATATAACATTATTGGCATTGAGCAGATGCTCTTATCCAGAGCAACTTACATAGGTTACGATTTTTACATGTTACCCATTTATACAGCTGATTTTTTACTGAGGCAGTTCTGGGTTAAGTACTTTGCCTATGGGTAAACCAACAGTGTGGACAGGGGAAGCGAACCAACAACCTTTTTGTTACAAGCCCTGCTCCTTACCACTATGCTGCACTGCCACCACACTCATGCTTTACATTCTGAGGTGAAAGTGAATTTTGTTTTTCTGTTGCTTGTAATTTTCACCAATTTGTTGCATTAAGTACAGCACATTAACAATCAACAGCACAGTGAAACAGACAGAGGCTGCAGGGAGTTTTATTAGTGGCTTTCACATGCATCTCTCTTTATTTCAGGTGTAAGAGTTTACCGCATTCATGGTCGTTAACTGCAGAAGTGACAGACACAGCTGCCAAGGTAAAACCTCTCTCTTCTCACCAGCTCAACATCATGAAATGCCACATCTACACGTCTTACAGCCTCACACCTTCACTTTTTCAGTCCCCTTTTCCAGTTTATTTGGTGAATGCCAAATATTAGTCTGTTTATTGCATATATCCCATTCTGATTTCTACAGTTTCCCTCCTCATTTCACAACACTCAGGTTAATCTGGACAGATATTTGAAAAGTAATGGTACATTCTAGAATATTTCATTTGTTCAGGTTTACATCTTTCTGAATGTCTGTGTCCTGTTTTACAGATTATGAAGATGCCGGCTGTATAACCATGATTCACAGAAGTAAAAGACGGATAATTTGTTGCTTCGCTCATTCAATTTTGCTGCTTTGCTTCAGATAAGAGGGACATTTTCCCTTTGATTATGCTGATATAATCACTATCACAAAGCCGTGTGTCATCGCTTGCTTGTAACACATGTGTAGAGCTGCCTGTAGAGCTCTCACTCGAACACACCAACGACGGAAGTGAGCGAGTGGCGAAGGATGGCGTGCCGTCTTACCTTTGGTGGTTCGGGAACAGAATTCATTAAATATAACTGTTTTGATACATCTGACTCCAATTTTGTTATTGCTAACGTAGTTTAATTTAGTAACCGGACTACTCCAATGCCTCTCTGCTAATCGCTAAGATAGAATGCTTATACTGTATATGCAACCGAGGGACTGTAGCCTCTGGTCTCGTGTAGTGTTGCTCTATACGGGTTGCAGTCTCTCATGGAGATGCATACATGCCTGTGGCCTGCGCTTGACCTAAAGTGGCACTAGTTGTATAGGCGAGGGACTACGGAGTGTACCAACAGCATAATGATTCTATGAGCGCGTAATTAGCAGTTACCTTACCGTACAGTGATAAGCTGCAGCGAGTAAGACGGATGATGAGCATCGAGTTACGATAAATGAATTTATTGTTACAATGTATGGTTATCCAACATAATAAACAGTAGACAATGCAATGAAAAAACAGAGTACAACGGGGAGGCAAAGAATAATGAATTGGCTATACGCAAAAGTGCGCAGGAGGTCGTGTTAACGAGTCTCCCCGAACTATGCCAGTTTCCCCCCTATATACCTGAACATTAAATGTGGTATTTGGACTTTGGCGCCATGACCGAATATGATAAGTTCTGAAAACAACAGTGTAGTCACGATTGAGCAATTACAAATACCGTCGTAACCGGGGGGTAGGAGGGGTGTCAGCGGGTGAGGAACGCGAAGATAAGTGCATTCCTCAATGTCCACTTTTGTGCCACCTATCACAATCTTTATTATGAACCCGTCATACCTCCCTGCTACATACATCATTGACATGCATGTGAAATTAGCTTTCAAATGACACCAAACATGATTATGTTGCACATGAGAATGGCCATATTCTATACTTTTGCCAAAAGATGAACAGAGTCCTGAGGATGGCTGTGCTGTAGGTTGCCTGGCAGCAGACAGAGTCCAGAGTCCAGGATGCAGCTGCCCTTAGCGTGACCTGCTGACCAGGGATTAGCGACTTGGGTTGGATTGCCGCTCCCCCCCGGTTGAGTTGCTTAATAGTCACGTTTGATGGGTGTTGCAAGGTAACTGAGGTATCCAGGTATCGATTGCACCCTCCTGACCTCCTGCGAGCCCAAAGGTAAATACTTGCGCTCTTTTGGGGGGTTTGCAGGAGATGTGGTCCTGCAAATTGCCCTACACATGCTGAGCCACAAGGCCCGTGTTCAATCCCAACCATGTCAACAGCCAATGAGGACCAGGAGCCCACAGCAGCGCAGCGAATCAGCTTAGTTCAGCCAGGGTCAGGGGCGGGCCGGTCAGAGGGGGCTTCCTGGTCTCACTGCAGGTGCCTCGGATGATGTCAGCCAAGCCGCACTTCACCGTAGCACACCTGGTGACTTACAGTGTCTCAGGCCAGAGAAGCCAGCTGTGGACGAGCTCCTCTGCTGGATGATTGCATTTGCTGCCCAACACTTTGCTGCGAATGTGTGCCATGTTGGGGTGAGACTAGTCTAGCATGGCAAGTCCAAAATAGGGAAAATGGCAGAATATCAAAATACATAAAGAAAAAGCACTTAAAGAAACAAAGTCTCTCTCACAATGTAATGTGCTAAGGCAACACCACTGCCTTGAAGGATTGCAGTGCTTTGGAATTTCCTCAACATATGGGACAAACTGTGGAAAATGACATAAACATCAGCTGAGACCCACTCATAGGATATAGTCTCACTCCCAGCTGAATGTAGGAATAGCAAGCTTCATAAGTAACTGCCATTGCTTGTTCTGAGGCAGGACTAAAACTGCTTTTATGAATGACCCCCCCCCAAGAACAACTCCTACACTCCAACCTTTCAAATGTGGGCTGAAGACACACCTCTTCAGACTATACGTGGACTGACACCATTGCCATTTGACACTGTAAATCTAAGATTCTTGGCTTGTACTTCTAGCACTGTCTCTTAAGTTGTATTTGTAGCACGTTTTTGCCTAGGCAGTATAGCAGCACTTTATTGTCCCAGTGACTGCATTCAATACAGGTAAGCTCAGATCAGACTAGTTCTGTCTCGCTACACTGACCTTGTGCTCAGCTTCAGCACTATCTGCGTTGTATGACCTGTACACACATTGCTCTTGTGCCTGTTGTTTGCCCACTGTTTGCACTATTGTACGTCACTTTGGATAAAAGCGTCTGCTAAATGAATAAATGTAAATGTAGTATAACTGTTCAGAGTAATTCTCAGATGTTATATTCTCAGATGATCCAGATGGATGCACATGGAACCACACTGTGAAGCTGCTGTTTCTCTGGATTTTAACTTCCAATCATTGTTGGTAAAGGGGTCCTACACAGTTAAAATTAACCTTTCCAGAGGGAAAAAGAGCTTCATCAGACATTGACAAACAGGGAAAGGCACCAATACTCTACTATACAGATAATGACGACAGATTAATGCTCAAAGATAAAGCACTAACGCTTTACGGTGCAGGTAATAAAAGCTGTCCAATGCTGACAAATAGCACTAATATGCTATTGCGCAAATGATGATGACCTGCCTAACGGCTTGCAACCCAGACCTGCCTGCAACAGAGTCCGTTACAAAGAAAAAACACGATCCTAGTTGCAAAACATGTATTAAAATGCGTAATCACAGTGTCTCATGAAAAATTAGAGTGCATTCATGTTGCGAAAGAAACGAATTTCAACTTATTATGCCGTTCGGCTATATATTCCAGCAGATTCACGCCTAGTCAGGAAAAAAATTCATTTTGCTACCTGATTTACTTTCATATAGTTCTCTCCATACCAAATAATGGTGTTTGTCCCTTTTTTGAATGTTTCATTTAGAATGTCAATTCAAACAATGCAACTCTGACCTGAAGTAGTGAAACAGCAATGATTGATTTTTCTGATGCACTGTCCCATGGGAATTCTGAGTTCTGCCTTTTGTAGGTAACACCATCACCATGTCTTTCATCTTAAACAGAGCAGTATATAATCTTCATTTCCTATCACTTCAGTTTGATTCCTCTGTTTTTGTCACCACTGTCCTTCTGTTCAGCTCTGTGATCCTAATTTAAAGTTTTCCCTCTGATTGCTTCGTCAGAATTCAGGCATTCTACTTCTAAGGACTATTTCAGGAGGTAAAGAGAATGTTATTTACAGCTTCATTGTTTGTACATGCCAATGAACACCTGAGGGCATACAGTAAGTAAAACTTTGCCTGTTTGTACCACGAGTGTCTATGTGGCTCAAGAAAATGTTGACCGTGGCTGTTAATGGTTGTTAAAAGTTGTGCAACCTGAATGTGTGTTGTGTGAACTCAAAAGCTGGCAGCAGGCGGAGCCCCCACTCCAAGGCAGCAAAGGTGAGCTTGGGGTGAATACTGAGGATCTCCTCTTGAGCCAGCTCTTCCTGGCTCCACAGCCACAGCGGTGGTCAGTTCCATTCATTTCATTCATTTTAATCATATTTATTTAATTAAAAATGATGTTTTGGTGGGAACGGTCCAAATCCTGGCTTCTGGGTACTAATGGCAAAAAGGTTACTCTGAAAGATAGGAGGTTTTGCTAGTCCCAGTAACACCAAACCAGTAACGACCCTTCAACAAGCCCTGCATAACAGTCTCCCAGCAAAAACAGCGCTTGCAAATGTCTAATACCATCGTAAGGCTCCTGAAAACAAAATGCTGCACACTGGCCTCCCTATTCAAACCACATCCAATCCAACATCTCCATCCTGTTCAAAACTGCAATGGGGTTTTTCTCTCCATCCTGTTGCAGTCAGCGGTTCACCTGTTTATCCGTACCGGAGAGAAAGTCTCTAGCTGTGTGGTGACATCATGAGCACGTGTGAAGGAGAACAGTCACCTTTCCTCCAAACCGTTTGTTTTTTAAATGATTAATTTGTCTCGTTTAAGGATTGTTGTTTTTTCTGTTTTCAACCCTGTCAATAACTGAGCTCATCAATCAATATTATTAAATAAAAGTTAATTGTTTAATAGCTGAATGTAATTGCTTTTGTCTGTGCGAGAAAGCACATTGGTTAACGAGCCACACCTGCCTCATTAGGGCCATACTAAATAAAGGTGTGTGGCTGGAGAGCAGGAGGCTCAGTTTTTCAGCTGACCGTGTGCTCAGGCTTGCCTTATTTGTTCACTGGTTTTTAAAATAAATGATTGGGTTTTCTGAATATTTGCTTTCTCTCCACAACGTGCTTTTGTGTTGGTGGAACGGACAAAACACCTTTGGTGATGCTTTACCTGCTTCACCTATTTCCTGTAACACTACCAATACTCTGTACCTCCAACACACACCTGTAGATCAAACCTGGTGACTCTTCCTCTCCGATAAGCCGAGGGGTTTTTAGCTGGAAGGCGGCAATGGAGCATTCCTGGGTGTTGCCCTTTCGTTCTTCAGCCCCTCTTATGATTGGCTGATTAGATCCAGTTCCAACCAGACCTGCTCACTCTCTCATTGGCAGCTCCTGAGCCTGCTACAGGACGGTATGGAAACACATATTCATCTGGACCTTTATGACATTGAGATATATGGTAGTGTATGTACTTAACAACATCCCATTGTTTTCTAGGTGGTCTAGATTCACATTATCAAAAAGTAACTTGTGGTAACGTATGGTGTTGCACTTCTACTCACTGGTCTCGCAGTGTTGTTAGCCTGGTCTGACACTGTTGTTCATTTCACTGGGATTAATACACTTATGTTCTGCTCTGTTGGAAGTCCCTCTGGATAAGAGCATCTGCTAAAGGTGTGTAAAGTGTTGTACACACAGGTAGTGCTGCCACACTCAGTTAAACAGCTTTAGGCCAGTTAGATAGCGGTTAGGAAGTGGGGTTTTCACCTCCCCTGTTTCAAGCCCAGGAGTTCCCTCTCTGCCCATTGGCTGCCAGCTGGCGTGAGGGAGCATGGGTAATCATGCCCTGTGAGAATGCAGTTGCTCCTGTGCTGTGCGATACGCTCCCATTGTGCACAGCCTCGCTCTGGCTCTGAGGCTCTTCTTATTCTTGCGCTGGTTTCAGGTGTTGTCAGTGTCTCTGGTTCTATTCATTTTCCTTTTAATTCAGATGCTTGCATAAAGAAGATGAAGCAGTGCATTGTGGGTACTGCAGAGTGGAATGGCTGTTGGAAGGGCATAAGGTTGGCTACTCAAGCACCACAAGGGCCAAAGTTCTCCTCAACACTGGTGAAACTGCTGTCATTAACTTCCCCATACTGCAGAGTAAAGGTGTCTCACCTGTTGCCTCTGGCTCCGGCTTATGTGAAACAGCATGTGATCATGAAATGTGCCTTCTTGCCTGTTTGTCTGTGGATTCCCCAGACAATCCAGCATTCTTCTTTCCTCTCTGCTGGTCGCGCACACATGCACACATCTGTTCATTTAATACACGTTTAAAACCATTACACCAAATGTAGAGTTATATTACCTTATTATTGAGGGTGTTATGGTATACAATTCCTTTGGCTCATTTAGTTAGTTTAGATGGTTGTGTTTCCATAGAAGTAACAGTCCCTAATTGGAATCTTCAATGAATTCGACTTCAGATTTCATTCATCAAAGACCAGTTAGAAACATTTATTCTAAAAAAGGAAGTGAAATCGGAGTGTTGCAATCACCCATGACCAGTAGTGCTACCCTACTGCATGGTCACCTTGCCCAGTAGCAGAAATCATGGTGGAAATATGTTTAGAGAGATAAGCTGTCCGTTATCCGTTACACACAATTGCAGATCACTTCCCTGGCACTCAACACTCCACTTCAGTTGTGTGAATTTGGTTTTGTACCTGTCTTTGTAGAAATGTTTTCCACTGTGCTGAGGGGCATCATGGGAGCCTGTTGTGCATTAATGCAGTGGAAAGGCTCTCTTCCCAAAGCTGCAAACACCTGCATCATCCAGCTGGATGGGACATTGAGGAAGTGACTTGTGAAAGTTCTGGAGCATTTGCCCTTTTTTGGTTGGGAAACGACTGGCAAGATTAAGATCACGTAAAATGGCGCGATCAATGTGGATGACCAGAGCCATCCGAGGTGTGTTTGGTGACGCCCCCGACCCCTCCATAAAAGCCTCATGTGGAGGGAAGGGGAGGCACATCAGGGCTGAACTCGGCAGCTCGTTTGGGTGATTCTCCTCCTTCTCTCTCAGCTTACGAGACGAGCAGCTCGGCTTCATCTGACAGTGTGGTGCATCGGTGAGAGAACTTTTCACATATTCTTGAAGAATAATAACTGAGGTTCTTTGCTCTGACAGTTTTAATGAAGTATCTGTTCCTAAACTCAGTGCCAAAGACAGACATGGAAGTATGGAAATGACTGATAGCCAAATAACTGCTTTGCTTGTCTTTACTTCTTTGACAGCTTCCTTAATGTTTACTTATGATTACATAATCATCATACTGTTATTGTCATTACTATCTTGTTTGTCTAACAGAAAGTATAATTGTTTTGCTGTGTAAATAAACACAGAAAATTTTTCCCGCTTTAACTTCTTAAAACTGTGATGCTTCATCCCCAGCTATGAGTATAAACTGTGGCGAGCTAAGCCTGATCCTAACAGAAACATTCTCTAAGTAGATGGACTAACTTTGCTGCCAAGTGTATCAGTTATGGGTGTTTCATCCTCTACGTTGCAATCACATGCATACAGCTATGCATACTATCAGATAATATTCCCCATGATAAATAATATAAAACATATCAAAGGGCTGACAGAGAGATATCAATAGAAGTCCTACCAACAGCACTATGATGATGTCTCTGATCCCTGTGAAACAGACACTGTTTAAGGTCAATAGGGAACAGTCCTGGAACATGCAGTTGTATCTGAAACTCTGGGACTGCTCTCACTGCAGGCTTTTTGTGATTTTAGGTGAGGAACACCAGACCTGCGTATCCAACATGCAGCTGCTGTGTCTCCCTCTCCTTCTCCTTCTCCTGCCTGCCATCAACACACAGTTAACAGGTAGGTCTAATCTACCAGCATCCATCTCCTTATTCTGGACTGACATGTAGTTACAGCAGGGCTGCTCTTCCCTGGTTCTGGAAGGCACATCTTTGAAGTAGACGGAATTTTCGTAGAATAAGTTTGTGATTACAAAGTTCTTCATGTTTTGATTATGATCAGGCAAAGCCGTCATTCTGGTTATGTGTATTATTATAAATTGCTTATTAGAAATTTATTTCACAAGTAGGTGAAAACATCACAGGTAGTTTTAGGTAATTCAGCTGTTAGTGGGTGATATTTGAAGGAGCACAAAAAGGTGAATGATGATTATTAAATTACATCCCTCATTCATAGATCACTCTCTGACTAAAATGTACACTGTGATGGCAGATCTATGGCAGATTGTTTCAATCTAAATTAGTGAGATGAAAGCTAATGTACTGGATCAGCTGTGGAATGAAAACAGACTGACTGATGTTGTTTCTTTCAGCAGATAATAGCATTGCTGCAAAAAACTGTGTGTTCCCCTTCAAATACAAAGGCAAAGAGTATAATTCATGTACCAAAGCGGACTCAGATGCATCATGGTGCGCTTTAACCAGTGACTATGACAAGGATGGTAAATGTCGATACTGTAGAAAAGATGAAATCAAAGGTAAATTTCTTCATCACTTCTAATATGATAGTACACTGGGAATGGATCTGTCAAATATATGAATAGACAGAAAGTGTGTAGTTGGACATACCTTTTACTCCTTTCATCAAAATTTTACTAAGGTGCTGCATACATGCAACTAAACACTTATCCTGAATTTAGTTGTCAAATGTATATTGACATTTTACATACATATGTATAAAATACTAAAATTCTGCATCTGATATTCAGAAAATGAGCCATGTTTTCTTTCGGGAAGTTCCTTTTATCAGGTTGTCTATGAATCTGAAAACTTTAACCTATTGTTTTATTTCCTGTCTGATCGTTCAGGATTCAAGTTAGATTAAGTGAGAGTGACAATCAATTCCTGCGGCCACCTAAGGAACAAAAAGAGCGCAGCAGACACTGACTGATGTATTTTTTTTCTGCAGGAAGTACCACCACTTTAAATAAATGTGCGTTCCCCTTCAAGTACAACGGCAATGTGTATACTTCATGTATTGTTGCGGACTCAGATGCACCATGGTGTGCTTTAACCAGTGACTATGACACCGATACTAAATGGCGTTACTGTACCAAAGATGAAATCTCAGGTAATTGTGTTTGTCACATATAATATGATAGTACACTGGGAATGGGTCTGTCAAATACATAAATCGACAGAAAGTGTTTTGTTGGACATACCTCAAACTCATTTCTTCAGCCTTCAGCTTAGGCACTGCGGTCCAGCCAGGCACTAATCGTGAGTTTAGTTTTCAAATGCATAATAATATTTTTTATACATGAACATAAAATACTAAAATCAGGCATCTGATATTCAAAAAATGACCCATGATTCCCTTAAGGTAGTCAGTTTTAACAGGTTGTCTATGAATCTGAAGACTTTAACGAGTCATTGTAGTTGTTGTCTGATCATTCAGAAGTCGAGTTAAATTTTGTGAGAGTGAAAGCAAATATCTTTGGTCACCAATGCAACAGACAGTGTGGGGCGCACACTGATTGATTTGTTTTCTTTCTGCAGGAACTACCAGCCCTGCAAATAACTGTGTGTTCCCCTTCAAGTACAAAGGCAATGTGTATGATTCATGTACTAAAGGGGGCTCAGATGCACCATGGTGCGCTTTAACCAGTGACTATGACAGTGACCATAAATGGCGTTTCTGTACCAAAGATGAAATCTCAGGTAAAAGTGTTCATCACACATAATATGACAGGCCACTGGGAATGGATCTGTCAAATATATAAATCAACAGAATGTGTTTGGTTGGACATATGTTATACTCTTTTCATCAGAATTCTACTTGGGTGGTGCATATGTGAAACTAAACACTGATCCTGAATTTAGTTGTCAAAAGCATATTGACATTTTAAATATGCGTATAAATTACTACAATTAGGAATCTGATATGCACATAAAGACCCATGATTCCTTTAAGGTAGTTCCTCTTATCAGGTTGTCTATACATAGGAAACCTTTAACCAATTTTTTAGTTGCTGTCTGATCATTCAGAATTTGTGTTAAATTCAGTGGGAGTGAAAGCGAAAGTCTTTGATCAGGAATGCAACAGGCAGTGTGGGACAGACACTGACTGATTTGTTTGCTTTGGGCAGGAACTACCAGCCCTGCAAAGAAATGTGTGTTCCCCTTCAAGTACAAAGGCAAATTGTATAATTCATGTACAAAAGTGGACTCAGATGCACCGTGGTGCGCTTTAACCAGTGACTATGACAGTGATTACAAAGCGCGTTACTGTACCAAAGATGAGATCTCAGGTAAGAGTGTTCAACACAAATAATATGATAGTATACTGAGAGCTGACCTGTCAAATATATGAATCGACAGAAAGTGATTGGTTGGACATATGCTAAACTCTTTTCATCAACCTTCTACTTAGGTGCTGCATATGTCCAAACAACCACTTATCCTGAGTTTTGTTTTCAAAAGTGTTTTGACAGTTTACTTATATGTGAGATACTTAAATTTGGCATTTGATATTCAGAAAATGACCCATGATTTCTTTAAGGTAGCTCCTGTCATCAGTTTGTATATAAGTTTGAAAACTTTAACCTACTTTTTTAGTTCTGGTCTTGTTATTAAAAATTCGAGTTATATTTACTGAGAGGGAACGCGCGTGCCTTTGGTTGGTTATGTAATAAATTTTGGGGGACAGACACTGACTATTTCGTTTTCTTTCTGCAGGAACTACCAGTCCTGCAAGTAAATGTGTGTTCCCCTTCAAGTACAAGGGAAAATTGTATAATTCATGTACAAAAGTGGACTCAGATGCACCATGGTGCGCTTTAACCAGTGACTATGACAGTGATTACAAAGCGCGTTACTGTACCAAAGATGAAATCTCAGGTGAAAGAGTTCTGTCTGTATTACATGATCATACACTGAGAATGGATCTGTCAAATATATAAATGGACAGAAATTGTTTACACTGACATAAGTTATACTCTTTTCATCAACCTTCTACTTAGGTGCTGAATATATCCAAACAAACACTAATCCTGAAATTAGTTGTCAAAAGCATATTGACATTTTGTATACATACGTGTTAAATAATAAAATTAGGCATCCTATATTCAGAAAGTGACCCATAATTCTTTTAAGGCAGTTCCTCTTATCAGGTTGTCTATACATCTGAAAACTTCAGCCCATTTTTAGTTGCTCTCTGATCATTCAGAATTCAAGTTAAAGTTTGTCAGAGTACAAGCAAATGTCTTTGGTCAGCAATGCAACAGACAGTGTGGGACAGACACTGACTAATTTGTTTTCTTTCGGCAGGAACTACCAGACCTGCAAATAAATGTGTGTTCCCCTTCAAGTACAAGGGCAAATTGTATAATTCGTGTACAAAAGTGGACTCAGATGCACCGTGGTGTGCTTTAACCAGTGACTATGACAGTGACCATAAAGCGCGTTACTGTACCAAAGATGAAAGCTCAGGTAAGAGTGTTCAACACACATAATATGATAGTACACTGAGAACTGACCTGTCAAATATATATATCGACAGAAAGTGATTGGTTGGACATATGCTAAACTCTTTTCATCAACTTTCTACTTAGGTGCTGCATATGTCCAAACAAACACTTATCCTAAGTTTAGTTTTCAAAAGCATATTAGCATTTTAAATACACATGTAAAATACTAAAATTAGGTATCTGATATTCAGAAAATGGCCCATGATTCATTTAAGGTAGTTTCTCTTATCAGGTTGTCAATCAATCTGAAAACTTTGCCCTATTTCTTTAGTTGTTGTCTGATCATGCAGCATTGAAATTGAATTCAGTCAGAGTGAAAGCAAATGTCTTTGGTCAGAATTGCAACAGACAGTGTGGGACAGACACTGATTGATTTGTTTTCTTTTGGCAGGAACTACCAGACCTGCAAATAAATGTGTGTTCCCCTTCAAGTACAAAGGCAAAGTGTATCATTCATGTACAAAAGTGGACTCAGATGCACCGTGGTGCGCTTTAACCAGTGACTATGACAGTGACTATAAAGCGCGTTACTGTACCAAAGATGAAATTTTAGGTAAATGTGTTTTTCACATATAATATCAAAGTGCACTGGCGGTGGATCTCTCAAACATATACATGAACAGAAAGTCTTTGCCTGGACAAGCATTAAACTATTTTCATCAACCTTCTACTTAGGTGATGCATATGTCCAGCCAAAGCCTTGTCCTGAGTTTAGCTGTCAAAAGTGTTTTGACAGTTTACATTACTTACATTTGAAATACTTAAATTTGGCATTTGATATTCAGAAAATGACCCATGATTTCTTTAAGGTAGTTCCTGTCATCAGTTTGTTTATAAGTTTAAAAACTTTAACCTGCTTTTTTAGTTTCTGTCTTGTTATTCAAAATTTGAGTTATATTTAGTGAGAGTGAAAGCAAATGCCTTTCGTTGGGTATGGAACTAAAAGTGTGGGACAGACACTGACTATTTTTTTATTCCGCAGAACCTACCAGTTCTTCAAAGAAATGTGTGTTCCCCTTCAAGTACAAAGGCAATGTGTATGATTCATGTACGAAAGTGGACTCAGATGCACCGTGGTGCGCTTTAACCAGTGACTATGACAGTGATAACAAAGCGCGTTACTGTACCAAAGAGGAAATCTCAGGTAAAAGTGTTCATCACACATAATATGAAAGGAGACTGGGAGTGGGTCTGTCAAAAATATAAATCGACAGAAAGTGTTTGCTTGGACATATGTTATACTTCTTTCATCAACCTTCTACGTAGGTGCTGCATACTTCCAACTAAACACTTATCCTGAATTTAGTTGCCAAATGTATATTGGCATTTTATATACATGTGTATAAAATACTAAAATTCTGCATCTGATATTCAGAAAATGAGCAATTTTTTCTTTAAGGAAGTTCCTTTTATCAGGTTGTCTATAAATCTGAAAATTTTAACTTATTGTTTTAGTTCCTGTCTGATCGTTCAGAATTAAAGATACATTAAGTGAGAGTGACAATCAATTCCTGCGTCCATCTAAGGAACAAAAAGAGCGCAGCAGACACTGACTGATGTATTTTGTTTCTGCAGGAAGTACCACCACTTTAAATAAATGTGTGTTCCCCTTCAAGTACAACGGCAATGTGTATACTTCATGTATTGTTGCAGACTCAGATGCACCATGGTGTGCTTTAACCAGTGACTATGACACCGATACTAAATGGCGTTACTGTACCAAAGATGAAATCTCAGGTAATTCTGTTCGTCACATATGATATGATAGTACACTGGGAATGGGTCTGTCAAATACATAAATCGACAGAAAGTGTTTTGTTGGACATACCTCAAACTCATTTCTTCAGCCTTCAGCTTAGGTGCTGCGGTCCAGCCAAACACTAATCGTGAGTTTAGTTTTCAAATGCATACTTATAATTTATATGCATGAATATAAAATACTAAAATCAGGCATCTGATATTCAAAAAATGACCCATGATTCCCTTAAGGTAGTCAGTTTTAACAGGTTGTTTATAAATCTGAAAACTTTAACGTATTTTTGTTGTTGTCTGATCATTCAGAAGACGAGTTAAATTTTGTGAGACTGAAAGCAAATGTCTTTGGTCAGCAATGCCACAGACAGTGTGGGACAGACACTGATTGATTTGTTTTCGTTCTGCAGGAACTACCAGCCCTGCAAATAACTGTGTTTTCCCCTTCAAGTACAAAGGCAATATGTATGATTCATGTACTAAAGGGGGCTCAGATGCACCATGGTGCGCTTTAACCAGTGACTATGACAGTGACCATAAATGGCGTTTCTGTACCAAAGATGAAATCTCAGGTAAAAGTGTTCATCACATATAATATGATATTACACCGGGAGTGCATCTGTGAAATATATAAATTAACAGAATGTGTTTGGTTGGACATACCTCCTACTCTTTTCATCAGAATTCTTTTTGGGTGGTGTATATGTCAAACCAAACACTTATCCTGAATTTAGTTGTCCAAGGCATATTGACACTTTAAATAGGCATATAAAACAGTACAAGTAGGCATCTGATATGCACATAAAGTCCCATGATTCCTTTAAGGTAGTTCCTCTTATCAGCTTTTGTATGCATCGGAAACCTTTAACCAATTTTTTAGTTGTTGTCTGATCACTCAGAATTTGTGTTAAATTCAGTGAGAGTGAAAGCGAAAGTCTTTGATCAGGAATGCAACAAACAGTGTGGGACAGACACTGATTGATTTGCTTTCTTTCGGCAGGAACTACCAGCCCTGCAAAGAAATGTGTGTTCCCCTTCAAGTACAAAGGCAATGTGTATCATTCATGTACTAAAGTGGACTCAGATGCACCGTGGTGCGCTTTAACCAGTGACTATGACAGAGATTATAAAGCGCGTTACTGTACCACAGATGAAATCTCAGGTAAAAGTGTTCATCACACATAATATGATAGGACACTGGGAATGGACCTGTCAAATATATAAATGAACAGAAAGTGTTTGCTTGGACATATGTTATACTCTTTTCATCAACCTTCTACTCAGGTGCTGCACATGTCCAACCAAACACCTATCCTGAATTTAGTTGTCAAAAGCATATTGAGATTTTATATACATATGTCAAATACTAAAATTAGGTATCTGATATTCAGAAAATGAAATGATCCCATGTTTCTCTTCCTTGTTTATAAATCTGAAGACTTTCAATTTTTTTAAGTTGCTGTCTGATCATTCAGAATTTGAGTTAAATTTTATAAAGAGTGAAAGCAATTGTCTTTTCAGGAGTGCAACAGACAGTGTGGGAGAGACACTGACTTTTTTTCTGCAGGAACTACTGCCCTGCAAATAACTGTGATCATTCAAGTACAAAGGCAAATTTGATTCATGTTAAATTCAGATACCGTGGTGCGCTTTAACCAGTGACTATGACAGTGAAAGCAAATGTCTGTACCAAGGATGAAATCTCAGGTAAAATGTTCATCAACATGAAAGGACACTGGGAGTGGATCTGTCAAATAGAGACAATTGGACAGAAAGTGTTTGGTTGGACACATGCTAAACTCTTTTCATCAACCTTCTGCAGGAACTACATGTCCAAACAAACACTTATCCTGAGTTTAGTTTTCAAAAGAATATTAACATCGTAAATACACATGTAAAATACTAATATTAGGTATCTGATATTCAGAAAATGGCCCATGCTTCATTTAAGGTAGTTTCTCTTATCAGATTGTCAATCAATCAGAAAACTTTGACCAATTTTTTGGTTGTTGTCTGATCCTGAAGCATTGAAATTGAATTCAGTGACAGTGAAAGCAGATGTCTTTGGTCAGAATTGCAACAGACAGTGTGGGACAGACACTGATTGATTTGTTTTCTTTCTGCAGGAACTACCAGACCTGCAAATAAATGTGTGTTCCCCTTCAAGTACAAATGCAAAATCATTCATGTACAAAAGTGGACTCAGATGCACACATGATATGCTTTAACCAGTGACTATGACAGTGACTATGGGTCTGTCAAAGATGAAATTTCAGGTAAATGTGTTGATCACATATAATGTCATAGTACACTGGGAGTGGATCAGTCAAACATATACATGAAAAGAAAGTTTTTTTCATCAACCTTCTACTTAGGTGATGCATATGTCCAGCCAAACACTTATCCTGAGTTTAGTTTGTCAAAAGTGTTTTGACAGTTTACATTGCTTATTATGAAATACTTAAATTTGGCATCTGATATTCAGAAAATGCCCTATGATTTCTTTAGGTAGTTCCTGTCATAGTTTTGTATAAGTTTGAAAATGGCCTGCTTTTTTAGTTTTTGTCTTGTTATTCAAAGGTAGTTATATTTAGTGAGATTGAATCAATCAATTATGGAAAATTTTGGGGGACAGACACTGACTATTTTTTTTTCTTTCTGCAGGAACTACCAGTCCTGCAAGTAAATGTGTGTTCCCCTTCAGTACAAAGGCAAATTGTATAATTCATGTACAAAAGTGGACTACCAGTGCGCTTTAACCAGTGACTATGACAGTGATTGTCTTACTGTACCAAAGATGAAATCTCAGGAGTTCAATCCGTATAACATGATCATACACTGGGAATGACACTGTCAAATACATAAATGAAAAGTTTTTTACACTGACAGATGTTATACTCTTTTTATCAACCTTCTACTTAGGTGCTGCATACATCCAAACAAACACTAATCCTGAAATTAGTTGTCAAAAGCATATTGACATTTTGTATACAAGTTAAATAATAAAATTAGGCATCCTATATTCAGAAAGTGACACATAATTCTTTTAAGGCAGTTCCTCTTATCAGGTTGTCTATACATCTGAAAACTTCAGCCCATTTTAAGTTACTCTCTGATCATTCAGAATTCGAGTTAAAGTTTTTCAGAGTACAAGCAAATGTCTTTGGTCTGCAATGCAACAGACAGTGTGGGACAGACACTGACTAATTTGTTTTCTTTCGGCAGGAACTACCAGACCTGCAAATAAATGTGTGTTCCCCTTCAAGTACAAGGGCAAATTGTATAATTTGTGTACAAAAGTGGACTCAGATGCACTGTGGTGTGCTTTAACCAGTGACTATGACAGTGACCATAAACTGAGAACTGACCAAAGATGAAAGCTCAGGTAAGAGTGTTCAACACACATAATATGATAATACACTGAGAACTGACCTGTCAAATATATAAATCAACAGAAAGTGATTGATTGGACATATGCTAAACTCTTTTCATCAACTTTCTACTCAGGTGCTGCATATGTCCAAACAAACACTTATCCTAAGTTTAGTTTTCAAAAGCATATTAGCATTTTAAATACATATGTAAAATACTAAAATCAGGTATCTGACATTCAGAAAATGGCCCATGCTTCATTTAAGGTAGTTTATCTTATCAGGTTGTCAATCAATCTGAAAACTTTGCCCTATTTTTTTGGTTGTTCTCTGATCATGCAGCATTGAAATTGAATTCAGTCAGAGTGAAAGCAAATGTCTTTGGTCAGAATTGCAACAGACAGTATGGGACAGACACTGATTAATTTGTTTTCTTTCTGCAGGAATTACCAGACCTGCAAATAACTGTGTGTTCCCCTTCAAGTACAAAGACAAAGTGTATCATTCATGTACAAAAGTGGACTCAGATGCACCATGGTGCGCTTTAACCAGTGACTATGACAGTGACTATAAAGCGCGTTACTGTACCAAGGATGAAATCTCAGGTAAAAGTGTTTTTGACATATAATATCATAGTACACTGGGAGTGGATCAGTCAAACATATCCATGAAAAGAAAGTTTTTGCTTGGACAAGTATAATACTCTTTTCATCAACCTTCTACTCAAGTGCTGCATATGTCCAGCTAAACACTTATCCTGAGTTTAGTTTTCAAAAGTGTTTTGACAGTTTACTTATATGTGAGATACTTAAATTAGGCATTTGATATTCAGAAAATGACCCATGATTTCTTTAAGGTAGTTCCTGTCACCAGTTTGTGTATAAGTCTGAAAACTTTAAACTACTTTTTTAGTATTTGTCTTGTTATTCAAAATTTGAGTTATATGTAGTGAGAGTGAAAGCTAATGCCTTTCGTTGGGTATGGAATAAAAAGTGTGGGACAGACACTGACTATTTTTTTATTCCGCAGAACCTACCAGTTCTTCAAAGAAATGTGTGTTCCCCTTCAAATACAAAGGCAAAGTGTATGATTCTTGTACAAAAGTGGACTCAGATGCACCGTGGTGCGCTTTAACCAGTGACTATGACAGTGATTACAAAGCGCGTTACTGTACCACAGATGAAATCTCAGGTAAATATGCTCATTAAATATAATATGATAGGACACTGGGAATGGATCTGTCAAATATATAAATCGACAGAAAGTGTTTGCTTGTACATATGTTATACTTTTTTCATCAACCTTCTACTTTGGTGCTGCACACTTCCAACTAAACACTTATCCTGAATTTAGTTGTCAAATGTATATTGACATTTTATATACATATGTATAAAATACTAAAATTCTGCATCTGATATTCAGAAAATGAGCCATGTTTTCTTTAAGGAAGTTTCTTTTATCAGGTTGTCTATGAATCTGAAAACTTTAACCCATTGTTTTAGTTCCTGTCTGATCGTTCAGGATTCAAGTTAGATTAAGTGAGAGTGACAATCAATTCCTGCGGCCACCTAAGGAACAAAAAGAGCGCAGCAGACACTGACTGATGTATTTTTTTTCTGCAGGAAGTACCACCACTTTAAATAAATGTGTGTTCCCCTTCAAGTACAACG
Organism: Megalops atlanticus; assembly: GCA_019176425.1. Taxonomy (NCBI): domain Eukaryota; kingdom Metazoa; phylum Chordata; class Actinopteri; order Elopiformes; family Megalopidae; genus Megalops; species Megalops atlanticus. Next base: position 1,162,901 of record CM032880.1, on the reverse strand, counting down.
GCAATGTGTATACTTCATGTATTGTAGCGGACTCAGATGCACCATGGTGTGCTTTAACCAGTGACTATGACAGGGATACTAAATGGCATTACTGTACCAAAGATGAAATCTCAGGTAATTGTGTTCCTCACATATAATATAATAGTACACTGAGAATGGGTCTGTAAAATACATAAATCGACAGAAAGTGTTTTGTTGGACATACCTCAAACTCATTTCTTCAGCCTTCAGCTTAGGTGCTGCGGTCCAGCCAAACACTAATCGTGAGTTTAGTTTTCAAATGCATACTTATAATCTATATGCATGAATATAAAATACTAAAATCAGGCATCTGATATTCAAAAAATGACCCATGATTCCCTTAAGGTAGTCAGTTTTAACAGGTTGTTTATAAATCTGAAAACTTTAACGTATTTTTGTAGTTGTCTGATCATTCAGAAGTCGAGTCAAATTTTGTGAGAGTGAAAGCAAATGTCTTTGGTCAGGAGTGCAACAGACAGTGTGGGACAGACACTGATTGATTTCTTTTCTTTCTGCAGGAGCTACCAGCCCTGCAAATAACTGTGTGTTCCCCTTCAAGTACAAAGGCAATATGTATGATTCATGTACAAAAGTGGACTCAAGTACACCATGGTGCGCTTTAACCAGTGACTATGACAGTCACCATAAATGGCGTTTCTGTACCAAAGATGAAATCTCAGGTAAAAGTCTTCATCACATATAATATGATATTACACTGGGAGTGCATCTGTCAAATATATAAATCAACAGAATGTGTTTGGTTGGACATACCTCCTACTCTTTTCATCAGAATTCTTCTTGGGTGGTGTATATGTCAAACCAAACACTTATCCTGAATTTAGTTGTCCAAGGCATATTGACACTTTAAATAGGCATATAAAACACTACAAGTAGGCATCTGATATGCACATAAACTCCCATGATTCCTTTAAGGTAGTTCCTCTTATCAGCTTTTGTATGCATCGGAAACCTTTAACCAATTTTTTAGTTGTTGTCTGATCACTCAGAATTTGTGTTAAATTCAGTGAGAGTGAAAGCGAAAGTCTTTGATCAGGAATGCAACAAACAGTGTGGGACAGACACTGACTGATTTGCTTTCTTTTGGCAGGAACTACCAGCCCTGCAAAGAAATGTGTGTTCCCCTTCAAGTACAAAGGCAATGTGTATCATTCATGTACTAAAGTGGACTCAGATGCACCGTGGTGCGCTTTAACCAGTGACTATGACAGAGATTATAAAGCGCGTTACTGTACCACAGATGAAATCTCAGGTAAAAGTGTTCATCACACATAATATGATAGGACACTGGGAATGGACCTGTCAAATATATAAATGAACAGAAAGTGTTTGCTTGGACATATGTTATACTCTTTTCATCAACCTTCTACTCAGGTGCTGCACATGTCCAACCAAACACCTATCCTGAATTTAGTTGTCAAAAGCATATTGAGATTTTATATACATATGTAAAATACTAAAATTAGGTATCTGATATTCAGAAAATGACCCATGATCCTTTTAAGGTCGTTTCTCTTAGCAGCTTGTGTATAAATCTGAAGACTTTAGCCAATTTTTTTAAGTTGCTGTCTGATCATTCAGAATTTGAGTTAAATTTATTGAGAGTGAAAGCAAATGTCTTTGATCAGGAATGCAACAGACAGTGTGGGAGAGACACTGACTGATTTGCTTTCTTTCTGCAGGAACTACTGGCCCTGCAAATAACTGTGTGTTCCCCTTCAAGTACAAAGGCAATGTGTATGATTCATGTACAAAAGTGGACTCAGATGCACCATGGTGCGCTTTAACCAGTGACTATGACAGTGACTATAAAGCGCGTTACTGTACCAAGGATGAAATCTCAGGTAAAAGTGTTCATCACACATGATATGAAAGGACATTGGGAGTGGGTCTGTCAAATATACAATTTGACAGAAAGTGTTTGGTTGGACACATGCTAAACTCTTTTCATCAACCTTCTACGTAGGTGCTGCACATGTCCAAACAAACACTTATCCTGAGTTTAGTTTTCAAAAGCATATTAACTTTGTAAATACACATGTAAAATACTAATATTAGGTATCTGATATTCAGAAAATGGCCCATGCTTCATTTAAGGTAGTTTCTCTTAGCAGATTGTCAATCAATCAGAAAACTTTGACCTATTTTTTTGGTTGTTGTCTGATCCTGAAGCATTGAAATTGAATTCAGTTAGAGTGAAAGCAGATGTCTTTGGTCAGAATTGCAACAGACAGTGTGGGACAGACACTGATTGATTTGTTTTCTTTCTGCAGGAACTACCAGACCTGCAAATAAATGTGTGTTCCCCTTCAAGTACAAAGGCAAAGTGTATCATTCATGTACAAAAGTGGACTCAGATGCACTGTGGTGTGCTTTAACCAGTGACTATGACAGTGACCATAAAGCGCGTTACTGTACCAAAGATGAAAGCTCAGGTAAGAGTGTTCAACACACATAATATGATAATACACTGAGAGTGGATCAGTCAAATATATACATGAAAGAAAGTTTTTGGTTGGACATATATTAAACTCTTTTCATCAACTTTCTACTCAGGTGATGCATATGTCCAAACAAACACTTATCCTAAGTTTAGTTTTCAAAAGTGTTTTGACATTTTAAATACATATGTAAAATACTAAAATCAGGTATTTGATATTCAGAAAATGACCCATGCTTCATTTAAGGTAGTTTATCTTATCAGGTTGTCAATCAATCTGAAAACTTTGACCTATTTTTTTAGTTTTGTCTTGATCATTCAGCATTGAAATTATATTTAGTCAGAGGGAAAGCAAATGTCTTTGGTTGGAATTGCAATAGATTTTGTGGGACAGACACTGATTGATTTGTTTTCTTTCTGCAGGAACTACCAGTCCTGCAAATAAATGTGTGTTCCCCTTCAAGTACAAAGGCAAATTGTATCATTCATGTACAAAAGTGGACTCAGATGCACCATGGTGCGCTTTAACCAGTGACTATGACAGTGATTATAAAGCGCGTTACTGTACCAAAGATGAAATCTCAGGTAAAAGAGTTCAATCACACATAATATGAACATACACTGGGAATGCATCTGTCAAATACATAAATGAAAAGAAATTGTTTACACTGACAGATGTTATACTCTTTTCATCAACCTTCTAATTAGGTGCTGCATACATCCAAACAAACACTAATCCTGAAATTAGTTTGTCAAAAGCATATTGACATTTTGTATACATACATGTAAAATAATAAAATTAGGCATCTGATATTCAGAAATGACACATGATTCATTTAAGGTAGTTCCTCTTATCAGGTTGTCTATACATCTGAAAACTTTGAGGCCATTTTTAGTTGTTGTCTGATCATTGAAGAATTGAGTTAAAGTTTGTCAGAGTACAAGCAAATGTCTTTGGTCAGCAATGCAACAGACAGTGTGGGACAGACACTGACTAATTTGTTTTCTTTCGGCAGGAACTACCAGACCTGCAAATAAATGTGTGTTCCCCTTCAAGTACAAGGGCAAATTGTATAATTCATGTACAAAAGTGGACTCAGATGCACTGTGGTGCGCTTTAACCAGTGACTATGACAGTGACTATAAAGCGCGTTACTGTACCAAAGATGAAATTTCAGGTAAGAGTGTTCATCACATATAATATGATAGTACACTGAGAGTGGATCTGTCAAATATATATATCGACAGAAAGTGATTTGGCTTGGACATATCTTTTAAACTATTTTCATCAACCTTCTACTGAAGGTGATGCATATGTCCAACAAACACTTATCCTGAGTTTAGCTGTCAAAAGTATATATTTTGACATTTTATATACATATATATAAAATACTAAAATTTGGCATCTGATATTCAGAAAATGACCCATGATTTCTTTAAGGTAGTTTATCTTATCAGTTTGTCTATAAATCTGAAAACTTTAACCCATTTTTTAGTTTTTGTCTGATATTCAAAATTCAAGTTATATTTAGTGAGAGTGAAAGCAAATGTCTTTGGTCAGTTATGCAACAGACAGTATGGGACAGACACTGATTGATTTGTTTTCTTTCTGCAGGAACTACCAGACCTGCAAATAAATGTGTGTTCCCCTTCAAGTACAAAGGCAAAGTGTATAATTCATGTACAAAAGTGGACTCAGATGCACCATGGTGCGCTTTAACCAGTGACTATGACAGTGACTATAAAGCGCGTTACTGTACCAAAGATGAAATCTCAGGTAAATGTGTTTTTGACATATAATATCATAGTACACTGGGAATGGATGTGTCAAATATATAAATGAAAAGAAAGTGTTTTGCACTGGACAAGCATTAAACTCTTTTCATCAACCTTCTACTTAGGTGCTGCATATGTCCAGCTAAACACTTATCCTGAGTTTAGTTTTCAAAAGTGTTTTGACAGTTTGTATACATATGTGAAATACTAAAATTAGGCATTTGATATTCAGAAAATGACCCATGATTTCTTTAAGGTAGTTCCTGTCACCAGTTGTGTATACATCTGAAAACTTTAAACCATTTTTAGTTATTTGTCTTGTTATTCAAAATTTGAGTTATATGTTGTGAGAGTGAAAGCAAATGTCTTTGGTCAGGTATGGAATAAAACAGTGTGGGACAGACACTGACTATTTTTTTTCCGCAGGAACCTACCAGTTCTTCAAAGAAATGTGTGTTCCCCTTCAAGTACAAAGGCAAATTGTATGATTCATGTACAAAAGTGGACTCAGATGCACCGTGGTGCGCTTTAACCAGTGACTATGACAGTGATTATAAAGCGCGTTACTGTACCAAAGATGAAATCTCAGGTAAATATGCTCATTAAATATAATATGATAGTACACTGGGAATGGATCTGTCAAATATATAAATCGACAGAAAGTGATTTGCTTGGACATATGTTATACTCTTTTCATCAACCTTCTACTTTGGTGCTGCATACTTCAAACTAAACACTTATCCTGAATTTAGTTGTCAAATGTATATTGACATTTTATATACATATGTATAAAATACTAAAATCAGGCATCTGATATTCAGAAAATGAGCCATGTTTTCTTTAAGGAAGTTTCTTTTATCAGGTTGTGTATGAATCTGAAAACTTTAACCTATTGTTTTAGTTCCTGTCTGATCGTTCAGGATTCAAGTTAGATTCAGTGAGAGTGACAAGCAAATTCTTTGGTCAGAATTGAACAAAAACAGTGCAGACAGACACTGACTGATTTATTTTCTTTCTGCAGGAAGTACCAGACTTTAAATAAATGTGTGTTCCCCTTCAAGTACAAAGCAATGTGTATACTTCATGTACAAAAGTGGACTCAGATGCACCATGGTGTGCTTTAACCAGTGACTATGACAGGGATACTAAATGGCATTACTGTACCAAAGATGAAATCTCAGGTAATTGTGTTCATCACATATAATATAATAGTACACTGGGAATGGGTCTGTCAAATATATAAATGAACAGAAAGTGTTTTGTTGGACATACCTCAAACTCATTTCTTCAGCCTTCAGCTTAGGTGCTGCATATGTCCAGCCAAACACTAATCCTGAGTTTAGTTTTCAAATGCATGTTTATAATTTATATGCATGAATATAAAATACTAAAATTCAGGCATCTGATATTCAAAAATGACCCATGATTCCTTTAAGGTAGTCAGTTTTAACAGGTTGTTTATAAATCTGAAAACTTTAACGTATTTTTTAGTATTTGTCTGATCATTCAGAATTTGAGTTAAATTTTGTGAGAGTGAAAGCAAATGTCTTTGGTCAGGAGTGCAATAGACAGTGTGGGACAGACACTGATTGATTTTTTTCTTTCTGCAGGAACTACCAGCCCTGCAAATAACTGTGTGTTCCCCTTCAAGTACAAAGGCAATATGTATGATTCATGTACAAAAGTGGACTCAGATGCACTGTGGTGCGCTTTAACCAGTGACTATGACAGTGACCATAAATGGCGTTTCTGTACCAAAGATGAAATCTCAGGTAAAAGTGTTCATCACATATAATATGATATTACACTGGGAGTGCATCTGTCAAATATATAAATCAACAGAATGTGTTTGGTTGGACATACCTTCTACTTTTTTCATCAGAATTCTTCTTGGGTGGTGCATATGTCAAACCAAACACTTATCCTGAATTTAGTTGTCAAAGGCATATTGACATTTTAAATACACATATAAAACACTACAAGTAGGCATCTGATATTCACATAAACTCCCATGATTCCTTTAAGGTAGTTCCTCTTATCAGCTTTTCTATGAATCTGAAACCTTTAACCAATTTTTTAGTTGTTGTCTGATCATTCAGAATTTGTGTTAAATTCAGTGAGAGTGAAAGCAAAAGTCTTTAATCAGGAATGCAACAAACAGTGTGGGACAGACACTGACTGATTTGCTTTTTTTTGGCAGGAACTACCAGCCCTGCAAAGAAATGTGTGTTCCCCTTCAAGTACAAAGGCAATGTGTATCATTCATGTACTAAAGTGGACTCAGATGCACCGTGGTGTGCTTTAACCAGTGACTATGACAGAGATTATAAATGGCGTTACTGTACCACAGATGAAATCTCAGGTAAAAGTGTTCATCACACATAATATGATAGGACACTGGGAATGGATCTGTCAAATATATAAATCAACAGAAAGTGTTTGCTTGGACATATGTTAAACTCTTTTAATCAACCTTCTACTTAGGTGCTGCACATGTCCAACCAAACACCTATCCTGAATTTAGTTGTCAAAAGCATATTGACATTTTATATACATATGTAAAATACTAAAATTAGGTATCTGATATTCAGAAAATGACCCATGATCCTTTTAAGGTCGTTTCTCTTAGCAGCTTGTGTATAAATCTGAAGACTTTAACGTATTTTTTTAAGTTGCTGTCTGATCATTCAGAATTTGAGTTAAATTTATTGAGAGTGAAAGCAAATGTCTTTGATCAGGAATGCAACAGACAGTGTGGGACAGACACTGACTGATTTGTTTTCTTTCTGCAGGAACTACTGGCCCTGCAAATAACTGTGTGTTCCCCTTCAAGTACAAAGGCAATGTGTATGATTCATGTACAAAAGTGGACTCAGATGCACCATGGTGCGCTTTAACCAGTGACTATGACAGTGACTATAAAGCGCGTTACTGTACCAAGGATGAAATCTCAGGTAAAAGTGTTCATCACACATGATATGAAAGGACACTGGGAGTGGATCTGTCAAATATATAATTTGACAGAAAGTGTTTGGTTGGACACATGCTAAACTCTTTTCATCAACCTTCTACGTAGGTGCTGCACATGTCCAAACAAACACTTATCCTGAGTTTAGTTTTCAAAAGCATATTAACATTGTAAATACACATGTAAAATACTAAAATTAGGTATCTGATATTCAGAAAATGACCCATGATTCATTTAAGGTAGTTTCTCTTAACAGGTTGTCAATCAATCTGAAAACTTTGACCTATTTTTTTGGTTGTTGTCTGATCATGAAGCATTGAAATTGAATTCAGTGAGAGTGAAAGCAGATGTCTTTGGTCAGTATTGCAACAGACAGTGTGGGACAGACACTGATTGATTTGTTTTCTTTCTGCAGGAACTACCAGACCTGCAAATAAATGTGTGTTCCCCTTCAAGTACAAAGGCAAAGTGTATCATTCATGTACAAAAGTGGACTCAGATGCACCGTGGTGCGCTTTAACCAGTGACTATGACAGTGACTATAAAGCGCGTTACTGTACCAAAGATGAAATTTCAGGTAAATGTGTTGATCACATATAATATCATAGTACACTGGGAGTGGATCAGTCAAACATATACATGAAAAGAAAGTTTTGGCTTGGACAAGTATTATACTATTTTCATCAACCTTCTACTTAGGTGATGCATATGTCCAGGCAAACACTTGTCCTGAGTTTAGCTGTCAAAAGTGTTTTGACAGTTTACATTGCTTATATATGAAATACTTAAATTAGGCATTTGATATTCAGAAAATGACCCATGATTTCTTTAAGGTAGTTCCTGTCATCAGTTTGAAAACAACCTACTTTTTTAGTTTTTGTCTTGTTATTCAAAATTCGAGTTATATTTAGTGAGAGGGAATGTGCATGACTTTGGTTGGTTATGGAATAAATTTTGGGGGACAGACACTGACTATTTTGTTTTCTTTCTCCAGGAACTACCAGTCCTGCAAGTAAATGTGTGTTCCCCTTCAAGTACAAAGGCAAATTGTATAATTCATGTACAAAAGTGGACTCAGATGCACCATGGTGCGCTTTAACCAGTGACTATGACAGTGATTACAAAGCGCGTTACTGTACCAAAGATGAAATCTCAGGTAAAAGAGTTCAATCCGCATAACATGATCATACACTGGGAATGCATGTGTCAAATACATGAATGAAAAGAAATTGTTTACACTGACAGATGTTATACTCTTTTTATCAACCTTCTACTTAGGTGCTGCATACATCCAAACAAACACTAATCCTGAAATTAGTTGTCAAAAGCATATTGACATTTTGTATACATACGTGTTAAATAATAAAATTAGGCATCCTATATTCAGAAAGTGACACATAATTCTTTTAAGGCAGTTCCTCTTATCAGGTTGTCTATACATCTGAAAACTTCAGGCCATTTTTAGTTGCTGTCTGATCATTCAGAATTCGAGTTAAAGTTTGTCAGAGTACAAGCAAATGTCTTTGGTCAGCAGTGCAACAGACAGTGTGGGACAGACACTGACTGATTTGTTTTCTTTCGGCAGGAACTACCAGACCTGCAAATAAATGTGTGTTCCCCTTCAAGTACAAGGGCAAATTGTATAATTCATGTATTAAAGTGGACTCAGATGCACCATGGTGCGCTTTAACTATGACTATGACAGTGACCATAAAGCGCGTTACTGTACCAAAGAAGAAATCTCAGGTAAGAGTGTTCATCACATATAATATGATAGTACACTGAGAGCAGACGTGTCAATTATACATATCGACAGAAAGTGATTAGTTGGACATAGGTTATACTCTTTTAATCAATCTTATTCTTAAGGGATGCATATGTCCAAAAACTTATCCTGAATTAAGTTGTCAAAAGCATATTGACACTTATGTATGTATATATATATATAGATATAGAATTTATATATATATATATATATATATATTATATATATATATATATAAATGAAAATATTTAGATTCGACATCTGATATACAGAAAATTACCCATGATTCCTTTAAGGCAGTTAATCTTATTACATTGTCTGTAAATCTCAAAACTTTAACCCATTTTTTTAGTTGCCCTCTGATGATTCAGAATTCATGTTATAGTTTGTTAGAGTACAAGTAAAAGTCTTTGGTCAGCAATGCAACAGACAGTATGGGACAGACACTGATTGATTTGTTTTCTTTCTGCAGGAACTATCAGACCTGCAAATAAATGTGTGTTCCCCTTCAAGTACAAAGGCAACGTGTATGATTCTTGTACAAAAGTGGACTCAGATGCACCATGGTGCGCTTTAACCAGTGACTATGACAGTGACTATAAAGCGCGTTACTGTACCAAAGATGAAATTTTAGGTAAATGTGTTTTTCACATATAATATCATAGTGCACTTGGAGTGGATCTCTCAGACATATACATGAACAGAAAGTCTTTGCCTGGACAAGCATTAAACTCTTTTCATCAACCTTCTACTTAAGTGCTGCATATGTCCAGCTAAACACTTATCCTGAGTTTAGTTTTCAAAAGTGTTTTGACAGTTTACTTATATGTGAGATACTTAAATTAGGCATTTGATATTCAGAAAATGACCCATGATTTCTTTAAGGTAGTTCCTGTCACCAGTTTGTGTATAAGTCTGAAAACTTTAGACTACTTTTTTAGTTCTCGTCTTGTTATTCAAAATTTGAGTTATATGTAGTGAGAGTGAAAGCGAATACCTTTCGTTGGGTATGGAATAAAACGTGTGGGACAGACACTGACTATTTTTTTATTCCGCAGAACCTACCAGTTCTTCAAAGAAATGTGTGTTCCCCTTCAAGTACAAAGGCAAATTGTATGATTCATGTACGAAAGTGGACGCAGATGCACCGTGGTGCGCTTTAACCAGTGACTATGACAGTGATTACAAAGCGCGTTACTGTACCAAAGATGAAATCTCAGGTAAATATGCTCATGAAATATAATATGATAGTACTCTGGGAATGGGTCTGTCAAATATATAAATCGACAGAAAGTGTTTGCTTGTACATATGTTATACTTTTTTCATCAACCTTCTACTTTGGTGCTGCACACTTCCAACTAAACACTTATCCTGAATTTAGTTGTCAAATGTATATTGACATTTTATATACATATGTATAAAATACTAAAATTCTGCATCTGATATTCAGAAAATGAGCCATGTTTTCTTTAAGGAAGTTTCTTTTATCAGGTTGTGTATGAATCTGAGAACTTTAACCTATTGTTTTAGTTCCTGTCTGATCGTTCAGGATTCAAGTTAGATTAAGTTACAGTGACAATCAATTCCTGCGGCTACCTGAGGAACAAAAAGAGTGCAGCAGACACTGACTGATGTATTTTCTTTCTGCAGGAAGTTCCATCGTTTTAAATAAATGTGTGTTCCCGTTCAAGTACAACAGCAATGTGTATACTTCATGTATTGTTGCGGACTCAGATGCACCATGGTGTGCTTTAACAAGTGACTATGACAGGGATACTAAATGGCATTACTGTACCAAAGATGAAATCTCAGGTAATTGTGTTCATCACATATAATATAATGGTACTCTGGGAATGGGTCTGTCAAATACATAATTCGACAGAACGTGTTTTGTTGGACATACCTCAAACTCATTTCTTCAGCCTTCAGCTTAGGCGCTGCGGTCCAGCCAAACACTAATCGTGAGTTTAGTTTTCAAATGCATGCTTATAATTTATATGCATGAATATAAAATACTAAAGTCAGGCATCTGATATTCAAAAAATGACCCATGATTCCCTTAAGGTAGTCAGTTTTAACAGGTTGTTTATAAATCTGAAAACTTTAACGTATTTTTGTAGTTGTCTGATCATTCAGAAGTCGAGTCGAATTTTGTGAGAGTGAAAGCAAATGTCTTTGGTCAGGAGTGCAATAGACAGTGTGGGACAGACACTGATTGATTTGTTTTCTTTCTGCAGGAACTACCAGTCCTGCAAATAACTGTGTGTTCCCCTTCAAGTACAAAGGCAATATGTATGATTCATGTACAAAAGGGGGCTCAGATGCACTGTGGTGCGCTTTAACCAGTGACTATGACAGTGACCATAAATGGCGTTTCTGTACCAAAGATGAAATCTCAGGTAAAAGTGTTCATCACATATAATATGATATTACACTGGGAGTGCATTTGTCAAATATATAAATCAACAGAATGTGTTTGGTTGGACATACCTTCTACTCTTTTTTTTCAGAATTCTTCTTGGGTGGTGCATATGTCAAGCCAAACACTTATCCTGAATTTAGTTGTCAAAGGCATATTGACATTTTAAGTACACATATAAAACAGTACAAGTAGGCATCTGATATGCACATAACGTCCTATGATTCCTTTAAGGTAGTTCCACTTATCAGCTTTTCTATGCATCGGAAACCTTTAACCAATTTTTTAGTTGCTGCCTGATCATTCAGAATTTGTGTTAAATTCAGTGAGAGTGAAAGCAAAAGTCTTTAATCAGGAATGCAACAAACAGTGTGGGACAGACACTGACTGATTTGCTTTCTTTTGGCAGGAACTACCAGCCCTGCAAAGAAATGTGTGTTCCCCTTCAAGTACAAAGGCAATGTGTATCATTCATGTACTAAAGTGGACTCAGATGCACCGTGGTGCGCTTTAACCAGTGACTATGACAGAGATTATAAAGCGCGTTACTGTACCACAGATGAAATCTCAGGTAAAAGTGTTCATCACACATACTATGATAGGACACTGGGAATAGATCTGTCAAATATATAAATCAACAGAAAGTGTTTGCTTGGACATATGTTATACTCTTTTAATCAATCTTCTACTTAGGTGCTGCACATGTCCAACCAAACACCTATCCTGAATTTAGTTGTCAAAAGCATATTGACATTTTATATACATATGTAAAATACTAAAATTAGGTATCTGATATTCAGAAAATGACCCATGATCCTTTTAAGGTCGTTTCTCTTAGCAGCTTGTGTATAAATCTGAAGACTTTAACCAATTTTTTCTAAGTTGCTGTCTGATCATTCAGAATTTGAGTTAAATTTTTGAGAGTGAAAGCAAATGTCTTTGATCAGGAATGCAACAGACAGTGTGGGACAGACACTGACTGATTTGCTTTCTTTCTGCAGGAACTACTGGCCCTGCAAATAACTGTGTGTTCCCCTTCAAGTACAAAGGCAATGTGTATGATTCATGTACTAACGTGGACTCAGATGCACCGTGGTGCGCTTTAACCAGTGACTATGACAGTGACTATAAAGCGCGTTACTGTACCAAGGATGAAATCTCAGGTAAAAGTGTTCATCAGACATGATATGAAAGGACACTGGGAGTGGATCTGTCAAACATATAATTGGACAGAAAGTCTTTGGTTGGACATATGCTAAACTCTTTTCATCAACCTTCTACTTAGGTGCTGCATAGGTCCAAACAAACACTTATCCTGAGTTTAGTTTTCAAAAGCATATTAGCATTTTAAATACATATGTAAAATACTAAAATTAGGTATCTGATATTCAGAAAATGACCCATGATTCATTTAAGGTAGTTTCTCTTATCAGGTTGTCAATCAATCTGAAAACTTTGACCTATTTTTTTGGTTGTTGTCTGATCATGAAGCATTGAAATTGAATTCTGTCTGAGTGAAAGCAAATGTCTTTGGTCAGAATTGCAACAGACAGTGTGGGACAGACACTGATTGATTTGTTTTCTTTCTGCAGGAACTACCAGACCTGCAAATAAATGTGTGTTCCCCTTCAAGTACAAAGGCAAAGTGTATCATTCATGTACTAAAGTGGACTCAGATGCACCATGGTGCGCTTTAACCAGTGACTATGACAGTGATTATAAAGCCCGTTACTGTACCAAAGATGAAATTTCAGGTAAATGTGTTGATCACATATAATATCATAGTACACTGGGAGTGGATCTTTCAAATATATACATGAACAGAAAGTTTTTGCTTGGACAAGTATTATACTATTTTCATCAACCTTCTACTTAGGTGATGCATATGTCCAGCCAAACACTTGTCCTGAGTTTAGCTGTCAAAAGTTTTTTGACACTTTACATTATATATGTATGAAATAACAAAATTTGGCATTTGATAATCTGAAAATGACCTATGATGTCTTCAAGGTAGTTCCTGTCATCAGTTTGTGTATAAGATTGAAAACTTTAACCTGCTTTTTTAGTTGTTGTCTTGTTATTCAAAATTCGAGTGATATTTAGTGAGAGGGAACACGCATGCCTTTGGTTGGTTATGGACTAAATTTTGGCGGACAGACACTGACTATTTTGTTTTCTTTCTGCAGGAACTACCAGTCCTGCAAGTAAATGTGTGTTCCCCTTCAAGTACAAAGGCAAATTGTATAATTCATGTACAAAAGTGGACTCAGATGCACCATGGTGCGCTTTAACCAGTGACTATGACAGTGATTACAAAGCGCGTTACTGTACCAAAGATGAAATCTCAGGTAAAAGTGTTCAATCCGTATAACATGATCATACCCTGGAAATGGATCTGTGAAATGTATAAATGAACAGAAATTGTTTACTCTGACATATGTTATACTCTTTTCATCAACCTTCTCCTTAGACCTGCTTACATCCAAACAAACACTTATCCTGAATTTAGTTGTTAAAAGCAAATTGAATTTTATATAGACATGTATAAAATAAAAATCTTCAGAAAATGACCCATAATTCATTTAAGGTAGTTCCTCTTATCAGGTTGTCAATAAATCTGAAAACTTTAACCTTTTTTTCTTACTTGCTCTCTGATCATTCAGAATTCGAGTTAAATTTCTTGAGATTAATAGAAAATGTCTTTGGTCAGCAATGCAACATACAGTGTGAGACAGACACTGATTGATTTGTTTTCTTTCGGCAGGACCTACCAGCCCAGCAAAGAAATGTGTGTTCCCCTTCAAGTACAAGGGCAAATTGTATAATTCATGTACGAAAGTGGACTCAGATGCACCATGGTGCGCTTTAACCAGTGACTATGACAGTGACTATAAAGCGCGTTACTGTACCAAAGATGAAATCTCAGGTAAGTGTTCATCACATATAATATGATACTACACTGGGAGTGGATTTATCAAATATATACATGAACAGAAAGTCTTTGCCTGGACAAGCATTATACTCTTTAAATCAACCTTCTACTTAGGTGCTGCATATGTCCAGCCAAACACTTGTCCTGAGTTTAGCTGTCAAAAGTGTTTTGACAGTTTACATTACTTATATGTGAGATACTTAAATTAGGCATTTGATATTCAGAAAATGACCCATGATTTCTTTAAGGTAGTTCCTGTCATCAGTTTGTGTGTAAGTTTGAAAACTTCAACCTACTTTTTTAGTTCTTGTCTTGTTATTCAAAATTTGAGTTATATGTAGTGAGAGTGAAAGTGATTGCCTTTGGTTAGTTATGGAATAAAAAGTTTGGGGCAGACAATGACTGATTTATTTTCATTCTGCAGAAACTACCAGCCCTGCAAATAAATGTGTGTTCCCCTTCAAATACAAAAGCAAAGTGTATCATGCATGTACAAAAGTGGACTCAGATGCACCGTGGTGCTCTTTAACCAGTGACTATGACAGTGACTATAAAGCGCGTTACTGTACCAAAGATGAAATCTCAGGTAAGTGTTCATCACATATAATGTGATTTTACAGTGGGAGTGCATCTGTCAAATACATAAATCAATGGAATGTGTTTGGTTGGACATACCTTTTACTCATTTCATCAGAATTCTACTTAAGTGGTGCATATGTCAAACCAAACACTTATCCTGAATTTAGTTGTTTGAAGCATATTGACATTTTTTATATAAATGTAAAAGCCTTCAATTAGGCATTTGATGTTTAGAGAATGAGCCATGTTTTCTTGAAGGAAGTTCCATTTATCACATTGTTCATGAATTTGAAATCCTAAACCTATTTTTTTAGTTGCTGTCTGATCATGCAGAATTCGAGTTAAATTTATTGAGAGCGAAAGGCCATGTCTGTGGTTGCCTAAGGAATAAAAAGTGTTGGACAGACACTAACTATTTTGTTTTCTTCATGCAGGAAGTACCACCTCTTCAATTAAGTGTGTGTTCCCCTTCAAGTACAAAGGCAAAGTTTATAAATCATGTACTAAAGTGGACTCAGATGCACCATGGTGCGCTTTAACCAGTGACTATGACAAGGACGGTAAATGGCGCTACTGCCATTGCAAGAGAGGTAAATATGATATGACCCTCGAAATGGCTTTGTCAATTATATTAACCCACAGAAATTGTTTGGTTGGACATATCTCAAGCAAACACCTTTCCTGGATTAATTTATTTGACATATATTATATATTTGATACATATATAATATATTTCAGTAATACTTTTCAATTGCATTCAAACAGTCTGCCCTCTGTCTCTCCAGGTAATACCCCCTCCCTGCATATCCAATTAAGTGGGGGAAGACTATAGTTTAACAGCAATGTCTTTCCTGAGAGGTTGAATAAAATGTGATTGGTCCTTTCCCTGGGTGCCTGGGTCTTTAGCCCAATAAGACCAGACCCATAGCAAACCCACCCCTCTTACACTCAAGCTACACCTTGCGAGGTGAAAGTGGATTTTGTGTTCCTTTAGATTTTAATTTTCAGCACTTCATTGCATTAAATACAGCACATTAAGAGAAATGTATTTATCCATGTGTCTCCAGCCCAGCACAGTGAAACAGACAGAGGCTGCAGGGAGTCTTATTAGTAGTTTTCACATGCATCTCTCTTTATTTCAGGTGGGAAACTTTAATGGGTCTGACCCACAGAAGTGACAGAGACGCAGCTACCAAGGTAAAATCTGTCTCTTCTCACCAGCTCAACATCATGAAATGCCACATCTACACGTCTTACAGCCTCACACCTTCACTTTTTCAGTCCCCTTTTCCCCTTTAATTGTCTGAATGGCAAATATTAGTCTTTTCATTGTATATATCTCATTCTGATTTCTACTGTTTCTCTTCTCAATTCACAACACTCAGGGTAATCTAGACACATACAGTATATGTGAAAAGTGATCGTATATTCTAGAATATTTCAGTCATTCAGGTTTAAATCTTCCTGAATGTCTGTGTCCTGTTTTACAGGTTATGAAGATGCCGGCTGTATAACCATGATTCACAGAAGTAAAAGACGGATAATTTGTTGCTTCGCTGCTTCAATGTTGCTTCCCTGCTTCACATAAGAGGGACATTTTCCCTTTGATTATACTGATATAATCACTATCACAAAGCCGTGTGTCATCGCTTGCTTGTAACACATGCTGAGCCACAAGGCCTGTGTTCAATCCCAACCATGTCAACAGCCAATGAGGACCAGGAGCCCACAGCAGCGCAGCAAATCAGCTTTGTTCAGCCAGGGTCAGGGGCAGGCCGGTCAGAGGGGGCTTCCTGGTCTCACTGCAGGTGCCTCGGATGATGTCAGCCAAGCCGCACTTCACCGTAGCACACCTGGTGACTTACAGTGTCTCAGGCCAGAGAAGCCAGCTGTGGACGAGCTCCTCTGCTGGATGATTGCATTTGCTGCCCAACACTTTGCTGCGAATGTGTGCCATGTTGGGGTGAGACTAGTCTAGCATGGCAAGTCCAAAATAGGGAAAATGACAAAATATAAAGATACATAAAGAAAAAGCACTTAAAGAAACAAAGTCTCTCTCACAATGTAATGTGCTAATGCTTGCTATTCAATAAAACACACTTGAGCATATCTGTGTTGACTGAGTGTCTTTATTATGGAGTATGTTTACAACAATGTCATAACATGGTGAAAATTTCAAAATAATATAAAGGCAAGGTCTTGGCAATATAGCGCCCTTCCACTGAGCTCCACAGAGCCAGACCAGGATCTTCATGAAACACATCTCACAGAGCCATCAAACGCCTGAGTTTGGATTAATAAATGAAGGGTAATTCACTGAACTGTGGTTTGGGTATGCAGGAGTTGGAACGGCGACAGTCTCCGCTTGTTACAAACACACCAACTGGCAGGCGTTGTCTGTAAATGCTGATCTAGTACAAGTCCTGCTGATTAGTTTAAAACAGTGAAGGTCTGAATTGTGGCTGGGGAATCTGGTCCTAGATCAGCATGTGGCAGCTCTTGTTAGCTAGGGAGCACTGGCTGCCACCTGGTAATGGCCGTGAGGTGAGGAGGTTTGGGAGAATATGTGACTCCCTAGCTTGTAAGTGGGCAGTAAGTTAAAAAAAAAACAAGGAAACCACCATGGAGTGGGCCCACTCGGTGGTTTCTGTAATGGTTCTTGACAAACATGCAAATAAGAAAAGAGTAAGCAACGTCACAAAGTAAAGAAGTACAAGTGTAGTCTGGGGCACAGGCTAAAAAAAAATACAGGCTGAAAGCTGAAATAATCAAAGCATCAATGGCTAGCATCAGTGCCCCTGACGCGGTGTAGAGAAAGTCAAGATTTTAGCGCTACACTTTGGAGGGGAAGCCAAGATGGGGTCTCTGGGACATGGCAAACAACTCTGCTGTCCTGACCATTTTTTGTCTCCTCTACCCTAAAAATCCCACCTCTCTGGGGGTGTGGCCTACACACTGGCTCCAGACCTCTGAAATGACAGCCTTCCTGTCAGTTACAGAGCCGCCATACCTGTGTGCCTTCTAATGTCACACTGGAGTTGAGAAACGTCCCCGGTAGAGGGGAGGGCCAGTCAGCGACAGCAATCGAACTGATTGTATTCTTACTCGACCCTCCCTTTCCCAGATGAGCATGAACAATCACTCCTCCAGGCAGCCTCCCCACACACACTCTGCGAGAGGGCAGGAGCAATGTGCTGTGAATTAGGCTTCATTATTAATGATAAGTGTCAGCGGGCATCCTGAACCTCAGAGGACATCTAGTGGTCAGAGGGGGTAAGTACACCTCAGGAGTGAAAGAGTGCAGATGGCTGTCGCAAATCATGTTTTGGGGGATGGTGATGTGATGACAACAGCCAAAGTGAGAAACAGGACATGGTGCATAACAAGTGAGGTACAGTGCAGACCCCATTTACACACATAAATCTTATACATAAACATGTTTGATCATATTCACAAATTTCAGCCCCATAACAACACCACTGCCTTCAAAGATTGCAGTGCTTTGGAATTTCCTCAACATATGGGACAAACTGTGGAAAATGACATAAACAAAAGCCTGAGATCTACTCATAGGAAATAGTCTCTCTCCCAGCTGAACGTAGGAATGGGAAGCTTCACAAGTAAGTGCCATTGCTTGTTCTGAGGCAGGACTTTTATCTCCTAAAACTGTTTTTAGTATGACTGTTCAGAGTAATTCTCAGATGTTATATTCTCAGATGATCCAGATGGATGCACACGGAACCACACTGTGAAGCTGCTGTTTCTCTGGATTTTAACTTCCAAACGCTGAGATCGTTGTTGGTAAAGGGGTCCTACACAGTTAAAATTAACCTTTCCAGAGGGAAAAAGAGCTTCATCAGACCCTTTCAAACACGGAAAAGCACTAATACTCTACTACACAGATGATGACGACAGATTAATGCTCAAAGATAAAGCACTAACACTTTACAGTGCGGGTAATAAAAGCTGTCCAATGCTGACAAATAGCACTAATACGCTATGGCGCAAATGATGATGACCTGCCTGACAGCTTGCAACCCAGACCTGCCTGCAACAGAGTCCGTTACAAAGAAAAAACACGATCCTAGTTGCAAAACATGTATTAAAATGCGTAATCACTGTGTCTCATGAAAAATTAGAGTGCATTCATGTTGCGAAAGAAACGAATTTAAAGTTATGACTAGTGTTCGGCCATATATTCTAGCAGATTCACGCCTAGTCAGTAAAAAAGAGGATTCATTCTGATACCTTATTATTTTTGTATGTTTCTCTCCAAAGCAAATGAAAATGTTGTGTTTGGGGGGGGGGTTGGGGGCGGTCCACATTGTGAAAATGTTTCATTTGGAATGTAGCTTCAGGCAATGCAACTCTGACCTGAAGTAGTGAAACAGCAATGATTAATTTTTCTGATACACTGTCCCATGGGAATTCTGAGTTCTGCCTTTTGTAGGTAATGCAATCACCATTTCTTTCATCTTAGACAGAGCAGTATATAATCTTTATTTCCTATCACTTCAGTTTGATTCCTCTGTTTTTGTCACCACTGCCCTTCTGTTCAGCTCTGTGACCCTAGTCTTCCTTCTGATTTCTTGTTCAGAATTCAGGCATTCTACTTCTAAGGACTATTTCAGGAGGTAAAGAGAATGTTATTTATAGTTTCATTGTTTGTACATGCCATGAACACCTGAGGGCATAAGTAAAATTTTGGTTTTACCATGAGTGTCGATGTAGCTCAGAAAATAAAAAAAAAATTTGATCATGGCTGTTAACGGCTGTTAAAAGTTGCGTAACCTGAATGTGTGTTGTGTGAATGTACAAAAAAAAAAACAGACCAACCCAAAAGCTGGCAGCAGGCGGAGCCCCCACTCCAAGGCAGCAAAGGTGAGCTTGGGGTGAATACTGAGGATCTCCTCTTGAGCCAGCTCTTCCTGGCTCCACAGCCACCAGAGCCACAGCGGTGGTCAGTTCCATTAAATTAATTAATTTTAATCATATTTATTTAATTACAAATTATGTTATGGTGGGAACGGTCCAAACCCTGGCTTTTGGGAACTAATGGAAACAGGTAACTCTGTAAGATACGAGGTTTTGCTAGTCCCAGTAACACCAAACCAGCAACGGCCCTTCAACAAGCCCTGCATAACAGTCTCCCAGCAAAAACAGCGCTTGCAAATGTCTAATACCATCGTAAGGCTCCTGAAAACAAAATGCTGCACACTGGCCTCCCTATCCAAACCACATTTTTGTCATATTTGTCAGTAGAGAAGGGCAGCTTCTCCACAATGTGCAAAATAAAACCAAAAGGAAAAGCGTGTGTGTGTGTGCGTTTTTAAACACGTGTAAATAAAGGGAGGCAATAACATCCTGTGCTTTTGTGTTAGCGGAACGGACAAAACACCTTTGGTGATGCTTTACCTGCTTTACCTGTTTCCTGTAACACTACCAATACTCTGCACCTCCGACACACACCTGTAGATCAAACCTGGTGACTCTTCCTCTCCGATAAGCCGAGGGGTTTTTAGCTGGAAGGCGGCAATGGAGCATTCCTGGGTGTTGCCCTTTCGTTCTTCAGCCCCTCTTCTGATTGGCTGGCTAGATCCAGTTCCAACCAGACCTGCTCACTCTCTCATTGGCGGCTCCTGAGCCTGCTACAGGATGGCACGCAAAAATCATTCCGGCTCTGAGGCTCTTCTTATTCTTGCACTGGTTTCAGGTGTTGTCAGCGTCTCTGGTTCTATTCATTTTCCTTTTAATTCAGATGCTTGCATAAAGAAGATGAAGCAGTGCATTGTGGGTACTGCAGAGTGGAATGGCTGTTGGAAGGGCATAAGGTTGGCTACTCAAGCACCACAAGGGCCAAAGTTCTCCTCAACACTGGTGAAACTGCTGTCATTAACTTCCCCATACTGCAGAGTAAAGGTGTCTCACCTGTTGCCTCTGGCTCCGGCTTATGTGAAACAGCATGTGATCATGAAATGTGCCTTCTTGCCTGTTTGTCTGTAGATTCCCCAGACAATCCAGCATTCTTCCTTCCTCTCTGCTGGTCGCGCACACATGCACACATCTGTTCATTTAATACATGTTTAAAACCATTACACCAAATGTAGAGTTTTATTACCTTATTATTGAGGGTGTTATGGTATACAATTCCTTTGGCTCATTTAGTTAGTTTAGATGGTTGTGTTTCCATAGAAGTAACAGTCCCTAATTGGAATCTTCAATGAATTCGACTTCAGATTTCATTCATCAAAGACCAGTTAGAAACATTTATTCTAAAAAAGGAAGTGAAATCGGAGTGTTGCAATCACCCATGACCAGTAGTGCTACCCTACTGCATGGTCACCTTGCCCAGTAGCAGAAATCATGGTGGAAATATGTTTAGAGAGATAAGCTGTCCGTTATCCGTTACACACAATTGCAGATCACTTCCCTGGCACTCAACACTCCACTTCAGTTGTGTGAATTTGGTTTTGTACCTGTCTTTGTAGAAATGTTTTCCACTGTGCTGAGGGGCATCATGGGAGCCTGTTGTGCATTAATGCAGTGGAAAGGCTCTCTTCCCAAAGCTGCAAACACCTGCATCATCCAGCTGGATGGGACATTGAGGAAGTGACTTGTGAAAGTTCTGGAGCATTTGCCCTTTTTTGGTTGGGAAACGACTGGCAAGACCCCTCCATAAAAGCCTCATGTGGAGGGAAGGGGAGGCACATCAGGGCTGAACTCGGCAGCTCGTTTGGGTGATTCTCCTCCTTCTCTCTCAGCTTACGAGACGAGCAGCTCGGCTTCATCTGACAACGTGGTGAATCGGTGAGAGAACTTTTCACATATTCCTGGGGAACTACCTCTGACTGAGGTTCTTTTCTCTGACAGTTTTAATGAAGCATCTGTTCCTAAACTCAGTGCCAAAGACAGCCATGGAAATATGGAAATGACTGATAGCCAAGTGCCTGCTTTGCTTGTCTTTACTTCTTTGACAGATTCCTTAATCATCATACTGTTATTGTCACTACTATCTTATATGTTTAATGTAATAGTATTATTGAAAGTATAATTGTTTTGCTGTGTAAATAAACACATAACTTTTTTCTTCTTAAACTTTTGAAAACTGTGTTGTTTGCTGCCAAGTGTATCAGTTATGGGTGTTTCATCCTCTACGTTGCAATCACATGCATACAGCTATGCATACTATCAGATAATATTCCCCATGATAAATAATATAAAACATATCAAAGGGCTGACAGAGAGATATCAATAGAAGTCCTACCAACAGCACTATGATGATGTCTCTGATCCCTGTGAAACAGACACTGTTTAAGGTCAATAGGGAACAGTCCTGGAACAGGCAGTTGTATCTGAAACTCTGGGACTGCTTTCACTGCAGGCTTTTTGTGATTGTAGGTGAGGAACTCCACACCTGCGTATCCAACATGCAGTTGCTGTGTCTCCCTCTCCTTCTCCTTCTCCTGCCTGCCATCAACACACAGTTAACAGGTAGGTCTAATCTACCAGCATCCATCTCCTTATTCTGGACTGACATGTGGAGCCAGCAGGGCTACTCTAACCTGGTCCTGGAAGACATATGGTTCATGTAGATGATATTTTTGCAGAATAGTCTGATGAATACCACATTCTGGGTAAGGTTTTGAATATAATCAGGCAATGTGGTGAAATGAATTGTTATCAGATGCTCATTACAATTTTTAGGAGACTTTAACAAGAAGTCCATATAGGCAGAGCTACTTTAAGTAAATCAGATGTTATCTGGTGATATTTGATGAAGCATAAAAAGGTTCATGATGATTATCAAATTGCTTCCCTTATTCATAGATCCCTCCCTGGCTAAAATGAATAGTGTCATTGCACATCCTGAGATACTTTCACCCTGATTTTATTCTTGTTCACGGCAGTTCCCTTGGCTCGTGGTTTGTACATCACTCTACTGACTCAGAGAGTCACTGTCAATTGAATCATTCAGAGAAATATGAAAAACGTAGTTTGTCTGTGACTCATTTCTCTTTCATGAGGAGTGATTTGCTGTGGAACAAAAAATGTGGGACACACACTGACTGATTTGTTTTCTTTCTGCAGCGATTGACATCAATCCATATTACTGTGAGTTCCCCTTCAAGTACAAAAACCAAATGTACTATGCATGTACCTCAGTGCATTCAAGTGAGAGCACACCATGGTGCTCTTTAACCAGTGACTACGACCAGGACTATCTCTGGGGCTACTGTGTCGGAGATCGCACCACAGGTAGATATGTTCATCACATATAATATGATACTACACTGTGGACGGGTCTGTCAAATACATTACATGATGATGGTTTATCAAATATATAGACCCATGGAATGTTTTTGGTTAAAGTTAGGTATTTGATTTTCAGAAATTGACCCAAAGGAATCACCTTAAGGTAGTTCCTTTTACATTTACATTTACAGTTTTTTACAATCATTTTCACACGTGTCTCAATACCATGTCCACTTTTTCAAAACACTGAACACATTCACCATATCAGTAGACTATGTGAGCTAAACTGTGTATACTTTTGCATTGCTTTGATACAAAATGCATTCAATCACCACTTCTTCCAAAATTCATGAATACCTCTCTCAGTCAATGTTCACCACCAGCAAAATTCTTTACAACTACAGCAATTTTTGCAGACATTTAGATACTCTGTTCAAAACAGTTATCTTTCAGTTCAAAACCTAGCAAAATTTAGATCACTGTAGATGGAAATATGCTGCATTTTGACAGACAAATGAAACTGTATGCTTGATATAAGACAGATTATTCTGATTTTAGCAGAAAGTTTATTCAGTGTTTTTGTTTGCAGCCTTGTTACCATCTATACAAAAGTGGTCATATTTGCATTGAAATGTGCATGTATATAGGCAAACTAGATGTAGTTGTCGCTGAAGAGATTTTTCCACTATTACTGCTGTATATGTAAGTCATGGGCAAGATGAGAAAATGAGAAAAAGTGACCCAAGAATGCAACTACAGTAAATTTACCACGCTCAATTGTGGTATCTACAGTATTGTGACAAGCAAAGCAACAGATCAAAAAGTTTGTTCTTGGTGTCATGATAGCTGCTTGGCTTCAAATATTTATGGGGCTTGGGGGATTGTAGGGTTGGATAAGCTATGCTAAAGATTTTTTTCTAAAGGTTCAAGTCAAGGGAGAATGTTGCAGTAAATGTGAAATTCATAAAAATTTGACCCAAAATACAGAGGACACCATGGATCAGCATTAGGACTACAGCAGACCTCTAGTTGTTTCACTTACTGTACTTGAAATGAAAAGCATCTGCAGACTTTTTGTTGTACTATAGTATACCACAGAAATTGTGACGTAGAGCTGTCATGAGGCATATTGTAGCATTTCAGATTTATTTGTTTGGTATTACAATATGTACTGTAAACTTTACTTTACTTTTTTTGCAATGCTGCACTAATCTATGCAAAAACAGACGATATGGCAACACATGATATATGCATTTTGCAATGCTTCAAGTTGTTAGTGTTTTTTAGTTCATTGTGCTTCGAGTGACAACGTAGTCTTCCTGGGAGAGAACATTTGCTGTAGTAAATAGGGAGCACGAGTCACTTTTGGGTGAATTATGAAGTGTTTTGGTGGTTGTAGTGCATTTTGCACAAAAGATTAACTGATGTGCTCATATGCATGGTTGTTAAGCACACTGTGTTAATAGTTTTGAAAAAGTGGGCATGGTATTGACCTAAGTGTGAAAACGGTTGTAAAAAACTACATTTATTCATCTGGCAGACGCTTTTATCCAAAGCAACTTACAAGTGAGGCATAATACAATGTAAGCAAAAAGCCATATAAGGAGTCAACAATATTAGAAGTGCTGCGTGACCAGGTTTCAATAGTTGGCCAGACAAGGTACAATCTAGCTGGAAGAGACACGAGTGCATTGAACCATTCGATTTGAAGCGCAGAAGAGCTGTGCCTTCAGATGTGTCTTGAAGACAGAGAGGGACTCAGCAGAAGGGATGAAGTGTGGAAGGTCATTCCACCATCGGGTACAATGGTGGAGGAAGTTCTGGACAGTGATTTTGTGCTGCGATGTGATAGCATGCCACCGGATGCCATTTGGCAGTAGAGCGTAGCGATCGGGAGTAGTGAGTTCAGGTGGGTAGCTGTAGTTTTGTTGGTTGTTCTGAATGCAAGCATGTAGGCCTTGAACATGATGCGGGCAGCTGCAGGGAGCCAGTGGAGCGAGTTTAAGAGAGGGGCCCTCTTCAGTTGGATGAAAACCAGACACACAGCCGCGCTCTGTATCAGCTGCAGAGGCTTAATGGTGGATGCAGGTAGGCCGGCCAAGAGGGCATTGCAGTCAGGGCCGGCCCGTGGCATCAGCGGTATAGGCGAAAGCTAGGGGCGCCATCCATCCATAGGGGCGCCCCAGACGAGGGAAGAATTTTTTTTAACTTTTACTGTTTTTTTACTAATACTATTTTACTACTACTATTTTCAAATTTTACAAAAAAGCCCACAACAACATAACTACATAGCCTATTAAATAGGCCCTATTTTCTGGGTCCAAATCTGTGTGATCTGGCAGTCATCTTGATGTGGTCGGTAAAGTTTAGCTGGTCACACTGTCCCCAGGTTCCTTGCAGACCTGTAGGAGTTAGCATCATTGAGCCAAGATATATCGTGCTGAATCAATGGGCTGGCTGGGATGACAAGGAGCCCTGTCCTACACAGGTTAAGTTTAAGGTGGTGTTCATTCATCCAGGCTGAGAGACAGGCAGATATCCGTGCTGAGACCGTGAGGTCGTAAGGTTGTAATGAGATGTAGAGCTGGGTATCATCAGCATGGTAATGGTAGGACTTCCTCTTATCAGTTTGTCTATAAAACAGAAAACTTTAACCTGTTTTTCTTTTTTTTTTTTTTTTTTAGTTCCTCTATGATCGTTCAGATTTCGAGTTAAATTTAGTGAGAGTGAAAGCAAATGCCCTTGGTCGGTGAAGGAATAAAACGTGTGGGACACACACTGACTGATTTGTTTTCTTTCTGCAGATTTCGGCATAGATACAGAATTCTGTGTGTTCCCCTTCAAGTACCAAGGCCACCTGTATTATTCATGTACTACAGTGGGCTCAAGTGAGGACAAGCCATGGTGCGCTTTAAGCAGAGACTATGACAAGGACGGTCGATGGCGCTACTGTATCGGACCTCGTCCCATACGTAAATATGTTCATCACATATAATAAGATAGGACACTGGGGGTGGCTCTGTCAAATACATTAACCCACAGAAAGTGATTGGTTGGGCATATGTTACGCTCTTTTCATCAGCCTTATACTTACGTGCTCCATATGTCCAATCAAACACTTATCCTGAGTTTAATTTCAACCATACTGACATTTTTATATACATAAAAAACTAACGGCTCAGATAAATATGTTGTACTATAATTTTAAAGTTAGTCATTTGATTTTCAGAAAACGACCCATGATTCCTTTAAGGTAGTTCCTCTTTATCACTTTGTGTCTGAAGCTGAAAACTTCAACCTATTATTTTTATTTCCTCTCTGATTATTCAGAGACAAATTTAGTGAGAGTGAAAGCAAATGCACTTGCCAAAGTTTTACCAACAAAATTCAGAGTACAGAGTGAAAACAGGGGGAGGCTGCAGGGAGTTTTATTAGTGGCTTTCACATGCATCTCTCTTTATTTCAGGTGTGACAGTTTCCCAAGTTTATGGTCTCTAACTGCAGAAGTGACAGAGACGCAGCTGCCAAGGTAAAACCTGTCTCCTCTCACCAGCTCAACATCATGAAATGCCACATCTACACGTCTCACTGCCTCACACCTTCACTTTTTAAATCCTTTTTCATCTTTAATTGTATTCACGGGTCATATTAGTCTTTTTATTACATATATCCCATTCTGATTTCTACTGTTTCTCTTCTCAATTCACAACACTCAGGGTAATGTAGACACATATATGTGAAAAGTGATCGTATATTCTAGAATGTTTCATTTGTTCAGGTTTACATCTTTCTGAATGTCTGTGTCCTGTTTTACAGATTATGAAGATGCCAGCTATATAACCATGATTCACAGAAGTAAAAGACGGATAATTTGTTGCTTCGCTGCTTCAATGTTGCTTCCCTGCTTCACATAAGAGGGACATTTTCCCTTTGATTATACTGATATAATCACTATCACAAAGCCGTGTGTCATCGCTTGCTTGTAACACATGCTGAGCCACAAGGCCTGTGTTCAATCCCAACCATGTCAACAGCCAATGAGGACCAGGAGCCCACAGCAGCGCAGCAAATCAGCTTTGTTCAGCCAGGGTCAGGGGCGGGCCGGTCAGAGGGGGCTTCCTGGTCTCACTGCAGGTGCCTCGGATGATGTCAGCCAAGCCGCACTTCACCGTAGCACACCTGGTGACTTACAGTGTCTCAGGCCAGAGAAGCCAGCTGTGGACGAGCTCCTCTGCTGGATGATTGCATTTGCTGCCCAACACTTTGCTGCGAATGTGTGCCATGTTGGGGTGAGACTAGTCTAGCATGGCAAGTCCAAAATAGGGAAAATGACAAAATATAAAGATACATAAAGAAAAAGCACTTAAAGAAACAAAGTCTCTCTCACAATGTAATGTGCTAATGCTTGCTATTCAATAAAACACACTTGAGCATATCTGTGTTGACTGAATGTCTTTATCATGGTGCGTGTTCATGAGATCATGGTCTGAGCGCTACACAACACAAAGGAAAGGTTACAACATCACGCCTCCTCCCTGACATTCAGCTGTCAGCTGAAAGGCCACGTTTTGGGAAGTACCTGTCATGAGACCGCAGAGGCAGAATCAGGCCTGGGCGGTGAGGGGGAATTCTGTCACCATAAACAGAAAGGGAAAGCAGGAGCACACGGCCTGAAACGCACTGAATCACACAGCTGCCATCTCCTATGGCTGCCCGCTGAACCCTGACACCACAGAGTAAGACAGTGTGGACAGCAGGAGGTGCACACTGCAGGAGGTGCAGACTGCAGGATGTGCAGACAGCAGGAGGTGCAGACAGCAGGAGGTGCAGACTGCAGGAGGTGCAGACTGCAGGACTGGCCTGGTCTCACACTGCAGGCAGTCTTTACAGTTTTTTACAGTCATTTTCACACGTCTCAATACCATGTTCACTTTTTCAAAACACATTTAGACACATCTGTTCAAAACAGTTATCTTTCAGTTCAAAAACAAAATTTAGATCACTGTAGCTGGAAATATTCTGAATTTTGACAGACAAATGAAACTATACGCTTGAAATAAGACAGATTATTCTGATTTTAGCAGAAAGTTTATTCAGTGTTTTTGTTTGCAGCCTTGTTACCATCTATACAAAAGTGGTCATATTTACATTGAAATGTGCATGTATATAGGCAAAATATAGATGGAGCTGTCGCTGAAGAGATTGTTCCACTATTACTGCTGTATATGTAAGTCATGGGCTATCAGTGAGAGAAAGTGACCCAAGAATGCAACTACAGTAAATTTACCACACTCAATAGTGGTATCTAAAGTATTGTGACAGGCAAAACAACAGATCAAAAAGTTTGTTCCTGGTGTCACGATAGCTGCTTGGCTTCAAATATTTATGGGGCATGGGGATTGAAATGAAAAACATCTGCAGACTTTTTGTTGTACTATAGTATACCACAGAAATTGTAGCATAGAGCTGTCATGAGGCATATTGCATTTCAGATTTATTTGTTTGGTATTGCAATATGTATTGTAAACTTTACTTTTTTGGCAATGCAGCACTAATCTATGCAAAAACAGACAATACGACAACACATAATATATGCATTTTGCAATGCTTCAAGTTGTTTCTGTTTTTTAGTCCATTGTATTTTGAGTGACAAAGTAGTCTTGCTGGCAGAGAGCATTTGCTGTAGTAAATAGGGAGCACGAGTCACTTTTGGGTGAATTATGAAGTGTTTTGGTGGTTGTAGTGCATTTTGCACAAAAGATTAACTGATGTGCTCATATGTATGGTTGTTAATCAGACTTTGTTAAGAGTTTTGAAAAAGTGGGCATGGTAAGCGTGAAAACGGGTGTAAAAAACTGTAATATGATATTGTAGTTCTCATCATTATGGTCATTTTTCAACACTTATTTTGCTGCCCCTGTGGTCAAATGGTCAAACGGTCAAATGGTCAAACGGTCAAACAGTCAAATGGTCAAACGGTCAAATGGTCAAATGGTCAAATGATCAAATGCTTTTGGAAGAAATATGGAAGAAGACCCAGCATACATGGGGGGGGGTCCCTGAATAAAGCTCCTATATGGATATTTGTGTGAGTGTGTGTATGTGTGTGTGTGCATGTGTGTCTGTGTGTGTGTGTGTGTGTGTGTGTGTGTGTGTGTGTGTGTGTGTGTGTGTGTGTGTGTGTGTGTGTGTGTGTGTGTGTGTGTATGTGTGTGTGTGTGTGTGTGTGTGTGTGTGTGTGTGTGTGTGTGTGTGTGTGTGTGTGTGTGTGTGTGTGTGTGTGTGTGTGTGTGTGAGTGTGTGTGTGTGTGTGTGTGTGTGTGTGTGGGCTACAGGGGAATCAAACCCTTACACTTACAAGCCCTATGATTACATGCGCACTGCTGCCCACTGGTCTGCTGACACTGCCTGTTTCTTCGGGAACTTTTAAAAAGCTCTGATTAATCTCTTTCACATCTCTTTGCCATGAGCTGAAAATTATGGAAATTCCAACCTGTGGGCTTTTCTGAGGAAGACTGTACTCTGGGGCTCTGGTTTCTGAAAGGAGCATGTGTGAGAATACCAAACAAGCTCTGATTAGGTTCCGTCATGAAATTAAATAATTTCCATGGCCACACCAAGAAATGCAACAGAATGTGTGTTTTATTTACATGTATTCATTTGATGCTGACACGGATGCTGTTATCCAGAGAAACTTACAAAAGCAAAAACAGGTCAGACTTATGAGCGACAATGAGATAGTACTCTGAAAAGGACAGACAGCCACAATTGAGCACAGATTACAAGCAAACTAAGATTGCCACAAACATTGCTTACTATAAACACACAGACGACTACGCGCACAAACAGAAGGTTATTATGAAGGTGCAAATTCTGAACCACTGGGCAGCCAATCAAAGGGTGTGGGGGGTCTGTTTGTTTTTGTCATGTGACCAATCACTGCCTTTCTCTGTCCCTGTGCTCATCTCGTTTCTAAATCAGGAAACAGGAAGAAGGGAGCCTCAGATTGGGGAACCAGTTATGTGACCTGTGGGCACTTCCTGACAGGCGTGGGATGGCTGAGAAAGGGTGTGGCCTGCATAATCAGATCAGCGTTGGGTTTATGAGTGAGCAGACGTGGGCTGGAGCACAGATGGCTGTGGAATCAGGATGGGGGACAGAGCCGGCACTTCCACCCCACTGAGCCCTATTGAGTTGCGCTCTTTCTGCGTGTCGCCAGAGTTCGGCTTCATCCTGGAAAACCCCCTGGTAAGAAGAAGTTATTAATGTGTGATGCTTTTAATAAGTCGCAGTAGCTGTTGTAGTCTTGTTGTTGTAAGTTGTGTGTCATTCGTTGTTCTTTTCCTTGGTGCTTCAGTGTTCAGGGTTACTGTCCTTGCTGGTGCTCCGTTTCAGGCTCAGAGACGTTTGCTTTAGGCTGTGAGACACACGGGTGAGCCAGGCCCAAGTTCAGCTTTCAGCCTCCCTAAGCTTTTTCTCCTTTTTTGGAGCTACCAGTTCTGTACAAGCCTTTAATCACCATGACAACCCCTGCGCTCGAGCAGGAGTGTGTACAATCCTCTGACACACTCACACACCAACCGAGACTATTCACACTCACACACCAACCGAGACTATTCACACTCACACACTGAGACTATTCACACTCACACACCAACTGAGACTATTCACACTCACACACCAACCAAGACTATTCACACTCACATACCAACCGAGACTATTCACACTCACACACCAACCGAGATTATTCACAGTCACACACTGAGACTATTCACACTCACACACCAACCGAGACTATTCACACTCACACACCAACCAAGACTATTCACACTCACACCCCACCCGAGACTATTCACATTCACACACTGAGACTATTCACACTCACACACCAACCGAGATTATTTTCACTCACACACCAACCAAGACTATTCACACTCACACCCCACCCGAGACTATTCACACTCACACACTGAGACTATTCACACTCACACACCAACCAAGACTATTCACACTCACATACCAACTGAGACTATTCACACTCACACACCAACCGAGACTTTTTTACCCCATCCCCTGTGGAATGAAGCCGATTAGTTCCACTGACGTGGGCAACTCGTCATCATCAGCTGAAGAATGATGAAGAACCTGACTGATCATTGAAAGCAAGGAGTAAGCACAAGTGATTTCATCTTTAATCCAAAAATATCTGGG
The DNA here is from genome assembly GCA_019176425.1 of Megalops atlanticus. Classification (NCBI taxonomy): domain Eukaryota; kingdom Metazoa; phylum Chordata; class Actinopteri; order Elopiformes; family Megalopidae; genus Megalops; species Megalops atlanticus. Next base: position 1,131,518 of record CM032880.1, on the reverse strand, counting down.
AATTTTGTCTTTTCAAAAACGCTGAGAGGATCTGAATCTATGACAGGAAGAAAGTGACAGAAATTATAAACAGGCTCCCAACAACATTCCATCTGATAAAACCGTAGTAAACGCACTCACCCAAACTGACCGCCGTGCTCTTTGACAACCAAAAAGCTGCTGGACACGATGTCTGAATGGCTTCTTTGTTCCACCGTGGGAAGCAAACACATCATTTGCCAACTGTTTGTTGTCCTCCGGTATATGAGAATGACAACCTCAGCAATGATGTTTGGTTTAATGTGCAAGAATTTATACACAATTGATAATTGATACAGTGTCCTTAATTGTGGATTCAAATAGAACATTTTCTCCCTCATTTCATTCTCAAACACAAAACCCAATGTAAATTTCAAGCATAAATAGGTACACAAGCCATGCTTTGGGTAGGCATACCTAGCACAGGTATAAAGAGCTTTACTGAGCATGCTCAGATGTCTGTGCTCTTTGCAGACAGACCTCCCAGAGTACTACCGCACCTGGATGGACCTGGCCACCAACCTCAACCACCTCATCCAGACGCGTCAGCTCCAGGACAGAGTGACGCAGGTGAGCTCCCAAAAACATGACGTCACCCCCGGAGGGGACCCCTGGCCACAGGCAGGAGCTCTGTGTGTGCTTGCTTCTGTTCCAGTTGCAACATCGGTTATGTTCCATGAACTGATGTTTCATTGAGCTGTTAACTGAACACCGAAATTACTGCATTTAATCTTCTGTGAGTTCTTTGTGAAATGAGTGTGTTGAGTGTTGGGCGTGTTGCTAATGTGTGTGCTAAACAACTCTGCGTTGTTAAAGTCATTAAATCAGTATAATTTTGTTGATAACCACACAGATGAGGGGCAGCTTTCTGGGTTCAGCTGAGGTCTATCCTGGCCCTGCCTGTGTGACAGTTGTGTACCTTCCCTCCACATTATTTAGCAGACGCTCTTTTTTACAATGTTATCCATTTATACAGCAGGATGTTTACTGAGGCAACTGTGGACTAAGTAACTTGTCCAAGGGTACAACAGCAGTGCCCCAGCGGGGAATTGAACCGGCAACCTTTCCGTTACAAGTCCTGCTCCTTAACCACTGTGCTACACTGCTGCCCCACAGATGCCCGTGCTCAGCGCCCGCTACCTACAGAGCCACAGAGAGCTGCGGCTGGCTCACCTGGCACTAGGCTTCATCGCCATGGGATACGTGTGGCAGGACGGCCTGCACCAGCCGGCCCGGGTGAGCCAGGGGTTGCCGGGGCAACAGTGGAGGGGAGGAAGGGAGAGAGCTGCACTGTCAGCAGTGACGTGGGAGTGAGGTCTCAGGAGTGGCAGAACGCGTGGAGCTACCGTTTGTCATCAGTGACTCCCTGCTTAGAGCCACTCGCTTTACGACAGAGAGCAAAGCCGGTTGATTGGTCCAGAGACTGACTGCATACAGGATCCCCACCCATCATGGGGTTGCTGAAGCTTCACTGGCTGTGCAGCTGTGACCAGCAGGTGGCAGATTTGAGTCCTGAGTTGGACTCTACTGTTGTCCCCTTAAGTGACATGATTTGATTTGAATTCCATATTCCATAAAACTAGTAGCCATCATGAGTTTCATAGATAAGAGTAAATCCTGAGCAAATAAAGACCTTAAAATGTAACAGTGCTTATGTGTGTGTGTGTGTGTGTGTGTGTGTGTGTGTGTGTGTGTCACCTCTGACCCCTGACAGGTCCTGCCTAAAGCACTGGCTGTGCCATACTGCGCTGTGTCAGAGACTCTGGGCCTCCCGCCAATCCTGGTTTACGCTGACAGCATCCTGGCCAATTGGAGGCTGCGGAATCCTGATGGGTGTGGCCTCTCTCTCCTCCCCCTTCCCCCTGTTAGCTATGTCTCCACAGGACATAATCTCATAAATGGCCAGTATTAAAATGAGAAAACAGACACATAATGACAGCAGAATGATGCAGAAATGATGCACAGTAACGCTTTATGTATTTGTTTTTTCGTGGGTCGCTTACTGCTCACCCTTTTGAATAACACCCTTCTGACCTGCCAGACCCATGGAAATAGAGTAAGTAACTGTGTTTCACTGGGGAAGTAATTCAGTCCTGCACCACAGAGCTGTTTTCCTGGAAGCCCAGCCAGTTATGGTCTCTGTGTGCATTGATTGTAGGAATCTGGATACGCTGTTCACTTTCCCTGGAGGAGAGAGCAGCAGAGGTTTCTTCCTGGTGTCCTTACTGGTGGAACATTCTGCCAGCTCTGGGCTGCAGGTGAGAGTTACCTGTGCACTGACCACTCTCTTTCATACCTTTGGGTTAAACCTGTAAAGGGTTTGACCCTCTGACTCCTCTGAGAGTGACTGAGAGATTGGCTGATCTTTTAGGGCATTGCCATGGCGATGAACTCCATGCTGACGGATGACATCGCCGGGGTGCAGGAGGGTCTGGTTGCCATTGGCGATGCTGTCAGGAGAATGAGGGAGTGCTTCAGGCTTATCCACGGTGGGTTTCACTCAAACCTGCACCGACCGTACCAACACCACCCTGCACCTGGGCACTGACCCACCTTAGCTGCAGGTGATCTGTACCTGAGCCAAGCCAGAGGCCCATGGCAAACCAACCTCAGACATTACTGCCTGCAAGCCACTTTAGCAATGCTGTGTCTCGTTGGTCTCGGGAATTTTTACAGAATGTTCACCACAGGAGTGAACACACATTACCCTGTCTTGCTGTCCAGCACTCATAAAGGTCCTCCTTGGCTCCAGTCCCTCCTTGGGTTGTGCAAGGCACTGCTCCGGGCTAAGCAGCACTTCTGCTGTACAGTGCGATGCATGCATTTAGCAGACACTCTTATCCAGAGCGACTTCCAGCACAACAGAACATAAGTGAATCCATTCAAATTTAAACAAGCAACAGCATCAGACCAGGCTAACAACATTCCCAGACCAGTGAGTGGAAGAACAACACCATTCCAGCCCTACCACAAGTTAACTTGTGCGACCTGAATATACAAGGGAAGCCAAGTATACTACCATACATAAATCACAAGAACACAGAACTCAGAATACATGACAATACTACATGTGTTAGGGGGCGGGGATTGAGGCTGAGGTACATCAGACTCCATCAGACAATTCCTCTTCAATGGAACATTGAGATATTTGGTCCAGAGAGGAAGCTTGCTTTGCCCATATCATTTGACAGAACAGCACTGAGATCTTTTGTTTGTGAAGCTGGGGTGTTTTGGTGAAAAGCTCTTCTGTGTCTCTCCCTCCAGGGCACGTGGAGCCTGCACAGTTCCACGGGAGCCTGCGAGTCTTTTTCTCAGGGTGAGTTCATCCTCATTCACTGTGTTATTTTTATTACATGAAGCTTGGCAAAGTCCCTGAAAAAAACAGGAGTCTGGAGGTGGAAGGGACAGTGTTCAGGGCTCAATGGACAGAAATGTGCAATTTCTCCTCATACAGGTGAAAAACAAAAAAAAGTGGTTTTGAAAATTACTGAGCTTTTGTCATGCAGGCAGTTGAGGGGGTGACAGGTGAGGTGCTGAACACCTCCACATCAGGGTCACCTGTGTGACGATCCTGCTCTGTATCTCAGTGTGGGGGGGTGCGGTGGGGGGGGGGCTGGGTGGCGTGCGGCTCGGGGTCTGACTGTGTCACGCGGCCCCAGGTGGAGGGACAACCCTGCGCTCCCGGATGGACTGTGGTACGAGGGGGTGACCGCCGAGCCCCTGCGCCTCACCGGGGGCAGTGCTGCTCAGAGCTCCTCCATCCAGTGCTTCGATGCCTTCCTGGGCGTGGGGTGCAGCGACGACTTCGGTAAGCGGGGTACCGTGTCTCTGTGTCCCCCAGCGGGACCCCAGAATCACACACCTCTTCACTGTGTTTAACCCATTTACATTTATTCATTTGGCAGACGCTTTTATCCAAAGCGACTTACATAGGTTACAGTTCTTTTACAATGTTATCCATTTATACAGCTGGATATTTTACTGAGGCAATTGTGGGTTAAGTACCTTGCCCAAGGGTACAGCAGCAGTGTCCCAGCGGGGATCGAACCGGCAACCTTTCGGTTACAAGTCCTGCTCCTTATCCACTATGCTACACTGCCGCCCAACCCTTCATCCTCCTTCCCTGGTTTCCATGGCAGCTGCCTCCTTCCTGAAGCGGATGAGGAGCTACATGCCCCCCCCTCACCGCCGATTGGTGGAGACCCTGGCCGCCTGCCCCTTGCTCCGCCCCTTCGTCCTCTCCAGCTCGAACCCGGGGCTCCGCCGCGCCTACAACGTCTGCGTGTCGGAGCTGGTGAACCTGCGCTGCTACCACCTGAACGCGGTGGCGCGCTTCATCACAGTGCCGGCTGCCCAGGCGCGGGCGGGGGGGTGCCCCTTCCGGGGGGCGTACGCCGCCCTGGGGGGGCAGGGCACCGGCGGCACCGACTCCCTCCGCTTCCTGAAGAGCGTCCGTGACGCCACCAAACAGGCCCTGCTGCCCGAGACGTGACCCCGCCTCCGACACGGCCAGCCGCACGGCCGAGCGCGGTGTTCTGAGAGCCCGTGCCCTGTGCTGCACCGTTCAGCCACATCTCCTCTTCGACAAATCAAATGTTAATGTGTAAATGGTAAATTATAGTAAATGTATATTTTGGGTTAATTTAATCTTAAATTTATGTTTGAACTTATAACAGTTACAGACATATTTATTGAAATTATGCTCCATTTCCCAAAACTCTAAACACAAATGCATAACTGCATACTCATCTTCACAAACTTCAAACTTCCATGTCAAAACCAAACTCCACTCAAAACCATGTAATCTTACATCTAAACCAAACTTTGCCTTCAGACGTCACACAAAAGCCATCAAATACACATACACTACAAAATAGCCATTACACACTGGTGAGATCAATTCAAAACACTACCGTGAAAACCTGTTACTGGAACGAATAATGGCACTTATGGTTTTCCCCCAGAACAACCTCTTTACATGATGAACACAATATAAAGACACAACACGTATAAATTTTCAAAATTTTTAATTCCTGAATGTACTGTAGTAAAATAAACTGAAATGGAGTGAAAAAGTAAATGTACTTTAAATATGTAGTATAAATAGTAAAAATATGCAACTGACAAAGAATGTAGAATACAGTAAAATGATTTCCATGTATTTACCAATATAAACAAATGGAAAAAAAAAAAAGTTTGTACATAAAGAAAGAAATCACATTTATTCTGCCTCAGCATCCCGTCTCTGGTCTGGGTCAGGCCAGAGATTCTCATCAACATCACAGGCAATATTAGCCCTAGCTAGGGAGCAGGGGAAAAAACCCCTTGTGTGCCTTATCCACCCCTGGCAAGCCTCAACTGTTATAGCTAAACAAGCCTCCTTCATGGCCTGGAGGAGGTGAAAATGGATGTAGGGGGTCTCGGTCATAGACCTTCCACCGCCATGCCAAAAAAAACTCCTCTATGGGGCTTAGGAAGGGAGAATATGCAGGTAGAAAGATGTTGCTGAATCTTGGGTTGTTCATGAACCAGTCACGCCCTAGAGCAGCCCGGTGGAAACTGACATTGTCCCAAATGTAGCATGGCTGCTGTGGTTGTGCTGGCTCCCTCTGGTCTAGTCAGTATACGTGATCTCACAGACCATCGAGGAAAGCCAGCAGGTGCATGGTGTTGTTTGGACCAAGGGCGGCATGGTGGTGGCGGACCCCGGTGGCTGATGGTGGCACACATTCCCTCCTCGCTGGCCAGGGACATTCACAATGACCCGGTGGCCAGTTATGTTCCTCTCCCTTCTCCTCCTTTTGGTAAGATTAAATTCTGCTTCATCAACAAAGATGAGTTCGCGAGCAGTGTCTCTGGCATCAATATCAGAGATTATCTACAAAAGAGATGAAACACAGTACAGTAAATAACTACTCTGAAACACATTGCTATAGTACACAAAAGTAGGCCATCATATAGCCTATACTACAGCATATACTGCTGTAATACATAACTGTACTCAAATACTTGATACAGTATGAAAAACCATACTTGCACATATTCCAAGCGCTAGTCTTTGACTCTATCGGAGTTCCTTTCGAAAGGAACATGATAGGCCTGTTTCATCCTCAACCTGTTCCGTCAAAGAATGTGGTCAATTGTTGAGATGCTGACTGCATCAATGTCTTGGAATATTCCCTGATCCTCAATAACTCTCCTTTGTATCTCACTCAAGTGAATGACATTGTTGGCTATGACCATATTGATGATTTCCATCTCTTGCTCTTCTGAAAATAGCTGTCTTCTGCCTCCATTAGGTGGTCGTCTCTCAGTTCTGCAAAAATAGAATGGGATTACAGTAAACCATCCATTTTACAAAATAGGAGTATACAGTAACTCCAATTTAACTGTATGCGATATGGTACAGTAATACAATGCATTTCAGACAGCATACAGTACAATAGAGCAAACAGCTACAGTAAATGTATGTGCTGTAACAGCGCAGAGTACAGCACTCCAAAGTTACACTAGAGAGCAGTATGTAAATTACCTGCCTATTTTCCTCTCTGAAGGTCCGGATTATAGAGGCTACTGTGAAGCAGCTCAGATTCGGGTGCACTCTTTGCCCAGCTTCCCTCATTGACATCCCATGGACAAGGACATGGTCAACTAGAGTTGCACAAATCTCATCAGAAACTATTTGTTTCCTTGCCCTTCCTCTTCCTCTTCCACTTCGTCTCCTGTGTCCTCTTCCTCTACCTTCAGGTCTTTGTGGATCCATTGTTCCAAAACAAGTGAACTGACCCATGGCCCTTTTATCTATCTATCCTGAGGTTCTGATTGGTGTGTGAACAATTTTGACTCTTAGTGTTTCCAACCGGGGAAATGTGTGTTAATTGGGTTCCAGCTGTGATGACTTGAGTTAATGATATTGAATGCTAGTGCTTTCTAAATGAGCACATCTTGCAGCCAGTGATATATGAAGGGATTTGTGTGTTGAGTTTTTTCACAAAAAGTTCAACAAATCTGAATCATGTGTGAAACGGGGGAATAGGTCTTTTGGTAGATGGCGTCATGGTTTGGGATGTTTAGTTAATAGGCCTAATTATAGTGTGTAAGCGATCGAGAAAAACTGTAAATGTCCTATAGTTTTTTTACATATTTCCGCACTTTTTATATTTTATTAAAGATTTTGATATTGCATTCACTGTAATCATGAATGTGAAATATTAACAGCAATAATAGTATATAATAGCACTTTCATATTATTATAATTTTGGTCACCAGCACCATGGTACCTGGGAGAGGTGTCTGGGATTGTAACTGAAAGGTTGTTGGTTCGATTCCCCACTGGGGCACTGCTGCTGTACCCTCGGGCAAGGTACTTAACCCACAACTGCCTCAGTAAATATCCAGCTGTATAAATTGATAGCATGTAAAAAATGTAACCTGTGTAAGCCGCTCCTGATAAGCTAAATGCCAATAATGTAATGTAAGATAAATGTTGTTGAAGGATTATCAGAGAAGTCTTTCCAGAAGAAAGAGAGCAGTCTTGTTGCGACTTGTTCTAATGAAAAATTTAATAAACTGACAACCCAAACACAGGGTAGCTCCGTGTGTTTGACTTGATTTGCTTATCACTAAAAAGGTTAGAGATGAAAAAACAAGAAAAACTACTCCAGGTTACGCACGTCTGAGTGCCTGCTCTTCTGCAGAGTGACCACATGGAGGCAGTGTTGCCATGCTGTTTGCTTAAACTGTGCAAGCGTTTCTGTAGCTGGCGCAGTGTCCGACTGGTGCTATGTTGTTCACCCCTGATTCACGGTTAAAATGTAAATAAAATATGTGCTTTCATATCTGGAGCTTCAAATACCATGTATGACATACGCTGTGTCAATTAATATATCCGCCTGTCATGAAGCCATTGAGAACACGCGATTGCCATTGAGTGGTTTATTACGCAGTAATATCGTTTTTATTAAAGTTGTTTTACATGTTATGGGTTTATAGAGACACTGTGATTAATTTTCTGCTTAACAGACTTTTTAGGAAGACGATAATGCAGATGTAAAACACAAATGTTGGCTCACAACTGAGCGCGCCCCTTCACTCATAAACCAAATCGCTTTTTTTCAAAGGCTTGAATAAACAGGTACAGAAGCACTTACCGGCGCTCACCGGAGAAGGAGAGGGGACGCGCTGCCCGTGCACAGAGCAGTCACGCGATGTACAACTGGAGTTCACGCAATTAACGCAGAACCAAAGCACACAAAATAATTTAGATCACACACTGGGTATGTTTGCTTTGAAGTATGCCTGCTGCTTATTGAGATTATGTCAGGCAATATGCGCACAGAATGTTTAGTGTAACTTGGTTTTATTGTGGTATCAATAACTTTAATGGCAGACCTATTTTGCAAATCTCGGTCCTCACTTCTGGAGAATAAATACTTAGTACGTCATAATTTTGTGTTGATTAAATATACGTCGATGACATGACATGTGTCAACAGCTACACTCGAACGCAGTATATTCCTCCTGCTTCACGATGCAGTAATGACTCTTCTAAACAGCAGTCAGGTGTTTTTGGCTGGTACACACCGGTGGAGGGCAGGTAGTCACTTGAACACCACACACCTGCACGGGATAAATGGTCGTAACACTGAAACAGAGATCTTTTTGAAGTCTGAACTTTTGGACGTTTGCGAGAAACAAACGAAGTTTCGGCGTGATGATGAAACTGTAATCACAGGGATGGAAAAAAGATAAGGTTTAAAACTTCACACTCATTCCTTTTTGGTTCGGTTAAATGCTATTTTCTGGAGATATGAGCTTTTGGAACTATGTGAATGGAAATACAAAAGAATGCAGTGAATTCATATTTTTTCTTGGCGCAGAATCTAATTTTGATGTCACGGTTTATTTACAGTTACGGAGATAGAGAAACGGAGGTCAGCTCATTTAGCCAGCATACACGCATTCAATACTTGTAGCCTCAAGCATTTCATTCTTATTCTTTATTCCGTACGTTGTGTTTCTGTTATACAAAATAATAAAAGAAATAAAAATAAAATGATACTTATTTTCATTATTTTCGTTCTCTGCTCATAGGAAGGCGGACGCAGTGCGGAGACTTTCGGCCGAAGCTGAGACACAGAATCGGACAGAATCGGACAGATTCGGCGGACAGAATCGGACAGAATCCGCCGCTGCGTCATATTTCAACAGACCCGTTTCTCTCTCTGTGACGTCAGCTGTCACTATGCGAGGCGCTCGCGCTTATTCGAATCCTTTTGTGAAGCATTCGAAACAGTGATAGGACACAGCAAAAAAAACAGTGAAATCAGTGAAAATAACTTTTGCAGTCTTAAGACGTCATGATACGAATAGGTCCGTCCAATTCTCACCACGGTGCACTAACTCTTGTTCATGTATGTGAAAATGTTCTATTTTTAGGATGTCCAACTGTCCACAGAACAGGCTTCAGCACTGCTGTTCTGCTGTTATACAGCATGGGTAACATGCCTGTCTGAACCCTTATTCATAATATCAAACTAAAGGGAGAGGGAAACTGGCATATGATGTGACTTTGCCCACGCTGGTCCAACACCCTCCGCAGAGGCAGCAGTGCCGGGAGATGCAGACACTCAGCGGCTTTCACGCCCCACATCACTGAGCAAAAGCTGTGCATTTAGCATGTTAGCATTGTATTATTCAGTATTTAGCATTATGCCTGTTTATGTTTATTCTCATAATTTTATATATGGTCATTGATGCCTTGCAAAGGTAGTTGAAGATAGACTAACATCGTGTTCTAGGATATTTGACTCAAATCTCAGAGTAGTGTATTATAATGTAGCCAATCAGGCACACAAGACAGGTAAAAACTACAGGTAATAAGTTATGGTCCACAATTACCAGACATAGCTGTAAGTAGATGGATGTCAGATGGATGTCATGGATTTGATTTGATTATTTTCATGACCCACAAGACAATAACAGCCAATTTTTGTTTATATGTCGCCTTTGGAATCCCTCCAAATGGCTACCTAAGCAAGGCATCATGGGTATGTGCACCTGTAAAGCTGACATAGGGCAGTCTCTCCCATCTCTGCCCTGCCATCTTCCAGTTTTAGGTCCTTCTGGCTGTCTGAAAGCAGCATGGGAGTTGCAGTTCTCCCACGTACTCCCAACACTACACAAGTGCCGTCTCAGATCATCCTTGAACTACACTTCCCATGAGCCCCCTGGCCCTGCCATCTCTGGCAGGAGCATAGTTAAACGCGGAGGGTCTCGTGCGCAGGGCCTCGTGCACGCCCGTGGCAGAGAGGCGGCGGTTGATGTTGTGGCAGCGGCAGCGCAGCAGGTCTCTGTAGGTGGCGCGCAGGTCGCGGTTGAAGAAGGCGTAGATGAAAGGGTTAATGAGCGAGTTGGCGTAGCCCAGCCACAGCAGTGTGCGCGCCAGCCACACGGGGGCGCAGTCTCCACACCCGCCACACAGAAAGGGCCGGGCGGTCGTCAGGGCGAAGAAGGGCAGCCAACAGACGGAGAACACGCCCACGATGATGCCCAGTGTGGCTGCTGCCTTCTGCTCCCGCCCGAAGATGGACACACCCCCTGGCCTCCGGCCCCGCGGCCATGGCCCCTCCCCTGACGCCGCCTCCAGGGCGGTGAAGGGGCGGTGCCTGGCCTTGCTTTTGCGTGCGGCTCGGAATATGTTGTAGTACATGATGAGCATGACGGCCATGGGGATGTAGAACGCCAGGGTGGTGGAGTACAGGGTGTAGCCCACGTCCTGGCTGATCAGACACACCCCCTCCGCGTTGACGTTCTCCGCCCACCCGCAGAAGGGCGGCAGGGTGATGGAGGCCGACGCCACCCACACGCCCGCGATCATCTTGGCCATCAGCCGCCCGTTCTGTCGGGCGGGGTAGGTCAGGGGTCGTGTGATGCCCAGGTATCTAGCACAAATAAAAAGAAAGATGAATTTTTTTGGGGGAGGGTGGAGTTTTTTGCTTTAAAGCAACAATGCAATTCTTGCTTACAGAATATGTTTCTGGAACAGACTGTGTGTGATCACCACACCCAGCCCATCCTGGAGAAAGAGACGTGTGTGTTCCAGCTTACCAACATTTTTATTCTAGAAAAAGTTGACCAGGAGGCATCTCATACACAGGAGACACAGGAATTCTTTTTTTGGTTTGTGAGGATTTATAAAAAAACTGTATTCATAAGGAGTCTGTTGGGCTGGGGAGCCTTGGGCAGTCACCCCCCACTCGCCTCAGACTCTCCGCCGTTGACCTCCGCTGCGAAGATGGCGGGAAATCTGCTTTCATCCCAGCAGGGGTCTGCATGGTGGCAGCAGCGCTGCTGCAGCGTGCAGATAAAGTGCTGCTGCCAGTGGCTGCTTTGTGCGCTCCGCTGTCTGTGCTAATTCTGACCTCGTTCAGATCAAAGCAGCTTTCAAACCGAGATCCGAGGGGAAAACAGCCCGTCTTTGTCGCAGAAACAGGAGCCAGAATTCAGCCAATCAGCTGCAAAAGCGTGTGATTGTGCAATCTCGACATCAGAAGTAATTTTTCTGCTTCTGTGAAAAAAATGTGCCGTTACTTAATTACAACTGTGTTCTTAATTTGTGATTAAGAACATTCGGCCGTTTGAATTTCATAAAAGAGATTGCTGGAGCGCTTTTGAACTCTGGAATGTTTTAAATGTTCTAAAGCACACCTTGGGCTGTTCTCTCAAAAACGATCAATACTTTACTATTATAAGTTTAGCTGGATGACAAGTTGGAGCTTGAAATCAATATGAATGTTCTCTGAGAAAAATCGATAAATAAGAGGAAATTAAACCGATGAAATTTCTTTGGATGGATGCACTAACTGCAGCCCAATCAGGTGGCCATTATAATTCTGGATTACCTTAGGATCATCTCTCGCACCTGTCTTCATATACAGCATCATCTTACCTGACACTAATCCTAAACCAAACCAATATGCAGCAAATTTCAAACTAAATTTGAAAGTAAAATGGTCCCGGTATTTCCATGACATAAACGCATTGCACTGGTTGCTTTCTGTCTCACTCTCCGTTCTACTGTCTTGTGAGTTGAGTCCCATACACACTGGAAGAGACAAGCGACGAGAGACCATGGAATGTTAATGAAATTCGGCGACCTGAAGCGATTTCAGGCAATGTCAGGCGAAATGACAGTTGGCAACGCGAAGTGGGAGGGTTCCGAGTTTAACTAATCTTAACTTTGAGGCGACGCAATTGAGGCGACTACCAATGGGAGCGTAGGATACCATTGACTGACAGATGACGCCAACACTGAGTTCTCCAAACGTTTACCACAAGGAGACAACGTCCACGAGTTTGGTTCCTAACACTATGGCTTTGATCTATAAGCTGTACTATCTGTAACTGTACTGTAACTATTCACTCGGAAACATTTGGGTGGGAAATAGACAAGAGGGATACCTAGGCAACCAGAGCCTGGAACACCCACTAGCGCAGCAACTAGCAACAGGCGACGAGAGAATCACTTTAAATGTGTACTGGGCTTTAGGATCATCTCTCCCACCTGCCCTCATATACAGGATCATCTCACCTGACACTAATCCTCAACCAAACCAATATGCAGCAAATTTCATACTACTCCAGAATCAGTGCCTTACCGATCACATTCCCTGGGTTTAATTTCATTTCGGGTGCAGCCCCTGGAACTACTTGCAAGATGAACACAATAACGAGGATGTCTTGGAGTCATAAGTCAACTGAGAGCAAACATTACTTGAAATCTCAGCTCTGGTGAGCTTGCTGAATGACCATAGATTCTTCAGCTTCGCTGAATGCCTCTATAGCTTTAGTACTACTGCCTTGATTTTGCAGTTGCTGTTCTAGGCCTGTGGGCTCTTCTGAGATCTCCCTGTACATTAATCTGCTAATATGTCTGCTTTGAGATATTGTCAGTACCTCCACACAACTCACCTCCCTCTGAAAGTACTGGAAACCAACAAGGATGATCCTCCGATTTTATCCCGCCGGTTTCAGTACATTAGCATTATCCCTAACAGTTGCTTTACTGAAGGGTCGGAGTTGGCCCACAGAAGCGCGTGGAGCAGTCTGGAGCAGAACCGGTGCTCTGGGGTAATTCCTCTGATCGGACGGCTCTGTGAAACGCACTTTGACTGACTGAGCTCTGGAGACACTCAGCTATGATGCAAACATCTATTTAACTCCAAAAGCTTTCACCCCTGGCTTCCTCCCTCTCTGCCCCTTCCTTTTCCCTCCGTCTCCTCCATCTTTTTGGCCGTGTCCTTGCAGGCAGTATAACTCAGCCGTATGCAGCTGACGCAGACCCGCTGCTTTCTGAGAATCCTGGCTGAGAATCAGTGCTGCTCCAGGCGCTCCTGGACGTCTGGGCTATTAAAAGCACCTGTGAGTTTGGGGGGCAGGGACAGAGCAGAAACAGAAGTTTAATTAAGTGTATATATATATATATATATATATATATATATATACACAGTCTCTTTCTCTACGCAGTGTCTACAGTACACAGACCCTGTCTCTACGCGGTCTTGTTTACTTGACTGGAAGACTGCAGAAGCTGTTTGCGTTCTTTGGATGTTGCCCTGGTACAGTTTCATTCTTCAGCTTGTCATGAACTGGCACTGTAACTGTCACCCTCTTCAACCTTTTCAATCGACAAGCCACAGCAAGTCACTGCTAATGTGAGCTGGTTTTAAAGTTAAACTCAAAACCCACTTTCATTGTTTGCTGTCCTTTTTGCTGTCCTGGTGGTTTTTTGACTAGCACATTTTGATTTGTGCTTGTTTGTGTTCTGTGATATGCCTTGTATTATTATAATAATTATCAGAATTGTTATTATGAGTTTGTGAACAAATTATAAATAAACCCATTGCCCCAGAAGATCCAGAGAGCTTATCTCACTTCCTCTCTCACCCAGCAGTAAGAGAGTTTCATCAGCGAACAGAGCCTCTCCACCTTCAGCAGAGCTCATGCTCAGTGCTGCTTTCAATCTCCTTTCTTTCTGTGGACTCATCTGTCCTGAGGCAACAGGGTTTTTTCTGTTTAAGCACTTTCAAAAGAAATGAAGGGAAACACTTCAAACATGCCGAACAATTTCCACAATGCAGAATTCTTCATTGTAATGAGTGAACCTGAGGGCAGCCGATTTGTGCGAAGCGCTCAGGAGAGCGGAGCGCAGAGCTGAGTCACCGCTGTGAAACCCTGCTTCCTGAGGACAGATAATACTCCCCACCCATCAGCATTCTGGCCACGGACACCAGCTGTCAGCCTTCATTTGCAGGTGTGGGGGAAAGTGAGCCCCAAGGCCAGCAGCAATTTTACCTCAATGTCAGGTGAGATAAAGGTCTCCTCCTCTTAAATAACAATTTGTTGAGGAAACGTAAAGGTTAAAGGTCAAATTTAACAAGCTGAGAATTTGCTGGAAGGTCAGTTACAGTAACCTATGAATTGTTTCTAATAAAAGCAAAGAACTCTTGATGATGGTTATCTTTGGCAAAGCAGTCTTGCTGTTACCAGTCAGCTGAATGTATATCAGTGTTGAATTTGTGAAATTAGGCCACAGTTTCTCATACACATATCCTAGAAGCAAGTGAATGGAAAATAGGACACACAACATTCCTTCAAGGCCAGTCACCCCAAAAGTGGGAACTCAAATTCCCATCAGGAGTCTGTGGCCCCTGCCATTCCACAGAGTACCGTAGAGGGGCAGGAAGGTACTCCTGTAAGCAGAGACCCCCCACCTGTGTCCACATTTATTCAGGTGTGAGATCTACAGCAATTCTAATGGACTCGTTTTCAAAAACAAATGAATGCTCATGACCACATAAAAAGTTATGGAACACATTTTTTCATCTTTGGGCAACAGCATGATCAATGGTAACAATCATTTCTTTGCAGCACAAAGTGTTTTCATCCTATCCAGTCAGATGGTTATTTACCTGTGGCCTACTGAAGGGGGCAGTGCCATTGGTACACCTGTTAGATGCACCTGCAAAAAGCTATCGGTCCACACCTAGCGGCTTTCGGAGCTGCATTTGAACGGTACTCTGCCTTTCACGCTGGCTACGTCACATGTTATCAGTTGAATACGTAATCTTAAAAAGACGCCACAGATGTTCAGGGAACAGACAATAAGGGATTACTGTTAGCTGATGCTGACAGATCACGTGGAGAAAGAGAAAGAATGAAGCCGAATGCGTTCAGTCGGCTCGAGTCCGCCACAGTCTACTCCAAACACGGACGTAAGCATCGGAATTCACAGCATCATCCAGGGCAAATAAAATGAGCTGTGACGTAAAACAGATTTATAAACATGTTCTCCCACAAACATAACGCAAGTTCCTGGGCGAAAATAAACCTTGGGGACGACCAGTAAACAACCACTTGATATTCTCTGTGTCAATGCAGATTTAATCAGTAAATTTCCCCAGTGGTGCAACATGAAGCAAAGTTATGGAACAGTACTATGACGAAACAAGAAAATCGCTCTGTTTCAAACTGGAGCGCACGTGTGCCGCTGAGGGCAGCGTCCAATCGCATTTTATGGCATCGCCCCTTAGAAAACAATGAAGACCAAATTCTTTCAGATATGTGCGCAAATCAGCGGCAGTTACTGTGAACGATTCCGCAGCTATAGCGTGCCTGTTGCTGACGAACAAGTGTTGGGATATGGTTTGTGAATCAATAAGTATTACCCTTCATTCAGATTTCTGATAAACACTGAGATCCTTGGACTAAATAAGAATTTCTTCTTCCGTTCAAATTCCAGCGATTTCATTTTCCATACAAGCTGTTTGTACGCGATATTATTAGTGCATTATAGTATATCTCGATAAAATATAATATCTGTTAATGCGTACGGACTTGGAAAACGCAAAAACTACCGGCATGAAATAAAACTTCTAAAAACCATCCGTCCAAATGTCCTTTTGTTAAAGTTATACACCTGCTCAGAGCTACAGTTGGCCTTTTGCTACATAAGAGATCTCGTGAACAACTAGTTTTGGCTCGCGCAGAAGTCTTCGGTGGCCTTCGCTTACAGCCGGACAGGTGTGCCTTACCTGTCCACGCTGATCACGCACAGGGTCATAATGGATGCGGTGCAGCACATGACGTCCATGCCAATGAAGATGTTGCAGAACACTTCCCCGAAGAGCCACTTGCCCCCGGTCAGGTCCGTCACGATTACAAACGGCATGACCACGAGAGCCACGGAGAGATCAGCCACCGCCAGCGACACGAGCAGGTAGTTTGAGCGCTGTCGAAGTTTCTTCACAACGCACACCGCGATCACCACCAGCGTGTTCCCCACAACAGTCACCGTTGTGATCACGGTCAGCGTTACTCCAATAACGAACTTCTCTGCCGTGCCAAAGTCGAGCGGCGGCTCCCCGCACGACAGATTGGTTGTGGGATCCACAGTTGTGAGACTGTTGAGGAAATGCTCAGCGGTACCACAAGCAGCGTCACAAACGTACTCTCTGCGCTCCGAAGCCTGCCCGGTGCCCAGGACAGCAAACATCACGAAGACCAAACGCCAATGGTGGCGCACGGGACACCTCGCCAACGGAGAACATCCGCCGCGCGCAAAAAAACAGTAGGTCATGCGCAGTTCGCAGAGTAAAGCGAATTCTTATTAATGTGAGCTCAGCACTGAGTGTAGCTCGCTCTCTCTCTCTCTCTCTCTCTCTCTCTCTCTCTCTCTCTCTCTCTCTCTCTCTCTCTCTGAATTGCAGAATTGTTTGCATCATCGGTATTCATAGGCGTGATTATCAATGAGGTGGCGCGAATCTTCATTGCGGGGGGCTTTAACGCCCCTTCACCTTGCAAATTAAATAGGAAGAAAATCACTATTTTTCCTGTACCTTGGGGAAATCTAGATTCAACCTCAATCTGGGAAGAAAACACATGAAAGTATGATTTTCAACCTGGCATCACATAACGCAATCGCCGTTAATGAAATGTGTATTGCAAACGTGTGCCAACTCCTCCTCCTCCTTTCTCTCCCTCCTTCCTTCTTCTCGTCTCAAAATAAAGGTGATTCAAACTTCTAAATTCTTGTCTCTCTCCATCTCTTTGTCGTAGGCTACTCCCTTTCTAGCTCCCTCGCTCTGGCTGTCCTGCCATTTCTCTTTCTGCCCGCCCCCAGTACTCCTTTGTATTTTATCTGTGTATATAAATGTATATTAGATAGACTCCTCTGTTCTTTGACTATGTACGTGTGCACCTAATGATGTGTAATCAGGGAGTTCGATCAACGCTGATGATTGATACGCTAATTTTCACTGACCCAGAAGACGTCATAAGCAGGACGCACACCGGGGTTTGATTACCGGCTTCGAGAACTTCATAGCCTACAGCCTGAGGATACTGATATGTATAGGCATTTACTGAACAGCAGTAAATGTAGTTCCATCACATTAAAGGCATTTGCATATCATTGTTTGTGATTAAATTATTTAAATTAAATTTTTGTTAAGCCTTAAAGCAAGAACAAAATCCGTTTACATTAAAATACGTGATTTTGCAGGAGAAAATAATCAATTATGTATGAACAAAGCATATGGAGATGAAAGACCTCAGCAGAAATAATGTTTTCTAACGGGATTTTCTTTAAAATCATCCCAAGTTCACTGCTTCTGGAGCAAGTTCGAGTTCACTCCTTCGTGAAAGCCAAGTCTCACCCCTACAAACTGAGTTCCGTGGCACGATTCGCACAGTCTCGAGTTTCACTGTAACGTGCCTCACAGTCCGAGATTACACACGATCAGGGATAAATAGTTTTTCTTGCAAACCCGTTTTCATCCGAAGATGGCAGGCAGTCTGGGAAGGGCGGAGTTTTAATTGCCGACTGTCAGGCCCCTATTGGCTGTATTAAGGTGACATTATTAATTTAGGTGACATTTTGTCACTTAGACATAAACCTTATACTTTCGACTATATTGTTAAAATACCATACCACGCAAATGCATAAAGAGAAGCGCGTATTTCCGAAATGTGGTTTCAAGTTAGCTAACCATTTTAATTCATGCCTATCGTGCTATAACCTCACATTTAATAAATGACAGCGTTTGTTTTGATTGCCACTTTAATTTTCTCTAGCTAAAGAAAAAACTGGCACAGAAAGTAGCCAAAGTGATGGAGGAGAAGAGTAATGCTTTAGAAAGGGCTCTGCAGCTGAAAGAAAGAGTGAGTCTCAGAGCTCTTTTCCTGTACATGTACTGTAGTTCTTGGTAACAAACTGCGGCATCTCTGCAGCGTTTGATCTGCATTTAGCAAGGCTGCTATTTCCGAAAACAAATGTTTCTAATCCTAAAATGACATGATGTTAAAGAGGTGCTGTTTCGGTGAGTTTGCATCTGCAGTTTCAGTGAAAGTGATGGGGTTGTTTTTCCCTCAGCATGTCAGTGAAAATATTTGTCACTTTATGATTGTTTGCGGTTTGGAGGCTCAGTTGTGGTGGTTTTCCATCGATGAACAGTCAACCCTGAGCCCAGAGGTAGGAGAGGTTTCTGCTTCGTACCCCACTAAACTAAGCATTGCTTTATGCCGTAATTGGTTGCTTTTCACGCTCACAGATGTGTCCTACCATCTTTACCTCCTCCTCTAATCTTTTGCAGGGCATCTCATACCGCCGCACTGACACCGCCAGGCACCGGGATCCAGGCAAGATCAAGCATGACATACACAAGCATGACATAGTCCTCCACACTATCAAAGCTACTGGAATGTAAACAGATTTAACAGATAGATTTCAGTATATACGGTATGATAGATAGCAGTGTATTAATCGTTTCTGAGATTTCATTTCTACATATCAATGGAATGCTCATGTTGCATGTATCTGAGGTTGTTTCCTTAAATTGTGTTTAGCTTGTCGGGTCAAAGGTGGACCATTATGGGATGAAGCTGGATGAAGGATTCTTACCTGACCGACTATTACAGTTGCCAGGTAAACAGTTCATTCAAAAGGCACAACAAATAATATGCCTAAATGTATCACATTAATTCATTTTTATAAATAACATATTTGGCAAAAGAATGCAGTTCAGCACCCATAACTGTGTATGCTCTTGTTACATTATGCACTTAAGTAGAGCACTCAATGAAATTGAGTATGTAATTATCTGACATAAAAATAGAGACAAACAACAGCAAAATTTCATTGGACAGAAACAGAATACTGTCATTCTGTTTTGCTACTCATGAAGTGAACTAATGATTAAAATACATGTATTATCAATCACACAACTATATTAACCTTGAGCAGTTCCACATTCGAGTGAGTAAACCTTTGAGTCTCAGAAGGTGGTGTTGTCAGGTCCTGTATTGTGCTTTAAACAGAAACTGGGTGTCACTGAATCATGTGAGTTCATGGGTCTGTGGAGAGGAGAAATATTTACTGATCAATGGGACAAGAGCAACAGTTTCAACCAGCCAGCAGAAACGAAAGAGACTGCACCTGAGCAGGACTTCTATGAGGAAAAACTAGAGTTCACCATTAGTAAAGCTAGCGTTTATGAGAAACAAACTCATTTTTCACACTATTAGGTCACTAGTGGTTATGTTAATAGTGGGAGTTGTATTGAGTAAGGGTTTGGGCTTCCATTGCAGGGATGTGAGCAGGACATATCAGAGGTGATCGATGCCCTCAATCTCCGGTAAGTGTTGGCATGTTCCTCCAAATGACAAATTAAATGGTCACTATACGGGTGCACAATACAGGAGTTTCTGTGCATTTCCTGAGTATCATGGTAATGTGGTAAAGTTTGTTAGATGAAAGTTACAGTGTGCTAACTAGAGGGAGACATACTGACTTGACGTCAGGCTGCTGTAAGAGTGAATGAACAGCAGTGTTCATTTTGCATTTTTCTAGGTCTGTAAGGTCATTTTAGGAAACTTTCGTTGTCTTCTCAAATGGTAACAGTAGCAAAGCATATCAATCTGTTTTAATCCAAACATGCCCTGATAATTTAACATGTTTAAACTCTTTTTACAGGCTGTATCTGGAGACCTGAGGGATAAAGGACATCAGCCTGAAACTCATAGTGGCTCCTGTAGCTTTTCACATGAGTAAATGTTACCACAGTAACAAGCCAAGGTTTGCTGTGTTTAAAACTGTAGTGATACTCTGGACACCGGTGAGCAGTGAGGAAAACCTACAAATGCTAAAGTTCCACAAATATGTTTCACAGATCATCCTGCAAAAAGAGAAAGATAAACCCGTGCTGCTCTACAGAAAAGGGGACCTGTCTTTGACCTCAGGAATAACAGCAGGATTCCACTGGCTGTTTGTAAGCAATTCCATTTCATATTTATATCATTCTTCTAATAATTGTGTGATTATCATGTGACAGGATGTCCACCGGTTTGGAAAACTGTTCGAGCAGCTGGTGGATTTTCTGGGGGACTCATCGAACACCTGGAGGATGAGCGTGGAGCTGGCATCTGCAGGGGTAAGCTCCCACACTGCCCAAACTCACCTGGACTCACCTGGAGACCTGGATTCACTTTAACCAGCTCATGAGGTTTTCACATTTGCTTTCAGATCTACCACATTAATATCATGGATGTGATATTTGAGCTTGTTGGCTTCCACAAGACCACTGCCACAACCAGTAAATATCTCTCAATCCTTTTGACCACTTAAATTATTGTCAATTGGTTTAACCAATCTAGTAAACTTGCATCTATACCTTACCCTGAGGTGAGAGTTTCATAATATGACATCACCTGACCAATCTGTCCTTTAGGGGCAAATGGGCTTTCTGCACAACATGTATGCTCTGCTGGGATGTTTCTTCCAATCAGATGGACAGCTGGAGGCTAACGTGACCCAGATGTTTGTGGCTGTGGTGGTGAGGTATCACTCTTTAATAGAGATTATACTCGGTGCTCACGGGATGATGGTGTGACTGCTCCCGCTTCCATCTCTCTATCCAGCCTTGATGGTTTGCTGACAGTAGAGTTGGAATTCCTTCAATGTCATGGCAAGGGCAGATGCTGAATGCAGTCCTTGTGTGTTCAGGTCCAGATGAAGGAGGTGATGGATTCAGTATTCAGCCAGGAGGAGCAGGTGTACAGGAGCCAGGAGGAGCAGGTGTACAGGAACCAGGAGGAGCAGGTGGAGAGGAGCCAGGAGGAGCAGGTGGAGGGGATGTGGAGCAGTGCAGAACAGGCTGTCCTGGGCACATTAGATGCTGCATAACAGAGCTGCTGTCCACTGCTCATAGAGTCTTCCCTTTCTACTTTTGTGTTTAACTTTTATAACTAAACTAAAATTAATTACACATTTTGTACATATATTAAATTAAAATGAGAGTTTATAGATACTTCAGATTTTATTTTTTTATTCCCTGTTACACTTGCCTATTAAATGTCTTTAATTATTTAGGATCATTTTATGTCTTTTACTTTTCATTGCAACAGCTTTAACAGGAAGGTGGCAAACCTACTACGATAACTTGAAAATGATGGCGCTGTAGTTTGATATAGAATAGCTGACTGGACACAGTCACTCTGTTGCCATAGCAGGTGGTTCAGGTAAAGGAGAGAACAACAGAACAGGTTTGAAATGATCTATATCCTAATATTAACATAGCACACAACACACATTTTAAACAGGATCTTCCATGGACCAGGGGATACAGCCTTTCAGCACTGCCCTCCTACATTATCCACATCAGATGGGTGAAGTTAGCGCATCCACTTAGCAGGGTTGTCCTGGTTACCATGTGAACAAACATGTGGTGGTTGCTATGAGACCACCAATCCAATGTAACTGTCATCCTTGTGAAACTGTTGAGCTGGGCAACAGGGTAATGTAACAGCTGGAGTATGTTAGGTCATAGTGTTTACATGCCACCAAACAGGGATTGAAGAGAATAACACTAACAGCGAGGAATCCTAGCTCCTCTCGCACCCCATTGGCCGACACAATCTGCCCAGTAAGATAGCCAATGAGAACAGCGGACGAGACACACCATATCTTCCAAGACACTGAAGCAAAAACAAAATAACAGCAGAAAGTTTAGTCTCCCTGTGTCTCCCCTCCAAACTGTGGTTTAGTGAGGGGTATCAGAGACCAGAGACACTGGGAAAATGTAAACCATCTCAGTTTGTATAATAAATGCTGATCTGACCATCCTCCTCCCCAGCACAAAACACACTGTACCACTTTTACTTCAAGGTCGGTTGAACTGCCTGCTGTCGTTTATTAAGGACTGTGAGTGGCTGTTACCTCGGTCTGCTGTTCATTTTTCAGTAGCAAGATGATTCCACCCCTGGCTGTGTTTTTTCTATAGGAAAGGTTAAGGCCATTTCAGAGGTCTTTTCCTCTCACTTCCACTCCACTCTTAACAGCTGCTGAAAGGTCACAAGGGTGAAATGTTTTCCTTTGTTCAGCAGAGAGCAGACCAATTTAATTATTGCTCCTTTCAGACCAATGTTCCACAAAGCTGATCCAGATTCCTTTAAATGTAGGAACAGTGCCCCCTGGTGGCTGTTTTAGGAAGGATACTTTTCTAATGAATCTAGTAAAATCAATTAGAATATAATATTCTAATGGTCTTTTTCGTGGCAGGTACACAGTGTATTCCTTCTTATCATTATTCCTTCTTTAAATCTGTGCGGGGTTACGCGCGCGCGCGCGCACACACACACACACACACACACACACACACACACACACACACACACACATAGGCGGGTGCATTGTAAATTAGCCCTTCTTCTACTGTGTGTTTCCTGCTGTCTGCTATAAATCGCATTGTTCGTCCGCGGCTGTACTTCATTAAGCGGTTTGCGACGGCTCCTCTCTGATCTGAGATGTATCAGCGGTTGCGTTTTTGCTCGTTTTTCTTGCAATTGTGGGACCTTTGTGGGCCCCACCACTCCAGCACTCCCTCCAGCGTAGCATTGGCTCGTATGCCCGCCGTTTTGGTTCCACACATCCGTAATGCTGAAGACAGAAGGACTGGATGCGGTAGTGAATTATACGGACATCAGTTTCACCGCGCGAAACGTGCCCGGTGCCCTGCTGGAACGGCCCAGTGGGTGCATTTCCCAATTTTACCACTGTGTGTCACTATTGTAACAACTAAATCCAGTACACCAATTTATTTCGTCATTACCGAGAGGTAATGCAGCTCGTTAGAGCCACAGTTTTAATGTTAGTAAGTTCAGGTCTAATAAAATAATCTGTCTCATGTAAATAGTAGTAATACTATTAATAATAATAAAGATACAGTGAAAGATGTAAGTAAGAGGCACTGAAATTTAGAGATGCAGAAGAGACTGAAAAATACAGGCAATTTATATAGTCACAGGCGAAGACAGAATGTATGCTTTCGTAGTGACCTGTTTCAGAGGTTCCTCTTAAATTTCACACTTGTGTGCTTTGTGGGGCACACAAGATAAAAGAAAGGTTCTGTCAATTATGTCACCCTGCTCACAATAAGTGCAGGCGTCTGTTTAGTTTTATGTATCTTCCCCACAGCTGCAGGATGGGCTGTCTCCAGGTTGGTGCAGACTGCCATGCCTCACTCTGACCTCGGCTTACATGTTCAGGCTGGTTTGTGCTGGTATTTTGGTTTCTTGTTAGCTGTGGAACACCCTGAGATCCTCTCTACCGATGTTTTGATTTTTCTTTGCTCAGATAACGTCTGCTGGACGTGTCAGGACCATCCCCCCGCCTACCAAACAGAGGAGCAGAAGCCAAGGCATTCCACAGCAGATTGTGTGCAGGCAGGTAGGAGCAATCTGGAATTTCAGTGCCCCAGTGAATTCTGGGATATCTTGTGCAGCCTGTCCATGTGCACAGTGTTTGGAGGATGCTGACATTATAAAGTGGGCTCAGATTTAAGGCTAGCCAACCCTGTCCTCTGGGAATCTTTTCTAGATCTCACAACAGTTCAGAGCCACATTCAACTCATCGCTACCCAATCTTGGAAGACTTGGAAATGTGTGTGTGTCTTTATTAGTACACCTTATACATTATTCTTGGAAATAATTTTGACATATTGAAGGGTCACCAATTAAACCTCTGACTGTGACTGGTTAATAACACATCTCATAATTAGTTATTTTTATTAATTTGTTAGATGCTTTTATACAGAGCATTTTATAGGACTTCTTGGGATTATATATTAAATGTACATAATAGGACAAATAAAAACAACAAGATGGCAGGTACAAAACAGCTAGTTCCACAGTGAATGATCATCACCTGATCACAACCTATTCTAATCTAATCATATGGCAGTAACCGCTGCCCTAAACATATAGTGACCGTAAGAATTTGCCTTAAGGGAAACATAGTTCTATCTTACTGACATGCACATAAGGCTTTATAATGACCTATAACACTGTGTTGCATCATTGTATGCAATATTGCATGACATGTTATGTTCAGATAGTCCCAACAGGTGATCCCGAAGGGAAGCTTTAAATATCTTTATGCCACCATACTCGTAGGACCTTTAAGTGATCCGTAAGAGCTACACCACCTGGTATCACTCAGAGTTCATTTTGCTTTAAAGAGAGGAGGCTCTTTTGCTTTCACTTGCTATTGACGTGGAAGCGACGGAAGCCCCCTTTAGTTCTCAGTCTTTCATCTCTGGCACTCTGACTCTGCGGAAGAGGGGAGGTTTGCTGTTTCTGCCAGAGACCCTGTGCTTGCGGTTGTTCTCGGTGTTGGTAGGATCTGCTAGCCGAAAGCTGGCAGAGTCCTTTCAGTGGCTGCATTCACATTGCTGTGGTTTGGCTTGTGGCCATCTTCAAATGACTAACCTTGTTTTTTGACCCCGTTTCACATGGTTTCTATGCGAAACAGGAATCAAAGTGAACTTTTTTCTTCTGAATTTTTTTAGAAACTTGATCTTTATCCTGAAGGCAGTTCATCAGGAGTGACTCTTCTGTTTTATAATACAGTTGCTACAATGCTATGTTAAAATGAAGTGAATAGAATAATTTAAAGGAGTATGTGCATTTGACACAGATTTGGAGCTATTAAATTTTTGTGTGATAGATATGTTAAAGGGGAGAACGTTTTGATTATATTCTAGGGGTTAAACCTGAGAGTTGCCAGAAAGTTAGATAAAACAGGATACGTGTCTAAATTGTAAACCACATGACCCACTACAGAGCTGCTTTTCGTACCCGTATACATGATTTTTAGTCAACGTAGTTTAACATATCAGTTGTCAATACCTATTCGGATATTTGTAAACTACATTTCCCAAACTACAGACGCTCTCGCTTGCTATGACGTACCGCGAATATAGACTTTTGGGAACTGTAGTGTTAAATTTTCAAATATATAGTCTTCACTTGGCTAACGTACTACGTTACCCATCGACCAACGCGCTTGCAGCTTCAATGTCGCCATGTTGTAGGAAATCCGCTTGCGGTGGATTAGAGTTTAATCCGAGGGAAGACGGAGAGAGGCTGAAAGATTGAGCCGCTCACTGTTAGACTAAACCAGGCCCAGAAACCACGAAATAGATCAAAACAAATACAAAAATTTAATGACATGAAAACACATTAGCAGTTTGCGCTGTGAAATTTTGGAAACGCCATTACGTCTCTTCCGTTTTTTGTTCATTTTACGTTGGCTGTCTTGGTTTATATTGGCAGAAATTGACAGCCGCTGGGACCCCGACCGAAGGACACAGAAATATTGTAAAATACAGATTGGGTGGTAAAGGCGTCCCCGCTCCCCTTCCCCTCCGGGCCGAGAAGCCCAGCTGCGGGGTGATCGTGGTTTGGAAGTCGGGGGGCTAGCCGGTTTGCTAGCCGTATTTTCAAACATGTCAGCCAAGGAGCAGAACAGACTGTCCACTGTCGAGCGGCCGATTAAAGGTAAGATTAATTCTGAATATGCATTTGTTAACTCGCTAGATTTGGTGATTATTGGCTAAATTTGCTAGATAACTGGATGTCTGGTTGGGCGGGTTTTCGTCTCAGTTTTCACCAGGTAGCTATCCCGCTAGATACTCCTTTTCCCCTAGTTAGCTGCTAACTAGTTAGCCTTGCAGCCAGGTGAAGACCTGGGCTGGGGTCCTATGATGCTGATCCGTGTCGGCTGATCATTTCCATTGATGAGCAGGTGGCCGGTCGCTAGTTTAACCCACTTAGGAAGTTGTTCTCTCAATGCTGCTGCAGTTATGGAGATATCAGTTTCACTAGCTGTCTAAATGCACATTCCACGCTAACTAGCTACGGATGTTGAGTTAATGTTCGCTAACTGTGCTCTGTTTATTGGTTTTCGGGTTTCGTGCGTCTGATGCCGTTATGGTGGTGAGCTAGTGGAAGCGCATCTTTTGCACAGGCCGGGTCTGGCGCAGCTGCAGCGGGCGATCTGGTAGCGAAACACCGCATGTGTTGCGTCCAGACAAGCTGGGCAGGAAACGCAGCCAGCTGCCCAAATGAGCAGAGTCGGTATGGATAGAATTACAGCTTTAAGAGAGATTCAATAATCTAAAGACAGGAGTTATTATGAAGCATCAGTTTGAGGTCTTTTTCACGAGAGGCGGAAATACAGCTCGATAGCCGGTAAAACTCACAGTTTGCAGTGAACTGAACCGCCACAGACGCCCGAGTCGCACTGGTTTGTCTACATGACAGTGCCAAAAGCGAATATTTTGTGAAGTTATTTGACGAGTGAGTTAATGCGTAAAAAGCGCGAATTTCTAGAGATTTAAAGTCCCCCGAGGCTTAGATCTAAAGAGCTAAACGAGTGTAATGAAGGAATGAACGTGTTTCTCCACGCTGTCTGCAGGGCGCATAGAGGCGCTCCCCGTGGGTCGGAAGGGTTTTAACGTAGATCGATATGTGCATTTGATACTCGACCCGCATGCTGCGGTGTAGGGGTGATACACTCACTGATCAGGGTGGCTGGCGTAGTTATTTACAGGAGCATCTTCGGCTATGGTATGTATACACACACGCTTCACACACGCACCAATTTCACACACTTCATGCACACACACACTTTCTCACCCCACACACGCTCACAAACAAAAGAGCTGCTGGACTGACAGCCCCTGTGCTGATGCAGCTGGCATAGTTTCATTTCATAGGTTCTGTTGTCTGTGGTTGGTCACTCAATCCATCTCGCTCAGGGGTAAAACCACAGCACAGTGCTGTCGAGACTGGAGTTGGTCTCCCGGTCCCCCTGGCGCAGGCTGGTCCCCCTCGCGCAGGCCGGTCCCCGGTCCCCCTGGCACAGGCTGGTCCCCGGTCCCCCTGGCGCAGGCCGGGGTCCCTCTGGCGCAGGCCGGTCCCCGGTCCCCCTGGCGTAGGCTGGTCCCCTCGCGCAGGCCGGGGTCCCTCTGGCGCAGGCCGGTCCCCGGTCCCCCTGGCGTAGGCTGGTCCCCCTCGCGCAGGCCGGTCCCCCTGGCGCAGGCCGGTCCCCGGTCCCCCTGGCGCAGGCCGGTCCCCGGTCCCCCTGGCGTAGGCTGGTCCCCCTCGCGCAGGCCGGTCCCCCTCAGATGTGTCCCCCCTGTGGGATCGGCCGGCTTGGTGCCAGTATCTGCCTTATGGCTCTGTGATTTCTGCACTACCAAACAGGAATTCAGTCACTCAGCAGCCTGGAAGCCCCACTCTCAGACCTGCGGTGGGACAGTGGGAGCTGCGGGAGTTTGGTGGGGGTGGGACTGGCGTGGGGGACTCAGGACAGCACAGAGAGCAGGTGCAGCTACAGTTCCAGTGCCACCTACTGAGAGTGCCTTCTTTACCACCAAAAGCTGATCCAAACTCAGCATATCAAACCCTAATCACCTCCTCCATTGCAGTGTGAGGAAGAGGGGAACCGAAGCCTAACTGATCAGGGGTCAGTGGCAGGATGTAATCTGCCTGTCAGGATCTCACAGTGACCTGTGGGGCTCTGACCCTGAGTCAGTGCCTTTCCCTCAGGGGCTGTGGTGTGGGGCGACAGATCTCTGATCGGTTAGATCCTGCAGTTTAAATCCATGGCCCTTTTGTGAAGCAGCCAGTAAATAAATTCATGGTTTCCCCCCTCTTAATGTATCCATTTGAACTTCATTCATGTATTTACTTCTGATTTCCCTCTGGAAGATGGCCGTGAGAAGCACTCTGTGACAATTTGATTGTAGATGGCAGTGTGCCAAATAAAAAATTTGATTCATTTGGTTGGTCTCATGAGAAGGTCTCTGCATTGTGTGTGCGTGACTCTGATTGGTTCCCCTGGTGTGTGCACTGTGTGTGCATGACTCTGATTGGCTCCCGTGGTGTGTGCACTGTGTGTGCATGACTCTGATTGGTTCCTGTGGTGTGTGCACTGTGTGTGCGTGACTCTGATTGGCTCCCATGGTGTGTGCACTGTGTGTGCGTGACTGATTGGCTCCCGTGGTGTGTGCCC
Organism: Megalops atlanticus; assembly: GCA_019176425.1. NCBI lineage: Eukaryota > Metazoa > Chordata > Actinopteri > Elopiformes > Megalopidae > Megalops > Megalops atlanticus. The sequence goes on along the minus strand of CM032880.1, from coordinate 1,103,086 downwards.
TGTGTGCGTGTGACTCTGATTGGTTCCTGTGGTGTGTGCACTGTGTGTGCGTGACTCTGATTGGCTCCTGTGGTGTGTGCACTGTGTGTGCGGGACTCGTACCCCTGGCTGGCCGTATTGGGAGGCTCTGACTGCAGCGCTCTCAGAGACTGCTGTGTGGCTCTGAGAGACACGTGCTCCCTGAGAGATGTGAAACCCACACACACCAACACCGCCGCCATCTCTGCAGCACTGACCAATCACAGACTCTGCCAATGAGGAAGTGAGGAAGCACTGTTCCCTCTGCCAGATACATCAGAGAGAGATGGAGAGACACAGGAGGGAGAAGACAGACAGAGAGGAGTGAGGAGGACAGGGAGAGACACAGGAGAGAGAGAGGAGGAGAGACTGTGGCTTTAAAGACAGTCTGGCATAGCAGGAGTCCCCAGAGAGTTTTGGGTTTTGGGAAGATGGGGTGTCCACACACACAGACGCAGATCCATCATGGCTTCCTGTGGTGCTGGCCCCACAGAGCAGCGTCTGCAGGTCACAGCGGGCCTAGGGAGTGTGTTCAGTCAAAGCACAAAGCCAAATGCCGTAACATTACCTTCAAAGCCAGGGGCCAGCTGAAGGGCCGTACTGACAGAGTCATGGCTTTAAATGTCTTATTGCTATTTTTAGGTGCCGCTATGGCTTTTTGGGTTTGTCTTTCGCATTGGCCTTGATCTCCAAGGTGAATCCCTACAATGGCGACACCTGGCTGTGAGCCCCCTTCCTGTGTGCTCGGAGGGGTATCCCTCGTGGGCCCGCAACCCGTCCCAAAGCGGCTCCCAGCTCTGCAGCACACTGGCTCCTGCACATGCCACGAGCCTCTTCATGCAGGGACCACGCCCTCAGACAAACCTGGTCCACATTTTTGTGTGTATGCGCGTGTGTGTGCATGTGTGTTTCTGTTTGTGTGTGAGTGTGTGTTTGTCTGTTTGTATTTGTGTGTGCGAGAGTGTGTGTGTGTATGTCTGTGTGTGTGTCTGTGTATTTGTGTGTCTGTGTCTATCTCTCTGTGTCTGTGTATGTGTGTCTCTACACTAGTTTTGCGCTTAATTCAGTATCTTACTGACCTCTTATAATACTTCCTAATAACTACTGTTAGCGTAATGATACACTTACTAGGAAGTTGGTCTAGGCAAGAGCGTCTGCTAAGTGATGTAATGTGTGTGTGTGTGTGTGTGTGTGTGTGTGTGTGTGTGTGTGTGTGTGTGTGTGTGTGTGTGTGTGTGTGTGAGAGTGAGAGAGAGTGTCTGAGTGAGAGAGAGTGTGTCTGTGTGTGCATTTGTGAGGCAGGAGAGTTCAGTGATACGCAGCAGTACACAGTGGTGCGTCTGATGTGCTCATGAGCGCAGCTCTGTTTGAGGTGGTTCCTTAGACTGAAAGGAAGGGAGTTTCTTACAGCAGCAGTGAGAACACACAGGCCTGAGGGAGTCAGACACGCAGGCCTGAGGGAGTCAGACACACAGGCCTGAGGGAGTCAGACACGCAGGCCTGAGGGAGTCAGACACGCAGGGCAGAGGGAGTCAGACACGCAGGGCAGAGGGAGTCAGACGCGCAGGGCAGAGGGAGTCAGGTGTCTGCTGTTGGGACCTTTCGGGAGCTGCCATCATCGGGAGTGTGGGAGGTTTCCTGAGTGGAATTCGCAGGCGTTCACACCCTCGGTCAGCTGGGCTGGGGGGTGTTCCCCCAGTGCCCCCCGCCTGTGGGACAGGGCCGGTGCTGTCAGCACGACCGGGGGGGAGGTTATGTGTTGGGTTACAGCAGAGGGGGAATTACTGGGGGGCCTAAAAGTCTAAGGACGCACTGACAGGGGTGGAGGAGTTATTTGTGGAGAGGTGTTGGGTTTTGGGGAAGGGGTGCGGGCAGGGCCCGGGCGGGGCTTGGGGGTTTGTTTTAGGGTTTGCCCTCTCAGGGACAGCTGCTGTGAGACCGCAGTGCTGCTGTTGCTCTGTGTGCCGAGAGTCTGTCCCCCTCACTGCACTGCAGAGCTCACTGCTCCGCATACACCCTGCGCACACACCCTACGCATGCAGAGAGCGCACACACCCTGCACACACAGAGAGCACATACACCCTGCGCATACACCCTGCGCATACAGAGAGCACATACACCCTGCGCATACAGAGAGCACATACACCCTGCGCACACACCCTGCGCATACACCCTGCGCATACAGAGAGCACATACACCCTGCGCACACACCCTGCGCATACACCCTGCGCACACGCCCTGCGCATACAGAGAGCGCATACACCCTGTGCACACACCCTGCGCACACACCCTGCGCACACACCCTGCGCACACACCCTGCGCATACACCCTGCGCATACAGAGAGCACATACACCCTGCGCACACACCCTGCGCACACACCCTGCGCATACACCCTGCGCATACACCCTGCGCATACACCCTGCGCACACACCCTGCGTACACACCCTGCGCACACAGAGAGTACATATGTGCGTCTGGGGGCTGGCAGTGTGTGAAATGCTGGTCGTGTGTATGCGGGGGAAAAGCCGAAGCCAAATGACAAGTGTGTCGATGGTGGGTGTGTGTTTCTGTGTGTGCGTGTGTGCGTGTACAGCGCTTGGGCCCGTGTTGCAGCGGGGGAAGGGGGGGATTTCCCAGAAGAGGCAGGTGGGGGGTGCAGGGGCATTGTGTCATAAGTTATGGTAAAAGGTTTGATCCGCTGCAGTGTACATTACAATTAATATCCATTTAAAATGGTGTGTTTGTGTTTGGGATTAGGAGGACAGTAATCCAAGCCTTTTAATTTTTAAATCCTTTGCAATTACAAGCCCCCCCCTTCTGCTCAAGATGTCCGGGAGCGCGTGTGCGTGCGTCCCTCAGTGGAAACACCCCTCTAGGTTCACCCCCCTGGTTTGGAGTGGTACAGTCCCGCCATCCTTCTGAAGTTAAATGCAATGTTTTTATTGATCACTCAGATGAAATTGAGGAATTGTGATGACTTCATGACCTGCTGTCTGAGTACAAGCATGGGGGAAGCCTAAACAGTGCGATTCTTAGCATCTCTGAGCAAGGGGGTGTGTCAGAGTGGGGCGGGGCATCATTGAGCGGGACATCTCTGAGCGGGGTGGGGTATCACTGGGCGGGGCCCCCTTGCAGTGCCGGATCGTTCCGGCGTGTTCCGGCACGCGGTTCCCTGTTCAGCTGGGGGCCTGCCGGAGCCGTGTGGGCCTGCGCACACGGACATTTTGCCTGCTGCAGGTTGTAACACAAGCTGTCTGGCTGCCACCCTGCATGTGTAATTACTCTGGCCTCATACATGATTAAAAACCACAGCCCTCAGATCCCTCTCTCCCTCCCTCTCTCTCCCTCCCTCCTTCCCAGCTCCCTCTCCTCCTTTCTCTCTCTCAGGTCCCTCTCTCCCTCCCTCTTTTCAAGCTGTATCTTGCTCTCTCTCTCTTTCCCTCTCTCTGTCCTTCCCTCTCTCCCTCTCTCCCTCCCTCCCAGCTCCCTCACTCTCCCCCTCTCTGTTCCCCTCCCTTCCAGTGCCCTCCATTCCTCCCTCTCTCCCTCTCTCCCCCCTCTCTCTGAACTCCCTCTCTCTTGCCCTGGGTCATGCTGGAGTTCTCCATCCGTAATGCTAGAGGCTCTTTATCTATGTACTTATTTTGTTGCACAAGTGTTGCAAAGATAGAGGGGTTCAGCTGAAAGGAATCTTAAAGTGTGTGTATGTATGTGTGTCTGTGCGTGTGAATGTGTGTGTGCACGCATGTGGACACTTGTCTCCTTTTAATTAGCATCTTATTCTGCCACCATTAAAGGGCAGAAACATGTTTCCCCCTGTATTTTTAGATGTGTTAGTGGTGTCGGTGAGATTAACAGCATCTGAAGGATGGCAGCAGCACTGAGGTCAGGGTGTGGTGGAGCATTGCTGATGTTCTGACACACCCAGAGTGAGTTATACAAGCCGCAAGTGTGCAGCTCGAGCTGTGTGTCATTATTCTGCTAAAGGGCAAAGGTCAAAGGGGAGATTCACTCTGTGGGTAATTCATTTGGATGCAGAAATGAGTTGCGAACTGAACCAGTTTAAAGTCCCCTCCCCTCCCCCCTTAAACAGATGTCATTCCCAAAATGTCTGTGACCTGCTTTTGTTTGTGGTACCCAGATAGCTCTGTGCTAATTAGTGGCTCTCCGAAAGGGAGGGGTGGCTGGTGTTCTCTTGTGTTAGCCCCGTCCTGTTGCGCTCTGCGTTTGTGAAACGCTCTTCCTGTTTCGCATGCAGGGAGAATGATAATGAACAGCTCTCTCGCTGCTTTCTTCGCTGCGGTCATCGTTTTGGGTTAAAGTCTCTCTCTTCCCCTGCATTTTTGTAACAGGCCAAAACCAAAATGCTCTACTGGCCTGAACATGAGTTGCTCCTGAGTATAAGGAAACTCCTCCAATGGGAGGGGAGACCCGTCTCTCCTGCTTTTATGCAGAACAGGCCAGGTTGTGCTCGCTCTCTGGCTGAGTGAGATTCTGGCCTTCACCTGGGAGATCTCCCACACTAGCGGCGTGTTTCACAGGGTTTAGAGATGCTCTCTGATTGGACTGTCGTCTGCAGTGTTTTTCATCCTGGCTGATGCATGATAGCTTGGCTCGGTTTGAGTTCTGATGCTCAGCTGAGTCCAGGTCAGATGCCTGTGCTGCAGGGTCAGGCGGTGAGATGCCTGTGCTGCAGGGTCAGGCGGTGAGATGCCTGTGCTGCAGGGTCAGGCGGTGAGATGCATGTGCTGCAGTTGCCCGGGTGCAGTGAGTATCAGGCAGGGCACCCACTGCTGCTGTCAGTAATCCAGCGTATCTGCAGGCCTCAGGCTGGTACAGTGAGCTCAGTGCAGCAGCATCCACAACCCTGCAGGACGCGCAGCCGCCCTGAACCGTCAGTCCCTGCTCCAAAGCCGCTCCTTTCAGCCAGAGCCACTGGAACTTTCTCAGCTCTCAGTCTAGCTGAAAGAGAGGCACCTGTGTGTGTGTGTGTGTATGCGCGCGTGTGTGTGCGTGCGTGCGTGCATGCGTGCGTGCGTGCGTGCGCGCGCGTGTATGTGTGTGTGTGTGTGTGTAGGGTATGGTGATTGTTCCCTGACAGCCTCAGTATCTCCCGCTGCTGTACAGTACTACAGCAGATCCCTGGGCATTGAATGCAGGTTATGTAAGACCAGGGAAAGCATTTGGATATACTGTTCAACTGCTCCCTGAATTCATGGCCCTCACAGGCATGACTGGCAGATGCTTGATTTCTGCATGGGAATGTTTCCGGGGTTTTAGCTGTGCCTCTGAGAGCGGCGTTTCCACGGTCATTGATCCTGGTTCTGTGAGTGTGACGGTGTCACAGTGCCGGCTCTCAGTGTGCAAACAGAAACAGCTCCGGTCAGGACCCACAGACGCCAAAGGTGCTTCTTCTCAGAGATTATGGATTTTGAAATGACTGGGAACATTCTCTCAGCCTGGGTTACGTAGCCTTATTGAGCAGTTGGGACTTGGATAATTTCAAAAGATTGAAAATTGCAGGATGGGAAATTGAGGCGATCAGAGCCTGCTTTTTCCCACCCGACTCGGCCTGCCCTCCTGCTCTGTGAGTAAATAATGACTCACTGCAAATCAATCTGCTGCCGCTGTCTCTTTCTGGCCGGAAAATGAATAACAGAAATGAATTGTCTCTCTGTTTAATGCGCAAGTTGTCCATCATGAATCTTCACTGATTATATGACGTGTTTGATCTCTGTTTTATTGATGATAGGCCGTGCAGGGCAGCTGATGGGGGTGATGGGTGGGTGCTGGCGCTGGTTGGTTTGGTGGTGCCCGATGTTCCCGGCGGGTGTGCCGGGGGGGCGGCTCCCTGCGGGGCTGGGTCGTTTCGGGAGGACGGGGGTCTCTGGGGGTCGGCCGTCTGTGTGCTCTGGCAGCCGAGGCGGGGTGGTGTCCTCCAGCGGCTCGTTTGCCAGGCAAATCTGGAGCGCTCATGTGCATCTCCTCCCCGCCCCGGCACACATGCAAATCCCGCAGGTGCTACCGCCACGGCCCCCGTCCCGCTCTGTAGAGTGTGACCCAGGCAGCCTCTCTCTTCCTCTTCTCACTGAAATACCCCCCCCACACACACACACACACACACACACACACACACACACACACACACACACACACAGCCCTCAGCAGTGGGGGGACCTGCCTGCTGCCGTAGGGGGGTCGGGGCGTGGCGGTGTTTGTGCACCAGGGATCCTTGGCTGAGAGAGGCTTTGCCTAATCTCTTGCTGTTAGCGCTCGTCCCCCAGATCACAGTCCTGTCCCAAACTCACAGTCCCATCCCAAACTCACAGATCACAGTCCTGTCCCAAACTCACAGTCCCTTCCCAAACTCACAGATCACAGCCCTGTCCCAAACTCACAGTCCCATCCCAAACTCACAGATCACAGTCCTGTCCCAAACTCACAGTCCCTTCCCAAACTCACAGATCACAGCCCTGTCCCAAACTCACAGTCCCTTCCCAAACTCACAGTCCCTTTCCAAACTCACAGTCCCTTCCCCAAACTCACAGCCCCTTCCCCAGAGCGCACTTATACCCTGTGTGCCTTCCCTCTGCTCCACAGGGTCATCCTGCACCTGACAGCAGCTCTGAATTTACTCCTGAGGTTAAGATGCATACGCCACGCAACAGCTCCCTGAATTCATGGCCCTCACAGGCATGACTGGCAGATGCTTGATTTCTGCATGGGAATGTTTCTGGGGTTTTAGCTGTGCCTCTGAGAGAGGCGTTTCCACGGTCATTGATCCTGGTTCTGTGATGGTGTCACAGTGCCGGCTCTCAGTGTGCAAACAGAAACAGCTCCGGTCAGGGCCTGTGGGCTCCCACACTTCAGTTTCACTTACTCCAACTCCCATAATCCTTTGCGCAGCGCTGAGGCGGGACCACCACGGACTGCAATGGTGCATGTAAGCGGCACCCCAAATCAGGCAGGGGGTTCTGAGGTCCTCCGATGCCACTTTCTCCCAGTCAGAGGTGCAACACTCCGCTCAGGGCTTCAGTGTTAAACAGGAGGGTTCATCACATAACAATCAGCCGATTGCATAATATTGCAGACGTTCTCTCGCTAGAAAGAATGTTAACAGGAAATGCAACCCTATCTTGTTGAGATCATTCTCATTTGTTCAGAATATTATATGAAGGCCGTATTGAGGCGTCCTCGGTGAGCTGCAGTGAGCGGCAGGGTGGCGATGTCAGCACTGCCGGCTGTGCCGCGGTCCACACGCCGAGCTTCAGACACGCCGCCGGCAGGAAGTGCCAGGCACAGGGCCCGCACAGCTGTTTCCTGTGCGGGTGGGAGGGCGGTTTGCAGGCTCCGCCCCCTGTGCTGCGAGCACCAGGCGAGCCGCGAGGGGCCGGGCGTCGGCCTGCTCCTCTCCAGATAACGACCAGGCAGGCAGGGAGAGGCGAGAGCCCGCACATCTCCTGTGCTGCCCCCTGCTGGTGCTCCACTGCCACTCCGGTGGGGCGAGTGCTCTGGGTAGAATATCTGCTCAGTCAGTAGAGCATCTGTGCTTCACGACAGACTCCAGGTCTGTCCGATGAAACCTGAGGTAGTGTGTGTGTGTGTGTGTGTGTGTGTGTGTGTGTGTGTGTGTGTGTGTGTGTGCAGTATGTGGTGTGACAGTGCGGAGCCTAACTCTGCCCCCCCCCCAGCGGTGCCGCACCCCCCACGACGCGCCTCACCATGAAGGAGCTGTACGAGGACGGGAAGCCCAAGGTGGAGGTGCTGAAGTCTCACCTGGTGAAGGAGGGGCGGCTGGAGGAGGACGTGGCCCTGCGCATCATCAGCGAAGGAGCCAACATCCTCCGGCAGGAGAAGTGCATGCTGGAGGTGGAGGCGCCAATCACAGGTGAGCCTGTCACATGACTCTCTGCACCAATCAATCACAGGTGAGCCTGTCACATGACTCTCTGCACCAATCAATCACAGGTGAGCCTGTCACATGACTCTCTGCACCAATCAATCACAGGTGAGCCTGTCACATGACTCTCTGCACCAATCAATCACAGGTGAGCCTGTCACATGACTCTCTGCACCAATCAATCACAGGTGAGCCTGTCACATGACTCTCTGCACCAATCAATCACCGTTGAGCCTGTCACATGACTGTACACCAATCACAAGTGAGCCTGTACTGTGATTATGAACCAATCACAACAGCAGATGCGGAAGGTTGTACTCATAGCTGACAGCTAGCTGCTGCTGTCATGGTTACCCTCCCAACAAGGGTATTTCATATGATTCTGTGGCAGAACTCCAGTAGTGCTAAACTGCACCCCCTCCTCGATTCCTAAATTTTCATATCCTTTGTAACATTAAAATTGGTAACTAGTTTCCATCTTAAGAGCTCTACTCATTGTGTGTGAGATGGTCACAGTAGCCCGCAATCAGAGGGTTGGGTTCTGCACTGCACCCTGTGATGTTCTGCATAAGTGACCCTGCGTATGGGAGACCTGCCAGATAAATAAATAAATAAGCGATCCCGTGCCAGCCCGGTGCCGGCCTCCCCGAGGGTTTGGAGCCCTCCCTCAGAGGCATGGTGCAGCTGCACTGCCGGCTGCGGGCTGCGCTCTGGCACATGGCACACCCCCGAGCAGCGAGAGAGGCGACGCCGTCCTCTGACTGAGGGAGACGCGAGGAGTGTCCCTCCTGCTCAGCCTCAGCCGCCACAGCGGTGTGTGTGTGTGTGTGAGAGAGAAAGAGTGTGTGTGTGTGCGCGCGTGTGTGTGTGTGTGAGAGAGAAAGAGTGTGTGTGTGTGTGTGTGTCTGTGTGTGTGCGCGTGTTTTGGTTGTGATGATGTGAGTGTGTTTTCATTGTGGTGATGTGTTTTTGCTCCGCAGTGTGTGGTGATGTCCACGGGCAGTTCTTCGACCTGATGAAGCTGTTTGAGGTGGGCGGGTCCCCCAACAACACGCGTTATCTCTTCCTGGGGGACTACGTGGACCGGGGGTACTTCAGCATCGAGGTGAGAGCCCGCCCTGCACCCTAGCATGTGCCCTCAGACAGGTGGGGCATGTCCGGGTAACAGGAGACGATCTCCGAGGAGACACCTGTGAGCTGCCGCTGGCTGTGCCGGGCCCTGATTGGACAGATTCCGTCTCTGCAGCTGGAGTGGGGTCGGGTTGCCCGCCTCTTCCTCCCAGACAGTCAGGCGCAGACAGGTCATATCGTATGTCATATTGTATATCGCACATCATATCTGTCAGAGCTCAGCTAGAGGCACACAGATGCCACCAGCTCCTCCGCTCCTGAGATGAAGTGGCACTCCTGAGAGAGCCGTCCCAGGAGGAAATGGCATCAGTTTCTGCCCCCTCTTCTTCTTCCCTCCTCCTCACCCCATTCTGTCTTTTCTTCTGTTTTCTTTTCTTCCTCCTCTCTTTCTGTATTTCCCTGTTAATTTTTCTTCCTCTTTTTGTTTTTTGTTGTTTTATGGACTGACTGACTGGCAGCAGTGAGCATGGTGAGTGTGTGGAGCTGCTCAGAGCACAGAGGGCCGTTTCGGCTGAGGGTGTGACGGTGTGAGCAGGCTGGGTTCTCTGTGGGTTTGAGGAGCTCTGAGAGGCGTGTCAGTGCCAGGCTGTGGCAGGCTGCTGTAGCCCGTGCCCTGGGCCGGGGTCGCCCCGCGTCCTCACACACATGCTTGTGCGCCCGCTCTCTGATCCAGGTCCCGTGATGCACAGATCTGCTGCACACATTCCCGGTCGCTAGGCAACCCTGAGGAATAGCGGGCAGCTAGCGGTAACAGCAGGAGTTTGGAATGGTATTGGTCTGGGATCAGCAGACTCAGTCCAAAACACTAACCCCAGCCATTTCATAGAAAAAAGCTTCAGCTGACCCAGGATCAGCTCCTCGAGGCACCGGCTCTGTGGCGCGGTGTGTAAGGACTGAGGGAACAGTGATAAATCAGACACACTCTGCCAGCTCTGACCCCAGACAGGCTGTGTGAGAGCTCCGTCAGCGAGCAACTAAGAGCACTGCATCACATCACTTGGGCAGGGTGATGAGCAGTGCTCTGTTCTCTGATTGGCAGGGCAGATCACTTGGGCAGGGTCATTATTACATTACATTATATTACATTACATTACATTATTGGCATTTAGCAGACGCTCTTATCCAGAGCGACGTACATCAGTTACAGTGCTTTTTAATAGTGTTATGCAGCTGGATATTTACTGAGGCAGTTGTGGGTTAAGTACCTTGCCCCAAGGGTACAGCAGCAGTGCCCCAGCAGCACCTTAACCGCTGAGCTGCAGTGCCCCAGCAGCACCTTAACCGCTGAGCTGCAGTGCCCCAGCAGCACCTTAACCGCTGAGCTGCACTGCCGACCTGGGTGTGTGGAGTGAGGGCAGTAGGTGGAGGAACAGAGGAGGTTTGATCAGAGGGGATTTTCCACTCAGCGCTGCTGACCTCAGCCAGTACCCCGAATGACCACCAGGGGTGCCGGTTCAGTGGAGCGTGATGTCGTTTTGATTGAAGTGTGTGAGCTGACAGGAAGTGCAGCAGACAGGGCCCGCGTGGAGCCGGGGGTCTCCGCAGGGCCCCTGGCAGGAGGGCCTGCAGGCCTCAGTAGCCCCAGGGGAGCGGGTTCGATTGCACAGCGTGGCGGCAGGTAGCGGGGGCACGGTGAAAGGGCTGCCAGCCGGGAGGGAGTCATCACGCCGGCCGCCCAGGGCCAGTGTTTGAAGGCAGGGAGGCGAAATGTCGGGGGAGAGAGGGCGAAAGGTGAAGCAGGTACGGGGAGGAGGACATGGCCTCCCGAAACAGTGGACTGGGGCACTCCCAGGTGCGCACGTACGCGGGCGGGGCCGGGTGTCTGCTCACCTCCCCCCACCGCCCCCCCGCGGTGCTCTCCATCAGCACGCAGATCAGAGCCCCCTTAGCGCCCCGTTCCCGGAATCCCGGCCCCGTCCTGCTGCTGCTCTGACAGCCGGGCCTGCACAGCCTGCAGCTCGCCTAAGCGGGTCCCTCAGCGAGGCCCTCATCCCCAGGGCCTCTGCAGCAGGACGAGACCCCTGGGCCTCAGGAGCTCACCTCACAGCCGTGTGGGTGGAGGCGAAGCTCAGGGCTCCAGAGAGTGGCGTGAACACGTGGCTTCTCTTAAGCAGAAACCGACCTGACAGAGCTGCCTTTTTCCTATCACTGAGTTTCCCTCATAGCTGACAGCCCGTGCTGATCGTAGTGCAAATGCTGTTACTCAGGGGTTAACCCTGCAGGTCGTGCAGTACGTGTATATGAGCTCTTTGTGTGCTAACGCAGGTTCTCTTACACCCGTAGCGTTGGAGTGTGGGTTCTGGGGTCAGCGTAAGGCCAGAGCGCTGTGGAGATTCTCCCTGTCCCTCAGGCCCTCCTCAGTCTCCACAGCGGCAGCAAACCAGCAGCTTTTGACTGACGTGAAACCGAGTGAATTTTTCACACCTCGGTTTTGCGCTGTGTTTTTGCCGCATCAGCAGTGAGAGTGAGACAGACGAACAGGCCCTTCCTGCAGCCCCTGTGCAGCTTTGCGCAGAACCGTGCAGCTCTGCGCTGAACCGTGCAGAACCGTGCAGAACTGTGCAGAACCGCGCAGAACCGTGCAGCTCTGCGCTGAACCGTGCAGAACCGTGCAGAACTGTGCAGAACCGTGCAGCTCTGCGCTGAACCGTGCAGAACCGCGCAGAACCGTGCAGCTCTGCGCTGAACCATGCAGAACCGCGCAGCACGGTCAGCCCGATGGACCGGTCGCCATGGCGCTGTGAGACCGCAGGGAGGGCGGGGCAAACACAGCGGCCTTCCCCTGTAATCCAGTCACAATCCACATAAACCCAGCTTCAGTAATCTTCACAGTTGAAATAAAACAAGCCTTGTCCAGCTTCATCCAGCTTCGTCCATGTTTCACTTTGCAAACAGATAGATTTATTTCTTTTTGGCTGTAAATGCAGCTTTTCTTGATTCCCTTTTGAAGTAAAGGCTGTGATACCGGACTGATGATTCACTGATTGATTGACTTGTAATGGCAGTATTAAGAGAAGAGCAAAGTAGTGCTAGAGGTCTTTTTTTATTCTGGCTGAAAGATGCCTGTTTAATGGTTTAATTTAAACTGAAGCCAAACCACATGCTGCTGTTTCTCTTTCGTCAACTGTGTCTGGGCCTTACAAATTTGATTTGGTTCTATTTTTCAACCATTGGCGGTTCTTTCCTTGTTATTTTGAGTAATGCTGACATCTGCTAAATGTTTACCTTATGCAAACCCTCTGAAAGTCCTCTGGTCACACTCTCCTGATCTCTGATTGGCTGAGTGGTTAAAGGTGGTTTACCGGTTTTGACGTGTGGATTTGGGGCTGGCAGCATAGGCGTCATTTACGCTGGTCCCCACCACTTTTTGTCATGGCCCATTTCGTCCCCACCACTTTTTGAAAGCCTTTATTTAGTTGAACTTAATATGTCCTCAGCACTTTTCAAAAGAAACTGACGCCCATGGCTGGCAGTAAAGCCTCATGCGTTCATGAGGAACTGGCAGGGTATTTTCAGAGCCATCTGTACTGCCTGTCACGGGGTAAACATAAGGACATCAGTAATCCGGGCCACAAACAGTTAATTTTCACTGAATCTGACAGGGGGACCACCTCCGTTCTGAAACAGACGCTCAGATCAGTCCAATAACTCAACGCCTTATCCAGGCTCAGCTTAACCCAGTCTGAACCGTGACCTTTTTAAAGGAGGTGCTGATCCAGGATCAGTGAGCAGACGGTGTTACACTGGCAGGATGGAGGTGTTGGATGGTGTTGGCAGCGAGTGTTTCGGGACCCTGCTACCTGGCTCAGACCGTGACCCCAGCAGAGGGGCTGGGTGTATCGTGATGGTGAGAATGAAGCCACATCCTCCTGGTTTCCTGGGCTCTGACCCCTTTCTCTCCTGTGTCCCACAGTGCGTGCTCTACCTGTGGACCCTGAAGATCAACCACCCCACCACCCTGTTCCTGCTCAGAGGCAACCACGAGTGCCGGCACCTCACAGAGTATTTCACCTTCAAACAGGAGTGTGAGTATGGCCTGTGTGTGTGTGTCTGTGTGTGTGAGAGTGAGTGAGTGAGTGTAGCTGTGCACCTGTGTGAGTGTGTGTGTGAGTGTGTGTGTGAAGAGAGTGTGGCTGTGTGTGTGTGTGTTTGTGTGTTTGTGTGTTTGTGTGTTTGTGTGTGTGAGCGTGTGAGCGTGTGTGCGCGTGCGTGCGTGCGTGTGTGTGTTTGTTTGTGTGTGTGTGTGTGTGTGTGTGTGTGCGTGCGTGTGTGTGTGAGCGTGTGTGTTTGTGTGTGTGAGCGTGTGTGCGCGTGTGTGCGTGCGTGCGAGCGTGCGTGTGTTTGTTTGTGTGAGTGTGCGTGCGCGCGCGTGTGTGCATGTGTGCGTGCGTGCGTGTGTGTGTTTGTGTGTGAGCGTGCGTGCGCGCGCGTGTGTGCGTGCATGTGTGTGTGTTTGTGTGTGTGAGCGTGCGTGTGTGCGCGTGTGTGCGTGCGTGTGTGTGTGTTTGTTTGTGTGAGTGTGCGTGCGTGCTTGCGTGTGTGTGTGTGTTTGTGTGTGTGTGTGTGAGAGTCTGGTTCTGATCCTGTGCTCTGTGTAGGTGTCCCTCCTGTTATCCGCCGTTAGAGATACGGCTGTTATCATGCAGCTCGCTGTATCACTCATTCTGTGCAGTTTCTGCCCCTCCCTCCTCTCTGCCTGCTGCTATTATTACTGTTATTGTTATTATTGTTATTATTATTGCTGCTTCTCTGCACACGCCCACATCTGTGTCAGCTTCCATTGGTCACATTTTGAATACTGCCTGTTTCTATTGGGTATTTACTGTGACTCAGGGTCACGTGTGGTGGCCCAACAGCGAGTGAAACCAGGAGCCGTGTGTTTTAAAGCCCAGTTCCTGAACCACCAAACTGAGGACATGATTGTATGGACCTGCCTTTATGCACAGGACTTTATGCACAGGGCTGTATGTGTAGGTTTTTATGCATACGTTTGTATGTACAGGGCTGTGTGTACAGGGTTGTATGGATAGGTTGGTGTGTATAGGTTGGTGTGTATAGGTTGGTGTGTATAGGTTAGTGTGTATAGGTTAGTGTGTATAGGTTTGTGCAGGTTAGTGTGTACAGGCCCGCTCTGCTTTGTGCAGTCAGCACACGCTGCTGCCTTCAAGGTGTGAGACAGAGCAGTTACTCACACATCCCCCTGCACCCCCCCAAACGGCACTCGTCCTCCTGTGAGTGTGAAAACGTGGCTTCCTGTCTCTTTCCTGGAGGCCGACCCACGTGGCCCACAGCATGAGAGAGTCCCCAGCCCACCGGGGGGGGGTGTTCAGTCCTGAGTTCAGTATCTGCTTGTGATCTAAGGCACGAGAGCAGCTGCTACAAAATAATGATGACGATCATTAGCCTACGTGAGCGAAGGCACCCGTGGTTTATGAATGTTCTGAGTGCGTAATCTGTCGATTGATTGACGTTCAGACGGAGGTTTCCGGCCAGCGCCGGGAGCTCTCTCCCCCTGTGTCTGTGGCGTGGAGCTGGGGCCCTCATGGCCCCTTTACAGTGCAGGACACCCGGCTCAGTGTGTAGTGTGTGCTGTTAAATATAGCCTGTTTATGGGGTGCAGGAATGCTCACACTTCAGAAGCATCTCGGAATGTGGCCCCTGTACCCTCATCCCCCAGGGCCTGCACCAGAAAGCACATACTGATGAAGCGGCACAGTGTTTGCCACTGACACCCCCCCGACCCCCCCCCAAGCCCTGTTTGGAACCGCTCTCTGCTGGACTGTTCCCTCAGCATGTCTGGGGGCATGTGACCTCTGATTATTTTTAACCCCTCATGTTCACTTTGTTCACTTGTTTCTGCTGTGGGAATTTACCCACCTGTTCTGTAGGAATTTGGTGTACACCACCAACCCCAGTCTGGCAGTGGCAGTCAGCTGTGTGGTTCCCAAATGTGATCTCAGCTCCGCCTGGCACTGATGTTCATATGTGATTGGTGGTGTCCTGTTGGTGCAGTTTGTCATGCCAGTTTACTAGGTGCCCTGTGTAAGTCACTGTGGATAAGAGAGTCTGCTGACAGTAAAGAAGCGTAATGCTTCCTGTCTCTGACTGAACTCCCTTAACCCGGACTGCGCTTTGCGTAGAGGGAAAGAGGAGCCCATATCTGTGTAACGGTCGTCAGTGCAGGTATTAATCATCTATTGTGAGGAAATTGCCTAGAGGCCCTTTAAGTAAGCAGAGCCATGTTGTGTATTGTAGGCAGTGCGGAAGAGAACTTTCATGAAGTATAGTTCTGCTTTTACGTACTCCATTTTGTCCATTTTGTCCTCATATGAAGCCCGAGTTAAATTAGCTTTTCAGGTCTGTTTGCAGCATGAATTTCAAAACTAGTCCACTGTTTCTGGAGTGCGTGTTGCTGCTATCTTTTGGCCCAGCTTTCTAGAACATTCTGTGACTTCCCCAAATGGTCCCGCCTCCCACAGGATCTCATGTTTGGGTTTTATGTGTTTTTTTTGTTTTGTGTGAGGTGTGTGCTGCTTTGTGTCTGTGATGAAATTAGTGGTCAGTAGTATTGGGAGCATGTCCAATGGGGGCAGAGTGTTACCTCAGCTGCTGCAGGACCTGACCAATGAGAGCTGGTTGGTTGGTAAGCATGTGTGCTCTGTGGTTGCAGGTAAGATAAAGTATTCGGAGAGGGTGTACGACGCCTGCATGGAGGCCTTCGACTGCCTGCCCCTTGCTGCCCTCCTCAACCAGCAGTTCCTGTGTGTGCACGGCGGTCTGTCCCCCGAGATCAACTGCTTAGACGACATCAGGAAGGTAAGTCTATGAGAGCAACTCTGGGTGGGGCTCCATGGGTGGGCGGGGCCAGTGAGTGCTCTCGGCGCTGACCCGGTCCACTGTCTGCAGTTAGACAGGTTTAAGGAGCCGCCGGCGTTCGGGCCCATGTGCGACCTGCTGTGGTCCGACCCGGGAGAGGACTACGGCAGCGAGAAGACGTCCGAACACTTCAGCCACAACAGCGTGCGCGGCTGTTCCTACTTCTACAGGTGCACTCACCACCCGGCCCTCTCCAGCCAGTCAGGGCCCCTCTCAGGGCTGGCTGACCAATCATGTTGCCCCATTTGCTGACAATAGGGTCCATGGTGTGATCTTTCCATCTGATGCTCATTTTATTCATCTTTGTTTTTACTGTAAATTCCAATCTCAAAATTCACCTCTCATGCTAACATTGAAAAAAAAACTACTGCGAGAGGATGAGAACTGCTCACCGGCCAGATAGATGCATCCTCCCGGCCAAAGAATGAGGTGTGGTGGGGTAAACAAACAAATGAAAAGGAGATAGATGTATTCATAAAGTTATTACTGCCTTCACTTTGTCCCATTTGAACTGCGGTGAGTAAAGTCTCTCTCTCTCATTATCTCTCCCTCTCTCCTGGCAGTTATCCAGCAGTGTGTGACTTCTTGCTGAACAATAACTTATTATCAGTAATAAGAGCACATGAAGCACAGGATGCAGGGTAAGATTGCGTCTCTGTCTTCCTCCATCTCTCTCTCTCTCTCTCTCTCTCTCTCTCACTCACACACACACACACACACACACACACACACACACACACACACTCCCTCCCTTCCCCTCCCTCTTCCCCTCCCTGTTTGGAGACTGTCCTCTGACCAGATTGATAAGTGTCTGTGCTACTCTTGGTCTCTGGGAGAAGGGATCTGGAGCTGTGTAAGCTGCTTTGACCGGCAGTCCCCTTCGTCTCTCTCTGGCCTACAGCACGCTGTCAGGCATTACTCGTCTTTAGCCTTAGCATCTCAGCACAGCACCTGAATCCCATGGTATTGAATGGGTGTCTCTTCACTTCACTTTCACCAGCCTCCCTCGGAGTAACCAGCTCCATTAGGTCTCTCTGTTGTCACTGTGGCCATGTATGGTTAACACTAATTGTGTCGTATTTCTACTGCTTTGGGACTGCAGGAACACCACAGTACGCTTGACCCATGACATAAATAACATCAGGACATGTTCACAAACCTTTGCAACTGTCTGTGTAGTGGGACCCCCCTCTGGGGTGAGTTCAGAGTGCAAAACATCCTTATCATTAGCAGGGGTGCTCATGGGAAATGAAGTCCACAGCTAGAGGTGGTGGAGTGGGTTTGTGCTACATTGTGACTGCACCTGATGCTTTCCTTAGACACACCTACATTCTTCCTGTCTGGAGATTTGGACTCCTGATATGAACACTTTCTGCCAGCTGTGTGACCATACTGTTCTGAGGTCAGCTTTGTCCCCCCACAGCTACCGCATGTACAGGAAGAGCCAGACAACAGGGTTCCCTTCACTAATCACAATCTTCTCTGCACCAAACTACCTAGACGTCTACAACAACAAAGGTCAGTACTCACATACAGCTACCCGAGAGTGTGTGAGAGGGTAGAGAGTTCTGAGAGAGTGTGTGTGTCTGTCTGTCTGTCTGTCTGTCTGTCTGTCTGTCTGTCTGTGTCTGTGTGTCTATGTCTGTTGCTATGTGTGTGTAAGGTAGAGTCTGGAGAGGTGTATATCCTGGTTCTGTGTAGTTAAGTGTAGTTGGGTGAGAGGCATATGGTATATGTCTCAGCATTCGTTTACTCTTGGGGCCTTAAATTTGAGAGTGAAAGTGGAGCTCTGACCTGACGAAACTGATTTGGTCCACTTTGGTCTACTGATGAGCTTTCTATCTTGTGCTCTCTCTCTCTCCCTCTCTCTCTCCCTCTCTCTCTCTCTCTCTCTCTCTCCCTCTCTCTCTCTCTCTCTCTCCCTCTTTCTCTCTCTCTCTCAATTTCAATTCAATTCAAAATGCTTTATTGGCATGACATATTTTAAAATACATATTGCCAAAGCACAATAATAACATCAATCAATCATAACAATAACAATATCAAACGACAATACAAAAAAAAAAAAAAAAATTACTAATATCAGTACAGTGGAACATATTCTGAACTATATCCAGTGAGCTGTATTCTGCATAAAATTAGAATGAAGAGTCACTGTTGTCTCTCATGCTGTGGCAGGCAGACATGTATTTTGCGGCCAAATGTACACAACAACCCTTCTCTCCAAGAAGGATTTGTATTAGCTGTGTTTCGGGCAGGGTTGGGAAGTTTGGGTATTGCAATTGGAATTTTGGAAAGTAGGTTTCTCGAATTAGTTTGTATTTCTCACATTCTGTGAGAAAATGCAGCTCTGTCTCGACCTGCTGTTGGTTGCAGTGTGAGCACAACCTCTCCTGTTTGGCCAGCCAAGTCTGCCTGTGTCGACCGGCCTCGATGGCAAGGCTGTGCTCACAGAGTCTGTACTTCGTCAATGTTTTTCTGCTTTTGTAATGTTTCACTGTGGTCAGATAGTCTGCCACAGTGTATTCACGTTCTAGGGCCAGATAACATGCTAATTTGCTTTGATTTCTTGTTTGAATTTTCCAATGAGAAATATAGTTTTGTTTTTGTTGTGCTATAATTTGGTTGACTCTGATTGGTTCTGTTGGAGTGGAGCTGTCCTGAGGCTGCCAGGTATTAGTTGGGGTTAGTGTTGAACTCAGCCTCAGGACCAGCTGGCTGAGGGGGCTCTTTTCTTTGCTCAGCTCTTGGCATTGCAGGGCTTTGTAATGGTATGAGTTGGGGTCGCTGGTTTTTAGGTGTTGCCAAAATTTAATGGCTCTTTTTTGAATGTTAATGAGTAATGGATATTGGCCTAATTCTGCCCTGCATGCATTGTTCGGTGTTTTCCTCTGTACATGGAGGATATTTTTACAGAACTCTGCATGCAGGGTTTCAGTTGGGTGTTTGTCCCATTGAGCAAAATCTTGCTTTGTAAGCGGACCCCACACTTCACTGCCATATAGTGCAATTGGTTCAATTACAGCTTTGAATATTTTCAGCCATATCCTAATTGGTATATCCATTTTAATTTGTCTCTTAATGGCATAGTATGCCCTGCGTGCTTTCTCTTTCAGTTCATTTACAGCCATGTTGAAGCTCCCTGTGGAGCTGATCTTTAGTCCTAGATATGTGTAGCTTGTAGTGTGCTCAATGTTTGTTGTCCCTAATGTAAATGTATGTCTGATGTCCTGAGATCTGGATCTTTTTTGGAAAATCATAATTTTTGTCTTTTTTAGATTTATTGCAAGGGCCCAGGTCTCTCTCCCCCTCTCTCTCCCTCTCTCTCTCCCTCTCTCTCTCTCTCTCTCTCTCTCTTGCATTTCAGCTCAGTGGTGTTTTATTGGTAGGACAGACAAAAGCAGTGTTGCCAAAGCATCGATGTAAACAATGTTAAATCTAAGTGCAACTATGCAGAGTCAAACAGAATATACATGAATGTGGGATGCTGGGATGTAGTCAGTGTAAGACACATAGAAACACAGGAATGATATTTTTTAATTGGGACACTGATTTATCTGTCTCCCCTCCGCTCCTGCTCCAGCTGCTGTGCTGAAATATGAGAACAACGTGATGAATATTCGCCAGTTTAACTGCTCCCCGCACCCCTACTGGCTGCCCAACTTCATGGACGTCTTCACCTGGTCGCTGCCCTTTGTGGGAGAGAAAGGTATGGGCGGGGCTGGGGTGTGGCTGGGGGCGTGGCCGGGGAGGGGCTGGGGCAGGGCAGGATGTGTCCCGTCCCGTCTGTTTCCTACCCTGTTATGCTGTGATGCAGGATGTTCTTATTATCTGCATATTCTGATGATTATAAGTAGGGTTTATTATAATTAATACAGTATCTAACAAACTCTTCAGAAAACACTACTTTAAAGCAGACAGTGGTGTTGTGTATATTATATAAAATGCATTTGTGAACCAACTCATGCTACCTCTCAGAGCTGCGATACAGCTGGTATGAAAATCAAGGTGAGGCTTGTCAGGGGTGTGTGCTCAGCTGCAGGGTCCTAATGCTGTGTGGCGTGTGGATCAGGTGCTTCACCTGCGGATCAGGTGTCTCACCTGCGGCTCTCTGTCCCGCAGTGACCGAGATGCTGGTAAACGTGCTCAACATCTGCTCCGACGACGAGCTCATGTCTGAGGGAGACGACACCTGTGAAGGTAAGAGGCCTGATTCTGGATCAGTCACTGTCTTCACACAGAATGTCTGTGGATCAGGGGTAGACCTGGGAGAGCTGATCCTAGATCAGGGAGGTAGGAGGTACCTGGGAATGAGCTTATTAGCAGTGCAGAATAAAGGCCTGGTATCAGTACTATCACAGCTATTTTTTAGGTGTGTTTAAGAGGTAAGACCTTGTCGGCAGACGTCAGACCTGTTTGCTACTGCTGTTATCAGACTCTTTGTTCCCTGTAAGATTTGCCGTGGACTCTCAGCCTCCAGGCTTCCTTATCGGGCTGTGACTGACCTCTGATTGGCTGATAAGGGCAGAGGAAGTGCGCAGAAAGAAAAGGCGCTTTATTGGACGTCAGCTTGTTTCTGAATCGACGAACATCTGTTTTATTTCACGCTCCGATAATTCGGATGTTTTGGGTGTTGCTCTCTCCTTGCATGGTAGCCCCTCACAGAGGAATAACAGCAGAGTTTTCAGAAACGTTTTAGTTTCGCTTTGGTACGCAGCCCATCAGTGCGGTAGTGTCACCTCTAACACTTAATGTACCCCCCCCAGAGACCATCAAACTGTCGAAACTGCACCCCACCCTCCAAACGCACACACTCAATCTCACTCCTCAATCTCTCACACATTGACACACGCACACACACACACACACACACACACACACACACACACAGTGACACACATACGCTGACACACACATACATACAGTGACACACACACACATTCAGAGGGAAAATGACACAGCCCCGTTGAGGACAGCAACCTGCTTTGGCCCGTTTTACCCACCCGCGTGCAGCCTTCCAGCGCCCGACCCAGTTCCTCACGCCTGTCAGCTGCTTCATCCTCCGCCTCCACTCTGGGGTGTCAGAGCTCCCCAAAGAGCTGAAACGTGCCACTTCACTGAACTCATTCTGACTGGCTGACAGGCTCACCAGGCACATCCTGGACACCATTAAACACACTTAATTGTGGCTATTCAGAGTATATAAATGAATCTGCGTGTGTTTTCATTGTTAGGATCCCTCCCCTTATGGAGTGGACATTCACAGACAGCGTGCTTCAGTTTAGATGGAGATATAATACACCTCCTTAATCCTTTTTCTTCTGCTGGGATGTCAATTGGCAAGGACTGGTGGGGTCTTTGTGACAGTGACATCACAGTTGTTGGGGGTCTCCGCAACAGTGATGTCACAGTAGCATGTGTCTGTCAGTGATGTCACAGTAGCATGTGTCTGTGACAGGTGGTGCCCCAGCAGTGCGGAAGGAGGTGATCCGAAACAAGATCCGCGCCATCGGCAAGATGGCCCGAGTGTTCTCTGTGCTCAGGTGAGAGCGCCCCTCAGGCACACACATGCACACACATGCACACACATGCACACACACACACACACACACACACACACACACACACACACACACACACACACACACACACACATGCACACACACTGTTGAAGAGTTTACCAGGGGGAAGTTATATGAATCTGTACTCTTTGGATTATAATTTACATTGATGGCAGGATATTAGCAGTAACCTGCCTGTGGCATAATCTGCTGGTAATATCATAGTCCATGTGTGTGTTTGTAATATGTGCATTATATGTGTGTACTGTATGCTTGTATTTGTGTGTGTAATGTGTGTGTAATGTGTGTGTAATGTGTGTGTAATGTGTGTGTAATGTGTGTGTAATGAGTGTGTAATGTGTGTGTGTGTGTGTGTGTAATGAATGTGCATGTAATTTGTGTGTAATGAGCATGTAATGAGTGTGTAATGTGTGTGTTTCTCTGCAGAGAGGAGAATGAGAGCGTTCTGCAGCTGAAGGGTCTGACCCCCACTGGAACGCTGCCTCTGGGAGTTCTGTCAGGCGGCCGCCAAACCCTGCAGAGCGGTGAGTGTGCCTCCGTGCTCTGCTGCTGATCTCAGATCAGGGGACCAGGGTGCACCTGCTTATCTGCTCTGCAGCTGAGCACTGACCCGGAGTCAGTGTGGCTGAGGGGGGGCAGAAAGGATCGGCTGGGAAGGAAACCTGCGTCCCCTCACTGCTGCTGCTGCTCCCTGCTGCCCCCTTCTGTCTCCTGCCATGCACAGCAGGGATCTCTCACTGAGCTCCGAGCACAGCAGGGATCTCTGACTGAGCTCCGAGCACAGCAGGGATCTCTCACTGAGCTCCGAGCACAGCAGGGATCTCTCACTGAGCTCAGAGTGCTGCAGGGATCTCTCACTGAGCTCCGAGCACAGCAGGGATCTCTCACTGAGCTCCGAGCACAGCATGGATCTCTGACTGAGCTCCGAGCACAGCAGGGATCTCTGACTGAGCTCCGAGCACAGCAGGGATCTCTCACTGAGCTCCGAGGGCTGCAGGGATCTCTGACTGAGCTCCGAGGGCTGCAGGGATCTCTGACTGAGCTCCGAGCACAGCAGGGATCTCTGACTGAGCTCCGAGCACAGCAGGGATCTCTTGCTGAGCTCCGAGCACAGCAGGGATCTCTCGCTGAGCTCCGAGCACAGCAGAGGGTGTCTTCCTGCATTCACACATGTACAGCACAGAAACCCTGAAATGAGCCGCTTCTTATCACACGACTGAGTTTTGGCTTCATCGCTTTTTTCAAATGATAAATCCTGGCAAGCCTAGTTTTGCACTACACTACACCTCGCTGTCTTGTAAATCTTAATAGTAGTTGTGAATAATGAGTATTGAGTATTTGACTTTTGAATGTTATGAGTACTGTTGCTTCATATTTTCATATTTCACTGGACACCTTCTAAAGCAGATGCAGAATGTTAGGAGTTCAGATGATCTGGGTTAATGGCGTGTCCTGCGTGCGTGCGTGCGTGCTACACTTGCTCTGCTTGCATCCTTTCTGCTGGTGTATGACTAACGCTGACACCTTCCTCAGGCCACAGCGTCTGCAGGGTAATCCCACACTGCTGTCCGCTTACCTCAGCCCCACTGTGTCACTCTCAATCCCTCCAATCACACGCTTCCAGAAGACTCAGGCACTAATTAAATGCTCTGCAACTGGTCAGCTAGAACATAACCACGAAAAACAGGAGCTTTCAGTCAGCGGGAGGTTTTACTGGTGTATGATGGGAGGTCAGAGAGAAGGCAGTCCTCAAAAGGAGGAAAAGGACTGAGAAAGTGGGGTGAAAGCTACTCGGAGTAACTTTTTCCCTGTGTTTTGACTGAAAGTGATTGTAATGTAGCACTTTGGTCAAAATCACCTGACAGAACTGAGATTATGGCATTTATAAATTCATACTGAGTGTTTAATAGTAAAGACTATTCCATAGTAGATGCGTGAATCAACTATAATTTAAGTGAACTTACTCTAAATTGACAGTTGTTTGTGGACTGTGTGGTAAATAATTCAGGTTTCCCAAATTTGCTGACTGTACTTTTCTGCTGGGTCTTGCTTGAAAAGCAGATCTCAATCTCAGAGGGATTTCCTTAAAGAAGGTGGGCTCTGCTCCTCGTTCAAGTCCTGCAGGGGCTGCCCTGATCTCTGCCTGTCACTCTCAGATTTGGTCTAATCCATGTAGTGTAACTCGCCAGATGGAAGACACTTCCACCGGCGCTTCCTCAGAAAAGTATGGAGGCTGAGTCCCTCTGGGTAGCACATTAGTGAGGTGGAAAAGAGTTCCCAGAATGCTTTGCAAGCCTGCCTGCTGTTGCACTGTGCCTGTCTGTATGTCTGCTGTTGTTATTTCTCTGGACTGGTTGGCCTTTAACCCGACTGCAGCTAACCGTGGTTATGGTTTGTGTTCTGGGGGGAAGGGGGAGGGGTGAGGGGTGAGGAATGACCGTCACTGACTGCATTGATAACGTGTCTTGCTCTCTCTCCGTTTGTTTTGGGCATGGCTCTACTACTCTCACTTACACAGCCACCATAGAGGCGGCAGAGGCCAAAGGTACGCAAACGCTCTCAGTGTGTCCTGTGTGGTGTAAACCCCTCCCCCAACCTCAACCCCAACCCCCTCCCTCAGTCTCTTTTTGTATATCCTGTTCTTATCTCTGCATTTTTTTAAATAGTTTTATCTGTTTTTCTGTGGCTGCGTTTTTGCCCACATCCTCTGAACGGACAGCATTAGCCCTTGCTGCCCCGCCCACCCTGCGAGGCGGGACTGGCTCGGAGCCAGCG
The DNA here is from genome assembly GCA_019176425.1 of Megalops atlanticus. Lineage (NCBI taxonomy): Eukaryota > Metazoa > Chordata > Actinopteri > Elopiformes > Megalopidae > Megalops > Megalops atlanticus. Next base: position 1,078,803 of record CM032880.1, on the reverse strand, counting down.
GGTGCGGAGTGCGTTTGGCAGCAGGTGGAGCTCTGTGCTCAGGTTCCTCACCTGGGAACGGCGCCTGCAGCACTCTGATTGGGTTCGACAGCCCGGCTTCTGGGGCTGGGCAGGCTCGTGTCTGCAGAGAGGAGAGGGGTTCCTGTTTGTTAGTCATGCCCCTCTCGCTGAGACAGAGGAAACAGCACTGGCGTGTTAACCCCTTCCTCTCCTTAGCACCCTGTAAAGATAAGCAGAAGTGCGCCAGCGTGCTCTTAATATTTCACAAGATATGATGTGTCAGCTGTGAGGTTTAAGAGGCCTGGCTGTGAGTGTGTGTGTGTGTGACTGTGTGTGTGTGACTGTGTGTGTGTGTGTGTGTGTGTGTGTGTGTGTGTGTGTGTGTGTGTGTGTGTGTGTGTGTGTGTGTGTGTGTGTGTCTGTGGGTGTTTGGGGTGTGAGCGTGTGTGTGAGAGTCTTCAGTTCAGCTGTTAAAGCTGGGCTAGGGAATACCTATGTAGCCAATTTAGCAACTGTTTAGGGCTATAAAATAACTGTGGACCTGCTGTCTGTATTTGTACTGTGTTCCTCTGTATTTACTAAAAACCGTGCGGTGCTGTGTTACTAACTCTGCTGTGTTATTAACTGGCTGCATACAGCCATGTTTCATATTGCAGTGATGAGATATATATATATATATATATATATATATATATATATATATATATGTATGCTTAATGAAGTGAATGGCTTTTAACAAGTTACATTTTTTGTGCAATTTCACCACACTTCCATGGCAACCCCAACCCGGTAAGTGATATTTTTGTTTTAAGGACCCAGGACCTTGAATAATGGCTGTAAATATCTGCCTAGCAGAGAGGATGGGGCTTCAGTGTGTCACAGCAGGGGGTCCATCCACACCCTCAACAGCAGTCTCTGTCTGCGGGACTCAACCCAGCAGCCTTCTGGTTGTGAGGTGGTTTGGGTGGTTGCAGCGCAGTTCCTGCCTCTGGCCCTCCACACTCGCTGGATTAAACATGACAGTTTTCAGCCTCTGCTCTCTCTGGTATGCAGTTATTTTAGCCAGTCTGACCCTGCACTCTGTCTCAGGCCTAAGTGTCAGAGGGCTGACAAACGGGCTTCAACAGCTGTTAGTTCTTTGTCATCATAGTTATTACAGTGTCTAAAATGGCACACAAACACTAAACATCAGTCCCACCTCAGATAAAATTAGCTTAAACTAGGTCAGAAAGCAGCTTTGATTCTGTTCATGTGCAGGGGCAGGTTCAGGATCAGGGTCAGGGTCAGGGGCAGGTTCAGGATCAGGTTCAGGTTCAGGTTCAGGATCAGGATCAGGATCAGGGGCAGGGTCAGGGTCAGGGGTAGGGGCAGGAGCAGGGTCAGGGGCAGGTTCAGGATCAGGATCAGGATCAGGGGCAGGGGCAGGGGCAGGTTCAGGATCAGGGGCAGGGGCAGGGTCAGGGGCAGGGGCAGGTTCAGGATCAGGGGCAGGGGCAGGGGCAGGGGCAGGGTCAGGGGCAGGGATAGGGATAGGGGCAGGGGCAGGGTCAGGAGCAGGGGCAGGGGCAGGGTCAGGAGCAGCGGTGAGGGGCAGGGTCAGGGGCAGGAGCAGGGGCAGGTTCAGGATCAGGGGCAGGAGCAGGGGTGAGGGGCAGGGGCAGGAGCAGCGGTGAGGGGCAGGGGCAGGGTCAGGGGTGAGGGGCAGGGGCAGGGGCAGGGGCAAGGGCAGGGGTAGGGGCAGGGGCAGGTGTCAACAGGGTTCCTTTGGAGGAGGCTGACTCCTTATGCAGATCTGCCTGTGGGCCTCCAGACCCAGAGTTACTTATGTGTGTCTGTGCGAGTGTGTCCATGTCTGTGCGTGCGTGCATGCGTGTGTGTGCGCGTGTGTGTGCGTGCGTGTGTGCATATTTGTGTGTGTGTGTGTGCATGTGTGTGCGTGTTTGTGTGTGGGTGTGCACATGTGTACACGTGTGTGTGTGTGTGTGTGCATGTGTACACGTGTGTGTGTGAGAGAGAGAGATTCTGATGGTCTCTCTCCTCCCTGCAGCGATCAAAGGCTTCAAACCGCAGCACAAGATCCAGAGCTTTGAGGAGGCGCGTGGCCTGGACCGCATCAACGAGAGGATGCCCCCGCGGAAGGACGGCCTCGCCAACAACACAGCCAACGCCCCCGACAAGAACGGCACCAACGCCCAGGCGTAGGCCTGCCCCGCCTGCCTGAGGCCCCGCCCCACCCCACCCCCGTCACTCTCTCACTCCTCACTCTCATTGGCTCCCCCTCTCGCCACACTCTGACTCCCCCCTGGTGGAGGCAGGTTGCAAGCCAGTCTGCCCTCAGACCACACCACCAACAAAGCGGGGAACATCGAAGCCGACAACAATCCAAAACAAATCATTTTTATTTATTTATTGAGATATAATTAACTTTAATATCTATAAAATAGCTAAAAGTGAATGGATAAATAAATGCTATATCTCTATATGTATATAAATATATGGGGGGTGGAAGCCATGGTGAAGGTAAATATTGGCAATCCCATTTCATTCATTTCAGCTGATGCAGGAGATCAAGTTACAAACATGTTTTTAACCAATCAGGAGCTGTGGCTCAGCTGAGTTCTGTGAGAGCTGTCTGTCCTCACCCTTTGAGGAAGCAGCACTCAGTTTGTAGTTATAAACGTGGATTGCGTGTGCCCTCCAAAAAAAACAAAGAAGTTTTAAGAAAAGGTCAAAGAAAGAAAGGGGCTGGAAAATGGAACCAAAATGAAGGGGGATCTGTGAAAATAAATTAGCCCCCAACTACATAAACAGCTGAGTGGGAGAATGTTACAGGGTGAACGGCTGAGTAATCAGTACTGCCACATAAGTTTATAAAGGTGCCCCTTGTGTCTCCAAATGTGAGAATTTAGTATTTGTACTTTCATTTTACAAACTTTAAATCAAGGGTGGAGTAGGCTCCCCTGAATGTGCGGTCTGGGAGAGGGAGTTTGGGGTCCAGCTGTCCGTCCGGTGTCATGCCTTCGTTCTCACGGTGGACGTTTGGTAGGTCACAGTTGCAGTCATTTTCCCTGAGACGCGCACCGTGGTTCGGAGGAGCTGCTCTGATTGGCGGCCCCCCGTGCAGTGCGTTTCGTGTCTTGGTTAAAATCGCCGGCATGTCGGCCTTGACAGGCCATCGGCGGCTCAGGGGTCAGAGCACACTGCTGTGCGAGGGGTCATCTCCGCGTCTGCATCTCCGTGTGCATATCGCTGATTATGATCAGCATGAATGTTACTGCAGTCATTTTCCCTCTCATACTGAAAGAGGCCGCTGTTATTATTTGCCCTCTCTGAGAGTAGCTGAGCTCTGCTGGCAGACGGCTGTGTGCCGTCCGGGCTCAGTGAGAGGCTTCAGGGGGAAGATCAGTATCTCCTGGTCAGGGAAAAGAGGCTCTTCTGGGTGCTTCTCTTCACCTGACCCCCAGTCCTGGTGCTTTCGAAACGCAGGAGGTCAGGGGGAGGGAGGGGGTTGGACCGATTCCTCAGTAGCTGCTTTTCAGGAGTGCATCGTGTCTTTAACAGCATCTCCACATGTATGTATTATCTAACTCACTGCAACAGTGTTTTTTCGGTTCACCTTCTACCCTGAGATCCTGAGCTCCTGAGATGATGCTGTCCCTTTTATGACAGGTAATTACTTCTGTCTTGTGAGTCTATGATAGTGATACACAGGGGGTTGCTGGGAAATGGAGTGTGTTTGGGAGGATATGTAGTTCAGCGGATGTCTCTCTGGTGTCTCATGGGAACTCTGTCCTTGGCTGGCAGGGGTCAGTGTAACACAGATTCCACTGTAAGCCTAACGGTTATGATGTCATAATGGAGACAGTGGAGTGTCTCAGATTCTGTAGGTTATGTATTTACCTGCGGGGGTGTGGTCTTCACTGCCACGCCCCCCCTCTCCCCCGATCTGCCCTCACCTGAGCGGGTGGCACCTGATAGTCTGGATGGGTGTGACCACAGCCTCCTACCGGTTAAGCAGTGCCAGGTGCAGGCCGGGGAGCTGGGCGTGGAACCGGGAGGGGGAGGGTTCTGTTCCTGCACACTGCAAGACCCGTCTGCTGTCCGGGTTCTAAAGACGCACCTGATACCCACAGCAGAGCCTGCAAGCTGTAGCCATGATGTACGCAGGTGCAGCCGCCATTTTGGATTGGAAACGTGGGGCAGACTTTGGATGTCGCGATTTTTCACAGGGGCCCTGTAGAGACTCTTCTGCAACCCCACAGTGTCTGTGCTGTAGGATGGGGGTGGGGGGTTGAGAAACTCATGATGCAATTTGGTGAGGCGGGGGAGGTTTCACAAGCTTTCAGGTGGTATTCAGTCCACATATTGATATAATCTTTTTTTGGATTTTCTGGATTTCTGTCTTTGCAGGGTGTGTCTCTCTGAATGTGCAGAGCCTCCACACGACGTGGAATTTAAAGTGAAACGCATGCTTTAGTGAGACTGAGAGATCGAGAGGTGGAGGGGTGGGGGGCGGGGTTTGGTAGGGGGGTGGGCAGCAGAGACCCATCCGGTTTGGTGGGTGGGGAAGGGGAGGGGGTATATAGGGATCTATCCAGATGGTTTTCATTTCTGACTTTGGTTCAAGTTTCCAAACATATCTCACAGAATGTACAGGAAATGTTTATTAAAATTTTCTTAATAGCTGTAAAAAAAAATAAAGAAAAAAGAAACTTTTTGTCAAGTACTTGTATTGCGAAGCCTCTATGAATCTCATTTATGTAGATGTATCACTCAAAAAAAAAGAAATACAGAAAATAAGAAAACTGGTCTAATGTGTTTTTTTTTCATGTTGGTTTCCTGCTGCATGGTGAAGTGGAATAGAACAGCGCATCATTGTGACATCACACACAGTTCCGATGCGTTACTGCGTTCTACATGCTGCTCCCCCTGCAGAGACTTCATTTAGGAAGCGGAGACAGAAATAGGTAATTCGGTAGACCAGATCAACAAGGTGAAAACGGCATTTGCACATAAAAATATATTTTAATATTGCAAGTGAAAAAATCAATTTAGAGAAATGATGCTGACACGTTTAGCAAAATGAATAATAAATCATGTTTTGCTATAGATGCAACTTATGTGCATTTCAATTTAATTTTGTTCTTACTTTACCTATACTGTGCAAGCCAAGGCCATAAGAAAAGAATAGAGCAATATCAAACAATTACTGCACTTGTAATGCAAATACAATACAATTTATGGATTTAGAAATGAGTGAAAAATAGAGGTGATTTATAACAAACATAGAGGATTGAGATGTTCCACTCGAGTGATGTTTACTGAAAGATACTGGAGGGCTGGCCTTTGAATGTCCATTCAGTTACACTCCATTCTTTTCTTAAGAGAATTTTTCAGTGCTGTTACCAAGCAACACGCTCTTAATGGATATGTCTCCATTTTAGGGCCGTTGTTGTTTGGCTACCTGGCATCTTAACATGGCAGCCTGATCCATCCTGCGAATGCGCAGCCAGGCGTCTTCCTGCTCGCAGCGCCAGTGCTTTAAAAGGGGACGCGACTGAGTCAATGAGACCACGTTATAAACACAGCGATGGCCTCAGCCCCAGGTTTCATCCCCGTCTCACGCTGACCACAAACCTGCTTCAGACCAAAACTAATTTAAACTCCTGGTGTAATCACAGTGACAGGGGTGGGAGGACCCCTGTGGCAGAGAGAGTTAATGTTGATTGGTGTATTACGAGTTCTGATGTCATACTGACGACTGCCAAAAAAACACAAATGAAAAGCCACAGAGCATAGAGGAGTAAACTGTTAAAGCTGCAGCTTACTCCACATGATGTAGTCTCACTGAACAGAGCAGTCAGAGGGAAGCTTGTAGGCCATGACCTGGACTGAGCTACAGTGAACAGTCTCTACAGGCCTCTCAGTAGTGGTGTGCCATTGGCTCAACAGTGGGCCCCCTCTGTAACAGGTGATATCGAGGTATAACATCACAGGTCCTACTGCTGACCCTCGACCCCGAATCCTTCAAATCCAGTTCATGACTGATCCATCTTCAAGTACAATACCTGAGTGTCTGCTAGTTACATTGTGATTGTCTGCCTGGATGAGCAGCTCTAATTCCCTGCTCCTCTCCTCGTCGGAGTTTGCTCATACACGCCCTGCAGCAGCGATGCTATTGGCTGGAGGGTGAGAGTGGGTGGAGCCTGCAGGCGGGGACAGGGCTCCTTCTGGTCACTGCTATGAAAGAAGAGAGACACAGCTGGATAACTGGATTCCCACTCAGTAACTGTGCTCTCCACCCTCAGTTCATATTGCAAGCATCAATTGCATTGCTACTATTTTTTAAACATACAATTTGAAGGGTCTGTTTTAGAAAACATTAGAAGCACAACCACCACAACTCAGAGGATAATCTGCCTTACAATCGCTACTTCATCTTAAGACTGTATTTTTAGGTTACCGCTATGTATAACTGCTGAAGACAAAAACACCCCTAATCCCCTAATAAACGGTTGAGCTTTTGAATGTCTCGCCTGTTGATTCTCTGCCACGGCAATGCAGTTGGCTGATTGTAATGTGATGACCTTCGACCTTTGACCTGTCTGCTGGAGCATACCTTGATGTTGACGTTCGGATAGATGGTGTGGATCTGTGGTGCAGGGAAGGCAGGGTTCTGCAGGCCCAGGTCCTCCTTATGAGGAAGATCACTGAGAGAGAACAGGGACAGTCACTGTAAGCAGACTGTCGCTTAGGTGTTAATAGAACAGCTTAACATGTTTAACCCACTTATCACATACTACACTCCACTAACCCACTTCCCTTAGGTCCAGCACTCTAACCACTACTCCACACTAACCCACTACCCTCAGGTGCAGCGCTCTAACCACTACTCCACACTAACCCACTACCCTCAGGTCCAGCACTCTAATCACTACTCCACACTAACCCACTACCCTCAGGTCCAGCACTCTAACCTCTACTCCACGCTAACCCACTACCCTCAGGTCCAGCACTCTAATCACTACTCCACACTAACCCACTACCCTCAGGTCCAGCGCTCTAACCTCTACTCCACACTAACCCACTACCCTCAGGTCCAGCACTCTAACCTCTACTCCACACTAACCCACTACCCTCAGGTCCAGCGCTCTAACCTCTACTCCACAATAATGCACTGTTGAGGCGCAGTGTTAAGACTCTACGTTGAAGCTCTGTGTTGAGACAGTGTGTTGAGGTGCAGTGTTGAGGGTGGGGCGGAGCACCTGGCGGAGCGGGAGGGCCTCCTCGAGCGCCTGAGGAGGACGATGGTGACGGCTGCGGCCACAATAAGCAGCACAATGGTGCCCGTTGCTATGGCGGCGGCGATAATCGCTCCTAGAGGCAGAGAGGTAGAGTTAGGCTGTCAGAGTGCTGGGAGTGTGTGTGTGTTTGTGTGTGTGTGTGTGTGTGTGTGTGTGTCTGTGTCTGTGTGTGAGTGTGTGTGTGTGTCTGTGTCTGTGTGTGTGTGTGTGTGTCTGTGTCTGTGTCTGTGTGTGTGTGTGTCTGTGTCTGTGTGTCTGTGTCTGTGTCTGTGTGTGTGTGTGTGCCTGGATGTGAGTGTGAGTGCCTGTGTGTGTGTGTGTGTGTCTGTGTGTGAGTGTGTGTGTGTGTGTGTGTGTGTGTGTGTGTGTGTGTGTGTGAGTGTGTGTGTGTGTGTGTGTGTGTGCGTGTGTGTGAGTGTGTGTGTGTGTGTGTGCGTGAGTGTGTGAGTGTGTGTGTGTGTGTGTGTGTGTGTGTGTGTGAGTGTGTGTGTTGGGGTCTCCTCCAGAGGAATCCAGCAGAGGAGTGCTGGCACTCCTGGGTTGTCTCTGGGTCCTCTTTCATTCCCAGGAGCTCCAGTGGCTCCGCTGTAATAAGGGGCTGTTTTAGGGTTAGGGGTAAGGGGTTAGGGGTTAGGGGTTAGGGTTAGGGTTGTAGGGTTTTAGGGTTGGCTCAGTGGCAGTAAGTTATTAATCACTCAACAAACATGCACGCTGCCAACTGTCAGCCTGGGATCAGCTGACCAGATGCAAACCCTCAGCCCAAACATGTGAACAGTGATCAGGTAGCTGATCTAAGATCAATGCCTCAGTGTTTCAAGAAGCTCAATCTGCGTGGTGCTCCGGTTCATTAGTGTGATGTGAGGTGTGGTCAAGGTGCTTTTCTCATTGTGATTAAGGTGCATCTGTCCTCTGATTGGTGGGGTTTGCTCCAGGTGACACGCTTGGTGCTGTCAGAGAAGAGCAGCAGGGAGGTTACAGGCAATGAGTTCATTGTGAGTTAGTAATGTGCATCTGTGGCAGAGGCTTACCTCCCTGTAAGCCTGCTCTCAGCGTCTCTGTCCAACACAAATCGTGTGAATTACAGCACTGACACACAGGAACCCGGATGGTTATTTTATGCCATCACATACTCATACACTCAGCTGTGAGAGCACACCGCTGTGGCAGGAGCCATCGGTTCAGATGGAGGGGACAGCGCTGTGGCACTGGACTCTCAGTAGCGTTGGGGCAGTCACACACACCCACCGAAGGAAAGGATTTGGTCACTCAGATCCATGGTGTCACAGTCTGGTGGTACCCATCCAGGCTCACACTGACACTCTGATTTATGATTGCACACCTGTGGGACACAATATGGCAGCACAACATTTAGCTGAGCCTGCAGGCCCACTGGAGAACTGTTTAGCACGAAGGGCTACTGAAACCTATAGATCCCTCACAGGCCGCAGGATCCACTGTGAGGTCATTGTCAGATTACTGTGATGTAATTATAAGGCTTTTATGAAGTCACTGGAATGTCATTGTGAGGTCATTGGTACGTGATTGTCATGTCACCCCAAGGTTACTGTGATGAGTAACCTTAAGTTACTGTGAGTTTAGTTGAAAGGCAGAGAGGGATGGTGCAATTGGAGCTCTGCTGTTAGTCACTCTTCCCAGACGGTGTGTCTGTGGTGCATCTGTGCCCGCCCACGCCCAGCTGGACTCACCGCGTGACCTTGGCATCGCGCTGAGCAGTTGGCTCCGTAGGCCATCTCCAGATCCACACACGCGTTACTGCTGCACACCTGACAGTCGCACACAGTGGGGGGGCTCGTCACTGATGTGGTATTGCAAACTGTGGAACAGTACTGCTAATACCACGGTTGCAGGCTCAAAGCTAAATCAGGGCCACTGCTGCCGTTGTGCTTTGATTTACTAGCTGTGTCAATGGACAGTGTGTAGAAACTCCCAGCTGTGCAAGTCGCCTGGATAAGCAGGTGTAAAGTAAGCCACTGTGAGGGAGTGGAGCTGTCTGTCACTGTGTGCCAAAGCCATGGTAACCATGCTCACCTGTGCGTCCCCACACTTGGTTCCGTCGGCCACCTGTCCCCGGTCCTGGGCGGGGTCGGGGTGCACTGCGGCTCGGCAGGCGGGTGACCCCACTGGCCGCCCGTAAAGGGGGGTGTCCTCCCCGCCACTGCAGAACAGCCTCCCACACTTCACATCCCTGCAGGGGGAGAGAGGGGGTAGGTGCTCTCAGCCATGGGGAGGGGGCGTGTCCGCGCTACGCACTGCGCTGCGTTATGGGGACCTACTTTTTCCTGCAGGCATCGTACAGCTCCGGTCCTCTGCGTTGGCAGAAGCCATCGATGGTGCCCTGCGTGTTCCGCTCATAGCAGGTATCCCCTGCCACCTGTGCAGCTGAGACGACAGGAGAGTTCCTGAGTTTGAGCAGAAAACGCCCCCTAGTGGAAATCATAAATGTTCAGGAGAGGCGCCAGGTTCGCTCACTGTCTCCCCACATTGCGACGCACTGTTCGGTCAGCAGGGGGCACTGTCCGTTGTAGCAGTAGCCCCGGCCTGCCTTGCAAGGCGTCCCATTGAAGGAGAAGACGTCCTCGGGGCATCTGGGGGACTTCCCCGTGCAGAACTCGGCCAGGTCACACTCATCCCTCTGGCTCCTGCACTGTTTTGAGGCAGGAGCGAGCTGCAAACAGAGGAGCCACTAGAGGTCGCTGTTCAGCTGACTGACCAGAACAGTCAGATCCGTGTGGAAAAGGCAGTCTCACGTCACATGCCAAGCCATACTGTCCACTGATGCTACACACCTAACCCAGCTGAACCTGACCCGCAAAAGGGCTGAGGGAGCCTACAGGCGTGGCATGTGTATGCGCATCAGTGTACCTGTGGCTGCACATGTGTGTGCATGTGTGTGTGTGTGTGTGTGTGTGTGTGTGTGTGTGTGTGTGTGTGTGTGTGTGTGTATGTGCATGTGTGTGTGTGAGTGTGTGTGTTTGTGCTTCGTGTGCGTGTGTGTGTGCGTGTGTGTGTGTGTGCAATGTGTGTGTGTGTGTGTATGTGCATGTGTGTGTGTGAGTGTGTGTGTTTGCGCTGTGTGTGTGTGTGTGCGTGTGTGTGTGTGTGTGCATATGTGTGTGAGTGTGTGTGTGTGTGTGTGTGTGTGTGGATGTGCATGTGTGTGCGTGTGTGTGCATGTGTGTGCGTGTGTGTGTGTGTGTGTGTTTGTGTGTGTGTCTGTGTGTGTGTGTGTGTGTGTGAGTGTGTGTGTGTCTGTGTGTGTCTGTGTGTGTGTGTGTGTGAGTGTGTGTGTGAGTGTGTGTCAGTGTGTCTGTGTGTGTGTGTGTGTGTGTGTGTGTGTGTGTGTGTGTGTGTGTGTGTGTGTGTGTGAGTGTGTGTGTGTGAGTGTGTGTCAGTGTGAGTGTGTGTGTGTGTGTGTGTGTGTGTGTCTCACCTTGCAGTTGTGGCAGCACTCTCCTGCAGCACACTGTGATCCGGGCATCAGCCTGCAGGTGGGGGCGTGGCAGCAGGGGTCTGTGCACTCCTGAGCCGGAAACACATTACCATAAGCACACAGGCCTGCACAGTGCAGCAGAGCTGTGCTGTCTGACCCAGGTCACGTCAGACTCTGCACACACCTTCCCGAAGCACTGACTGTGGGTCAGTTTTAGCCTCTTTTAATGTAATGATGAGGTTCAGCACTGAAGCTGGTTCAGCTGGTCCTGGGTCAGCTCTGTGGGGCAGATGGTTTCCGTACCTCTTCGTCCCCGCAGTCGCACTCCTCCCCGGGGTCCAGCACGCTGTCCCCACACCAGGACGCTGTCATGGCGATGTCCGGCCGGTCAAACAGGCACCAGGGCTGGCGCGCTCGCAGGAAGTCTCCGTACGCCCCCACGCTGCAGCCGCTGAACCGCCGTGGCACCTGCAGACTGAAAGAACCGCACCGTCTGTCAGTTCATATTCAAGCATAAAATTCAAAATGCGAGAAGCAGACTGCCTGTGAAATGCATTACAGACATGCAGGCCTCACCTGATCGATGCAGCCATGATGCAGGCCACGCCTGCTCCACAGGTGCACGATGCTTCGTCATGCCGCATGCCCAGGTTGTGCCCGATCTCGTGGGTCAGCGTCGCCCCGACAACCAGAGCTCTGGCGTTATGATCCTGTGAGACAACAGCAACGCACTGAACAGGACAGCAACGCACTGAACAGGACAGCAACGCACTGAACAGGACAGCAACACACTGAACAAAGCAGCGACGCACTGAATGAGGCAGTGACGCACTGAACAGGACAGCAACACACTGAATGAGGCAGCGACACACTGAACAGGACAGCGACGCACTGAATGAGGCAGGGACGCACTGAACAGGACAGCAACGCTGTGAATGAGGCAGTGACGCACTAAGTCGGACAGTGACGGCAGGTAACGATGACAGTGGACCTTGTATTTAAAAAATAAAATGTGGTGTGAGGACACATCACTCTGACGCTGTTCTGCTGACCCTGCAGCTCAACGTCTGAATAACTCCAAACAGTCAAGGGACCTCCTGGTCAACCAAATACAACTTTAGTTAGGGCCCATGGCTAAATTATCGCTTACCCTCACAGATCTCAACACATGCTTCCTCTGTGTCTACACAGCAGTTTTCACACAGACATGGAAGATTAGATCTTTAAGGATGTTGGTTCTTCTTCCTGTTCAAGCTGACCTTTCTCAGGGTAATCCAAACCACAGCAGATCCCCTTCATCACAGAACACATATATCAGCTCCGAAGCAACAGAAACAAGTCGACAGGAGAGCCTATCTTGTTCATAACTGTCATATGATCTTATCACAGAGTCATGATTACAGAACTTCTGTGAGGATGTCAGCACTGCGGTGTAGTGGTTAGAGCAGTGCATTCTGGTCCTGAGTGTAGTAAATCAGTGTGGAGTTGGGGCCGATGGAGGTTGGTGGGTTTAAGCCCGTGGTTTCGCTCTGCCTTTGAGGACGGTGTTTCACTGCAGCTGCTGAATCCAGTGGGAGGAAGCCTGAGGGGGTGGGAGCCAAAGGGTGTGGAACTGTGAGAGCTTTTAGATAAGGCTGTTTGTTATGCAAGTCTGCTGCTGTGTCGAAGTCTCAGACATTTTGTGTTTTTGAACTCTGATGGTAACCCTGCATATTTCAGGCCTGTTCCTGTCCGCATTGAACACCTTCCTGCTGCTGCCCGTGACCATGGCACCCGAGCACTCTGCCCCTCCTGTCACACACCCTTTAAGCCTTACAAACACATCCTCCCGCCTGTGTGTCTGAGTCCTCTGTGCGTGCTGTGACTCTTACGTGTGTCAGATTCTTCTGTGCATGCTGTGACTCAGAGTGTGTTTGAGTCCTCTACGTGCTGTGACTCGGGTGTGTGTGAGTCCTCTGTGCCTGCTGTGCTGTGTGGGTGAGTCCGGTGTACCTGCACGACGCCGGTGGAGTGGACAGAGCACAGTGTGCCCACGTAGGCCAGCCCCACGGTCAGCCCGTCAAAGTCCACGGCCCTGAAAGACAGGAAGCAGGGAGGCGTGTCATGAGACGGGGTACGACACGCTTCCTGCTTCAGCGAGGCCTGTGCGGGGGCGGTGAGCGTACGTGATCAGCTGGGCGTTGTCGTGCGGGTTGGTCTTCATCAGCACCTCGTTTCTCCAGTCGGTGAAGCTGCTCAGAGTCTGTCCAATAGCGGGCACCACCCCGATCCTGTCCCGGTCCGTCCACACCTCCAGCCCAATCAGGACGATCGAGGTGTTCAGAGGCTGGTACATCTGTGAGCGCAGTCAGACGCTAAGCACACACATCTGATCTGAGATCAGCACCAGCACTCTCAGGGCACATGGTATAACCCCAGGGTATCGCCTCAGACCTGCTGTGGTCTCTTCCCAGTAATGGCGCCATATTGCTTAAGTTTAGATGTTACCAGCCAAATAGTGTTGCTACCACTGTCATTTGCAAATGAAATTTGTCTCCCTCCTTAAAATGGAACATAAGATATTCCCTTCCAGTTTAGTTTCTCTGGAGGCGTGCAAGTGTATGCTTTAAATATAAAATAAATGAGAACTCACTTTGTTGATAAAGTTGACCATTTCAAACATCCTGCTCCTGACTGCAGAGAGGTCACTCTTCATGCGTTTGTACTGGAGGTACACACAGCAGTCAGTGAGAGTGGGAAACAGCTGGAGCATCACCATCCACCAGCCAGCATCACCCCTGCCTGCTAACAAACAGCCCGACCTGCTGACGGCCGAGCGGCTCCCTCACAGTTAGAGCAGTACCCTCGTGTTTCCACTAGTTGGCAAAATTTCACCAAACAGGAGGTCCTTTGTGAATGTCTCTCTGTGTGTATAGGTGTATTTGGTGAAAAGAAGTGGTGATTTTCAGGTCACTATGATCCCAGATCAGATCACGCTTTTTGAACCACACCAAGGGCATTGTGTATTTGTGTGTGGCTCTGTGTTTGTGCACTTGTGTTGTGTGTGCCTCTTTCTCGTAGCGGGTCCTCGTACCTCACTGTTGTCAGCCACCAGAAAGAGCTCCATGTATTTGGGGTGCTCCGTAGGGGAGAGCTCCTGGGAGATTAGCACACACACACACACTCACACACATTAAAGCTGGAGCAACATAGTGATTCTAGTGGCTGAAAGGTCACAGGGGTCATACTGAAAGGTCAAAGGTCACAGAGGTCATACTTTAGGTGTCCGCCAGCGCAGCACAGCGCAGAGTTTTGCTGGTTCTGCTGCTCCTGCAGGGGTGGGAGCAGGCGGCAGGGCCTATGCAAACAGCTGTTCATGGACTGAAACAGCCTTTCAGCTACACTCTGCACGATTCAAAACATCTGCAGCTCAGTTACATCAGGGCTGAGTCTGGAAATTCAGCTTAACACTGGAGCTAAATCAAGGCTTTGCAGTGGGACTAGAGATGTGGGTAGAGTGAGTTTAGGGAAAAGTGTGGAAATCTAGGCAAGAGTTGTGGTTACGTTGGGGTTTAAATGGGGAATGTGTTAGAATGTCTGCTGCCAGATCTTTCACTGTGAGAGGCGCAGAGGTTCAGTCTCACCAAAGCCCTGGAGCGCCCTCGTGTGGTGGATGAGGGGTAGATCGGTTCCCAGCTGGTGTTGGTGACTCCACAGGTGGACAGCTCAGTGTTGAGGGTGTCGTATCTGAGCAGGGCGTGGTCACCCGTGTCCTGATCCGACAGGGGTTCGAGCAGGTACTGCTGCGAAGCTGTCCTGAGGTAACCCCTAGGAACAGACTGGGGATGAGGGACCAATCCAAGCCAGCTGATGATATATGTGTGTTAGAACAATCTGCATGTGCGTGAGTGTATGTATGTGTCCGTATATGAAAATGAGTGTGTGTAGAAATGTTTTTATGTGTGTGTGTGTGTGTGTGTGTGTGTGTGTGTGTGTGTGTATGTGTGAGTGAGTGAGTGAGTGTGTGTGTGTGTGTGTGTGTGTGTGTGTGTGTGTGTGAGTGAGTGTGTGTGTGTTTGTGTGTGTGCGTGTGTTTGTGTGTGTATGTGTGTGTGTGTGCGTGCGTGCATGTGTGTCTGTGTGTATGAACATGTGTGAGTGTGTGAGCATGTGTGTGTGTGTGTGTGTGCGTGCGTGTATGTGTGTGTCTGTGTGTATGAGCATGTGTGAGTGTGTGAGCATGTGTGTGTGTGTGTGTGTGTGCGTGCATATATGTGTGTGTGTGTGTGTGTGTGCGTGCGTGTATGTGTGTGTGTGTGTGTGTATGTGTGTGCATGCGTGTGTGTGTGTGTTTGTGTGTTTGTGTGTGCGTGCGTGTATGTGTGTGTGCTCCTCCTACCTCAGTCCGTTGCAGGTGCTAATGCTGACTGCTGATTGGCTGTCGTTAACGATCCTCCCATGGTAGTAGCAGTGATCCTATGAGGATTCACAGCATGAGTGGGTGCGATATCAAAGCCCCACTCACAAATAAGTGTAAAAGCATAGCATTGTGACAACGTTATGACAGCGTTTGGAGGCGCACCAGGTCGTGTGGGGTGGAGGTGACTCTCGTCCCGTCTGGGGTGTAGTGTATCTCGCTGTAGTGCTTGCTCAGCAGCTCCCTGTGACACACACTCTGTGAGCGCTACTGCGTCGCCACATTATCACAGAACATTGCAATTGCTCACCACATACATATTCAATGTGAGTTTTGAAATCTTAAATTAGGCTACTGTTATAATAACACCTGGCCTGCAGCAGTTTGGTTACACGTGCTGTTTACTTGCTGGCTAATGGAGGCTAATGGAACAGGAGCTGGTGTGAAGTATGTGGTCATTCCTGACTGTTTCACCAACATCTCATACAAGGTGCAGTCTGAATAGTTGGGCCCGAAATTAAATTAAATCAGCGCTGCGTTACAGCAGAGAAGGCAGAATCATCTGTGGTGGTAGCTCTCCTGTTCAAAGACTTGATTTACATCTACTAAATGACAATAATGTAATGCAATGCTGAATTCACAAAAACAGTGAAAGGTCAGACTCACTGGTTCCTCTCCAGATGCATCTCAATGTCTCTCCCTCCCACACTCATCCCGTACCACACCTCATCTGGCCGTGAGGACTGATGGACAGAGAGAGAGAGGGGTCAGTCAGTCTGTCCTGGCTGGCTACATCTATGCAGTGCTGTGAATATTAACTCTTACAGGGTGCCCACACCACTATGAATAAGCACAGATGTGGGTCTACAGCACCATTTCAAAGGGGTCTTCTAAGAACCCTGTTCACACTGAACAGGAAGGCTCACACTTTTAAAGTGAGGAGACATGGGGGGAGTTGGCTCACCTGTGTGTCTCTCTTGTGCAGCGCGTGCAGCTTGATTGGCCGAACCACCTCATAGTCCCTTCCCTTTCCTTGCGCAGGGTGGTGCCCCTCTGTGGAGAGAAGGGGTGGGGCCAGTGATGTCACAAACAGGGCAAAACAAGATTCTGATCCAAACAGCATTGATGTTGGCAATAGTGGGTTTAAAATTAATTTTCAAAATAATTGCTACTTAATCATTTAATCAATTATTCTAGTACTATTGGGACATCAGCAGCAGTAAACACGTTTCCTTCTTACTCAAAAAGCACTCGCCCACTGATGTGCTTGCCTGGCGATGGCCAGACAAAAACCAGGAATTTTGAGAACTCAAATGTTGAACTGAATTGTAACTTTCCCAATTGGTCAAGTCACTGACAGGTTTTACGTGCTCAACACAAATTTTTACTTGCTTTGAGGACATAAATACAAGCCTAAATAATGAATCCACAGCAAACTGACTGTCACCTACTGAATCATATTATGACTCAGACAGCCTACATATTCAGACTCACATATTTCCAAGAGTTTTATCACAATCATTTTTTGCAAGGGGCCATTTTTTTTTACAGGTTTTCCCATTCAGTCTCTCTTTTTCCTGTTTGTTGGATTCCCTCTGGACACAGAGCACTGTAACAATCAGCTGACATAATGTTGAATTTATAGTATGCATGTATGTTTATGAGACTACTTTGGCAGCTTTGTTTTATATGTGATGGGGATTTGCCATCTGATCTAGAATCAGTGAAATCTGACAGCAGGAAATAATGCACAGCAAGAAGGAGAGCAAATTTTCTCTTCCAACAGGAAATAAGAAACACTTAACCATTAAGAACTTGTGAAATTACGAAAATACGTATCGGCTACTGAGAGCTTCTCGGATGTGATGGAGCAGACACTAATAGCTCATGTTAGCTGTAAAAGACCGCTTTGCCTCTCATAGAGAGACATTAAACAGCACAAATAACATCCCTGCAACACTTTTCAAACATTAGCAGAGAGGCAGGGAGGGGGAGTCCTGATCTCACCTTTTTTGCCTCGTTTTCAGTGTGTTCGGATTAGCCAGCACTTCTCTCATTTCCAATATGCAATGCAACACTTTGTTTCTCACGGTCAATCAAACATGGCAATGGATTGGCAATGATTAACCAAACACAGAGGGAAATTCAGCATAGCCCAGCCAGCTGGCCAACACCTACATCTCAACCTATCTGGCAGAAAGTCAATTAATAAAGAGTTTCATACAAGCTATTTCCAGTTAAACTCTGTCAACAAAACCACAGGGATATCAGCTAAAACTGCATTTCACACAGGCAGCAGAAGGTGTTTCCGCAAGCACAGAGTTATTAGTCCATGAAACATCTCACCAGCATTTCTAACAGGATCACTCAAGACCAAATGTATACAGTGATGGTTTCTCCCTGGTGGTGCGGTCATTTTAATGTGTTTTTTAATGGAAACACCAGATGAAAAAGGATGGAAGGAAGGAAGTATTTTTAAGTAACTAAATCACAATTAAAAAGGAGTCTACACATGTTTCATATTAACGTCAATACTAATATGCTTTTATTGCAAAAACATATGTATGCTTATATGTAATAAGCACAAAACCTGCACTCCTGAGCAGTGGAATAAAGTAATGTGGTCTGGAGAATGGTCTTTTACTCTTTTCCTATATCTGGGCAGGTTTATGTTTGGAGAAAGACAAAGGAAGCCTTCAACTCACACTGCCCGTTCCCAGCTATTAAACATGGCAGTTGATCTGTTATGGTGTGGGAAGCCATCTTGTGGGAGTCATTGGGTCCAATTATTACTCTGCATGGCAGAATTACAGCCAAGGAATGCAAAACTGTTTTACCCTACGGTGCAAATATTGTGTCCACATGATGTTCCCATAACCCAAAACAACAATGCCCCTACATGCCATTAAACATTCACGAGTGGTCTCATGAGCACCAGGATGAAGTCAAAGACCTTCCATGACTGCCCCAATCACCACATCTACTCACGTTACCATGTTATCCTGCGTTTCCCTGTGCTACCCTCTCTTACTCTGACTTATTCTCTGCTAACCTGTGCTACCCTGTGCTACCCTGTGTTAGTCTCTGTTACCCTCTGTTACTCTGACTTGTTCTCTGCCACCCTGTGCTACCCTGAGTTACCCTGTGTCAGTCTCTGTTACCCTGTGTTACACTGAGTTACCCTCTGCTACCCTGTGTGGTGTGTAGAGGTGTAGCCAGTGTCCTACCTATGGGGTGGAGGGAGGAGAGAGCCGCAGTCCACAGCAGAAGAAATCTGCTCTGCATTGCCAAGCTGCAAACAGATGCAGGAGTAGAGGAGAACAGAGCTTATATAGATCCCTTTCTCTCTCTCTCCCTCTCTCTCTCTCTCCCTCTCTCTCTTTCTTCTCCATGTTCTAACCCCCCCTTCTCCAGTGCCCCTCCTTGTTTGTCTTAAGTATGCAGTCTCAATCTGCACGTTCCTCAACTTCCTTATAGGCACACATCTCTCTCCTTCTCCCCTCCACTCCCTCACGCTCCCTCTCTCTCTCCCTTCTCCCTATCTTTTCTGTCTCCAGGAAAGGCTGACTGACCCCCCCTCAGGGCCCGATGAGGTGTGGTATGGGATGAGTGTGAGAGGGAGAGACGTTGAGAAGCACCTGTCACTTCACTGTCCCACCTGTGGTGTACCTGGCTGCTACACCCGCAGGAACTACAGCAACTCATGTCTCAGCTGGGGTTTACCCTCAGAGGAGGAACTACCTGATCGCTCCCCTTAATGAGGACAGAATTCAGTCCCCTAACTTTGACATTTGGCCTTAATTTCTAATGACAAATTTAATGAAGTCTTATTTTTTCTGTTCATTATTAGCAAAATATTTATTTTGCTTCAATTTATTAAATTAAAGGATTAAATGAACCAATTGATTGTAAGTTTAGGTATTCAAATTAACACCCCTGTTTGTTATTCCAAGTGAAGGTATGTTATTTCAAGTGAAGGTGAAACACTAAGGCAGCAGGATTACATTTCATGAAAGTGTGACATGATCCCTTTCTGTGTCAATTCCTTTTTAATTTACCCCAGATCACAGTCAAGCTGATTTATGAAAGGTTATTTCATCATGAAGTGATTTTGCTCCCCTGTGATTGTGAATTTGTCATGTCCACATTGTGTCAGTTATGTCATGTTACAGTGTTTTTTGTAGCACTGTTTGAATGTTACACTGTTTTTGTGTAACACTGTTTGAGAAATCTCTCTCCATCACCAGCCTGCCAACAGATGCAGAAGCAGAGAGCAGGAGACACAGCTCATATAGATCCTCTCCCTCCCCCGTCTCTTTCAATGTCACATAAACAATATATGAATCTGCACATTTTAGAGTGCTATCATTTCCTTAAGTGGGGATATTAGGGGCTACAGTTGCATACGAACATGCAGCAATAAAGGTAGAGTTATGGTGTGCTGTAACACTGAGGTCTGGAAATCCAGCTGAATAAATGGATAATGTGTCGAACATAATGGGAAATGGCATCTGCTTGGACAGTCATGTTATGCAGTGTAGCTGAAGGTATACAGAAATGTGGAAATCCCGAGTATGAGATCACCCTATGAAATCAGAGAGTGTTGACACTGACAGTGTTGACACTGTGTGGGACTGCAGAGAGCGTGTTTTTCGGAAGCATAAGGAGGAGCAGGGAGGCAGCATCTCTGTTCTGGGTCACGCGCCAGAGCCACGTCTCCGCCACCATCGCTAACGTGCTACCAGGATAGGGATGACACGAGCAAACACAGCCACGCCCCATCGGTGACAATGGTACCTGACGGAGTCACACAGGTGAGGTGGACCTGAGCCAACTGATACCGACCCCTTTACGTGCGGTGCTGCTATAGAGACCAGCATCACAAACTCAGGTGTTACGCCACGTGAGTGTCACCTAAATTTCAATTTCAACAAATGAGGTGGAGAGCTACTATATCGGCACAATTAAACCATCAAGATAAAAATGATTTCAAAAGAAAAATATCCAAGGCATACAATGCAAATGATAAGAATGTTTTTTCACATACTGCATGTTTAAAAACACTTTAACTATTTGAAATTGTATTAATTAGAGCCATGTTGATATGTATGACTATATGCAATTATTGAAGAATATATCCTGAAATTACTTCTTATAGTGTAAAACAACGCGTTTTATGAATATATTGACAGAAGTATATATGGTAATATATTACTTCTGTCTGAACATAAGATAAAAATTAATACAAGTATCAGTATGTCTAAAGTATTTCAAGCAATAATGCCATGCAGTTCCTCCTTTCGTGCTGATTTCAGATTCCAAGCAGAAATATCAACATGACTAAGAGTTGGATGGTTTTAAAACTGAGTTTTTAAAGACGATTTTTTCATCTTACCCTATGGAAAACTATGACAGCCTGAATAACCAGCATCATTTACCCACCTATTACGGTACAGTGAAGTGAGATGAGTCATTAATGGCTAACGATAGCGGCATGCACTCTCGGCTTCAGGTGTGTTTTTCTCCCCTCCTGGATGACTGATGGGGTTTTAATGTCAAACAGCACTGCATGAGACGTGCGTTTGCTTGCCAGCCTCTCTTACCCAGACACATGTCACCATGCCTCCACTGACCCACTTACAGAGCTGGGCTTTCAGCTAGCAGCCTTGTGGTCCTGCAGTACAATGCTTGATCCCACATGGTCACTCATCACAATTACAGATGCTCTTGCCCATCATAGTTTACACGGCTTAGAGTGTTTTTACATGTTATTCATTTACACAGGATACTTACAGCCCACCTGGGATCCAGCTGTTGGGTTATGATCCCTGCACCTTAATACTACGACTCACTGCTACCACTCCTCACCAGGACTGGACCCCACAACCCTCAGGTTCAGATGTTCTCAGTAATTTTATTTGATTCTATGTTTGTAAAACATTTCCCTTCTAAATGGTTCTTTAGTGTCACTCTGCATATGTGCATATGTGGGCCTCAGAGCCTTTCTGCAAAGCCCAGACAGAGAAGAGATTTAAAGAATAAATAATGATAATTACTATGATTTTATGAAAGATCCTTTTCAGTTGCAGGTGTGGGAATGGCATGGCTGGGAGCTGGTCTGGGCTGGGGCCATGGTCTCTGTTCGCAGATGCAGCAGCAAACATTGTGCTAATGTTGCACTGGCGCTGTCCTAACGTTATTGTAAGGCTGCATTCAGAGTCAGTCATTAGGAGCACAGTCAGAAGGTTGGTATGGGGCAGACTACTATAGGTGAGGTGGGACTGTTATTCCTTTGTATTCCTTGTTCCCTTGTGGGTTAAGCTTTGGGGGATCTGATGATGCGTTACAGGCCACGCCCTGAGAGTCCGTTTCCCACCCGTAGAAAGGTGAACTCCAGGGCTGAACCGCAGGGTGCAGTAGGATCCGTGCGGACTTCTTGTTTCCTGCTCGCTGTTTTGTTTGCCTGTGCAGGACAAATTGTTCTTTGATTTTTCTTTACAGAAAATGTGCAATCCTTAACAATGAACCATTCCAACCTGGAATTTTACTCTTTCATTGAGCTACACATTCACAACTTGAACACACAGTTTTAGCCAGCTGCTCTCCCCTCCCCATCACATATCCATAGTCAGTTTGACACCTCACCGTTTTGACTAGGCAATGAATTCAGCACTCAGCAGCAATGATGTGCAGTTACAGCAGTGTGTGGCAGCAGTCCTCATTCTTCCACATCAGTGACAGACACTGTCATTGCTTTGTGAAGGATGTTAGATTCAAGAATTTTTTTTTTCTGAAGCTGCTAACAGCATTACAGAGTTGGTACACACAGACACACTCCCACACACACTGATACAGTTCAGCATACACAAATACACACAGATTGCACCAACAATGACTCTGTCATGAAAGGGAGATTACGTCAACAGATTTTACCGAAGTAAAGTCAGTGAGGAAGTTAAATATTAAGCAACTAAAACGTTACTGTTTGGTTGTTTTTCTCTCTCTTTGAATGTTGGGGTGAAAGGCCTCTTGTTTGATGCAAGAGATCTTATATTAACCTCATTGAGTACTCATTTACATGTCTGTTAATTTTTACAGAAAAACCCAGATTTATAGAGTCCTGAAGGCAGAAGTCATTCTAAAATGGCGTTGTTTTCCTGAGAAGCCACAGTCACCCCCACACTTGAGGAATGTTCTGGAAACGGGCCTTTCTGCACTCGCTGTGGGTATCCTGCAGGGCAGGTCATATCAGCCTTTCCTGGTGTTTGTGTTGGAGTTCTTTGTCTGAAGCCGAGATAAGATGTAAGACATGAGAGATAAGACGTATCTCTGCGCTGAAGGCAGGCGCTGTGTGCTGGAGGCTGTGTTTCTCTCTCAGTGTTTGCTAAGCCCTCTGTTCTGCGTCCATCTTGTCAGACACGTTTCAGCACCGACAGCAAACCGGTGCAGTACCACGGCGGCCACCCTCTCCAGGGCGTACAGGTTTTCACTGATCTGAGAACAGCAGACGCAGGAGCAGGAAGTGGCCATGAGGTTGACTTGCGTGACTAATCCACCAGGTTTCTCTCTGCAGTTGCTAATCTTTGCTCCCGACACAAACACATTTCTTTCAGAGTAGCCACTGGGTAAATATTGCTCCTTTGTCGCTGTGTGCACCCAGTGACACAGTGCAGCGACAGCTCCTTCAGGAGCAGTGGGGTGGCGTGCTGTGGTCAGGACAGTGCAGTCCAAACTTCAGGGTAATGGGCCATTGCCGTCACCCCCATGTTGCCGTAGTTTCCATGGTAAAAACGCCTCTGGTGCCTTTCAGAAAGGGCATTGGGATGGGGCCTCACTCCTTTCACACCTTTGTTCAGACAGACCACAACCTGAACATGCCCTGAAACCCAACGCCTTTCGATTTGTGTTCACATCTTCTGCCACTTAGCATTTTGCAATCAGAAGCTTCCCCTTGCTGAGGTGGGCTGCCAGGCTCCAGCACATGCATCTTACATCAGGCCACCACTATGACATCATCGCTCCCATGTATCATAGGCAACGACTTGGACCTCTTACCTCCCTCATTCCCTCTTTGTTTAATTTGCAATAAGTTTCTTTCACCAGCAGAGGGTGCCATCTCCTCACAGTGGCCACTAGTTGCAGCCTTCTCAGGGCAGAACAGCAGGTCAGGTGGAGCAGACACATGCTGCGTGGCTTTCTGACTCTCTGGGACAATGTGACCAGATTGATTTGGATGAGGTCAGTTTACACATCGGTGGACGGTCTATGACCTTCTGAACTCCCTGCTTCTCCAGCCAGCTTGTTTCCGGGGGGGAAAGCAGGACTAAGCTAGACTGTTCCCGGCCAGTGAACACAGGTACGACATGCCCTCAGTGTTGCTGCGATGCTGTAGTCATGTGATATGGGTCAGACAAACGTTATGAGAATGTTCCACATCCGTTCACTGCAGGGGGGTATCAAGCTCTGACTATACAGGATAGAGCCAGTTTTTCCTTTTGTCCAGCAACTTCACAGCTCTTTCCACCTTGAGGTTTGCCTTACTCCCTGAGACTGGTTAAAACCGGCTGACCAGCCCAGTGCAGCCAGAGGTCCTACAATGTTTGAGTCAGCAGCCGTATGAAGTCAAACCTTCCTCTGGCCTCTGAGCTCAAACACCAGGGAACCAGAGTCAGCCGCCGTCTGGGGGGAAGGTCTGTTATTCCGCAACATCTCAACTTATTAACCCTTTGATCTCTGACTTTATCATTATTGTCGTTACTACAACATATTTTTTGTTTTCATCTTTTACTTCATAATTCAGTCTTGAATTTGTGAGGCACATTTCTCAGAATGAAGTTCTGTGTCATTGTTGGAGAAACACTGATGGTCTCTCTGATTCAGACACTGTGCTGGTCTCTGTGATTCAGACACTGTGATGGTCTCTCTGATTCAGACACTGTGATGGTCTCTCAGATTCAGACACTGTGATGGTCTCTCCGATTCAGACACTGTGCTGGTCTCTCTGATTCAGACACTGTGCTGGTCTCTCCGATTCTCTGTGACCTGTCTTAGGAGGTGCTACTATGCCAGTGTGGAGCCCCATCTCTGCAGGAGATGCCAGCGCCCCCTCCTCCACCTCTCTCTCTCTCTCTACCTCCACCACTGCAGCCCTTCTGTAAGGCCTTTAAACAAAGCTACATGGCTATCCACAGCCTGTCAGCCCAGGGGCAGGAAGTGATGTCAGCATCTCCTGAGCTGACTTTCAGGTTTCAGCTGAACAGCACAGGGGACACGGCTGACACCATTCACCGAAATACTGCATTACACACAGAAGGGGACATGCCCCCCACCTACCCAAACCTACACCATGCTGTAACGAGTTTAATATTTTACTAACTGCACAGAATATTTGATGCACAACATGTTTAATTTAATCACTGCTGAATCTGCAGAGATGTCACATCATCTTTCTTTAAATACCCCTCTCCTCTTCCTCTCACACTTCACTGAAGTGATGTCAGTCTTTCTCCCAGGATGCTGCCAGATGCAGAGAGGTGCATTGTGGGTTTTTAATGGACAGCTGTAGCGAAGGGTGAGAGCAGTCACCCTGCCCGGCCTTGAACCTGGGTCTATGGGGTACCAAACATGCGACTTTGACCGCGACGCCAAAGAGCCAGGCTCGTTGGTATGGCAGTCAGAGCGCATGCTCAACTGTAGTGACGGCACTCTGTCACAACAGCCCTTGTTTGTTTGCCACATATGTGCATCACACTCACACACACACACACACACTCACACACACACACACACACACACACACACACACACACACACACACACACACACACACTCACACACACACTCACACACACACACACACACGCACACACACACTCACACACACACACACACACACACACACACACACACTCACACACTCACACACACATTCACAAATACTCACACACACACACACACACACACACACACACACACACACGCACACACACACTCACACACACACACACACACACACACACACACACACACACTCACACACTCACACACACATTCACAAATACACACACACACACACACACACACACACACACACACACACACACACACACACACACAGAAGTGCTGGAGCACAGATTTCACTACCATGCTTACTGTATCACACCCTGATTTCAAATATCAAAAATGGGTTTTTTTGGGCAGGCTGAGAAGTATGTTCACTTATCAGTGTAAATGCTGAGTACTGCAGTATACAAGTACATCACAATCCTGTTTTACAGTGCAATTAAGTCTGGAGTTTATTACACTCTGAGTGTAAAACACTGTGTATGCTCTCTCTGAGGCAGGGAACACAGAGAAGAGTGCCGAGCCGAGGCTCTTTCTGTGGATAAGATCCCAAAGGGAATGGAGCTCTTGCTTTGCTGTGAGGCAGAATGAGGGAGATATTTCTCAGAACACACAGAGGCTGTCATGCAAACTACGGGGGCTCGTTTAGGAGTTCAGTGCTTTGAAACCTGCCAGGACCTCCATATTTAACTCCATTAACCCCTTCATGCTTTTGTACAGGGTGTGGTTGGGGTGGAAAGATGACTTTGTCCCTGTGAGAGATTGCTGCTCACAGAGGGGAGGGAGACTGTGCTGGAGCAGATTACTCACAGGGATGGGGGCTGCCCTCCTCCTGGCTCACTCCTCTTTGTTACTCTCAGCAGTGGGTGCAGCAGGGCAGCAGGAAGTGAAGGAGGAGGTGAAGGAGGAGGTGAAGGAGCAGGCAAGCACTCCCCACAGGAGGCCAGGCTGAAGGTTCACTAAACCGGTTACGGTCACTGTGGCCCTCTGACCGGACGCTCCAACCACTCCCGTTCTGCCCGCGCTGTCTTAACTCGGATGGACAGGGTTTAGTGGCGTGAGGTGACACTCTGGGTCAGGAAGGTCCTTACTGCTGTGGACAACTTGAGTCCGTCACTTACTCTCCTCAAACTATCAACGTGCCACACACATCCGATGACCTTTGACCCCTGCATTCTACCCCCTGTTTACAGGGATGGGTGCAGGTGGCCCTCTTCACACCTCACTTCTAATAAACACAAACGCAGTACTGGACCACACGTGGTCACAACACGCTCGACCGTGACCCCGGGGTGTCAACAATACTGTAGGTTCCGAACACCTCCACCTGAATGGGGTAAAACATCACTAGTGTGGCCTATAAGACAGCTACTTACTTCAAAGTTAGGCCCAAATGACAGCACTGCGGACTCATGTGCAAGGACTGGGAGGGTGAGCCACGGGGTGGAGTTGCACCCTAGAGCAATGTTCTCAGCCACATCAGGTTCAGGATGTGGGCAGCTGAGTATGTGTGTGCTTACACACTGAATGCATTACTCTGTCAGCTCAATCTCTGTTGCTGATCAGGTCAGGGTGCTTCCTGTTTGGGCTGATGATGTCATCACAAAATCCTATTAGCCAGTAACAGTCCTCATGGCTAAGCCCGGGAGCTCTCAGGTCCACGGACTTCCCCGGGTCATTCTCCAAGGGTCCAGGTGACTGTCCTTTACAACAGAGGAGAAAAGTTATTTCTCCATCGTCCCTCTTATCAGCTGTGTCCCTGACATGAGGGAAATATGTTTTCTTCCTGTGAATCAGCACAAATGCCCTGTCATGAGAGAGGAGGAAACAAGCACAAAAGCATTAACCACAGTTTGTCCTCACAGAGGTTTGACAGAAGAGCTCTCTGCAGCCAAAATATCTAACACTGAGCTCTCTGTAACTAACACGAACAGCGCTTCGCTCTCTGACGCTAACACAGCTAACACTGAGCTCTCTGTAGCTAACACTGCTGGTGCTGAGCTCTCTGTAGCTAGCACAGCTAGTGCTGAGCTCCCTGTTACTAACACGGATAGCGCTGAGCTCTCTGTAGCTAACACTGCTGGTGCTGAGCTCTCTGTAGGTTACACGGCTATCATTGAGCTCTCTGTAGTTATCCCAGCTAGATCTGGTGTTCTGCTTGGAAACACATACACAGCTAGGATGAGGGCTCATGAGTCCATACTGAGTCCATGCACAGCACAAAGAAACGGCAGCGATCCAGCTGTACTTTCCCCATAACTCATTAACAACCCGTGAAACAGTGGCCGTGTAAACAGCATGATTAGATAACAGTTGTTTATGGGGACAAAGATATATGGCATCTGTTACAATAAGCCTTTTATAGGAAAATACTGTACGTGAAACCAGATGTCACCTCAGAAAATTGTACCATGTTATGCATCTGATGCAGAATACATTGGAAAACTACATACATTGTGGTAGTACACTTTATTGCATGTAGGAAAGGTGCCATACTGAATATCTTTCATTAACAGTGTGCTATAGTTTGACTTTATTCAATGTGCATCTCTTGTATTTTGGATGTCATATTTTACCATATTTGATTCATACATGACTTTTTCTTGAGGAAAGGAAAATTTATGATGCCTCATAATTGCTTTCTAATTTTTCTTCATGTATGTTCCAAAACTCTGAAGTCATGGAGGCAAAAGGACAGGAAGCAGGGGTTCCCAACAGACACTCAGACAGGAAGAGCACACTGAGAGAGTGCAGTACTGCACTGCGACACAGCCGGCAGTCCGAGTCTCAGACACAGTCTCTGATCCTGCTGTTGACCGCAGGCCCCGAGGCAAATTCCTCAGCCCTTAATCTGAGTGTGCAAGATCCTTCAAAAAGTAGAACAAGGTTCACAAGTTACACTGTACACAACATGCAGAGCTCTGGCTATTCAGAAACTTATTTCCATACTCTTACCCCCTGCATTTGTTCTGTAAGCTTCTGTTTCTTTTTTAACTTGCATGGTAAGCTATAGTGGCATTGCAACTATTAATCAGAGCATCATGAAAAACAGTGGCCTAATGGAGAGACATAATCAACAAAGAGCAAATGCATATGGTAATGTTTAAAGAAAATATAACACCTTACAACAGTTCCTATGGGCAAACTTTAAAAAGCAGAGCTGTTGTAAGATGTGAAAAGTTGTCTTCTTCTCCCTTTTGTTTTCTCTGGAATGCTCCTTCTCTCCGGCATGCCGGAGACCACTGCTGATTCACTTAACCCTGCTGTGTCCGTGGGGATCTGGATGTTTTTGGTCTGTAGACGTCCACAGCAGGGAACAAGGGCCTCAGTGCTCTAAGATGACACTAAGCCTGATGCCGCTGGACCTGCATGTACAGACTTCAGACTGAGTGAGGAAAGGCGCAAACAGCTCGTTTCAAAACATGCCTCAGTTTCACTGTGGGAAATGCAGGGGGGAGAAAAACCTACATGTTTTTCTCCATCGGTGTCAACACAGGGACACAGAGATCCCAGAAAATTACACTTTTTACCTCAACCACAGTGCAGTGAATAAATCAAAGTGAATGCACTGACATCTCTATCTGCGTCTAACGCATGAAGTGATCAGCACTGGCGAGTAGCAGGGAATGCAAACAGCTCACTCCCACAAAGGGAACCACAGAGCCAGATTTTCTAATAAAGGCCTTGAGTGGCCAGAAGACATTGATCTTAAGATCTGACATGTTTAAAAACACAGCTGCACGCCAGTCCTCCGCTGACTCAGCAGTGGGAATTTACATAACCACCAAACAGCTCCTCCGTGTTTTGTTGAAGTGTTTAGCGCCACATAAATATTTAAACCAGGCCAGTTGTTCTGAGTCACACAGCATCAGCGATTGGATGGCCATGACATCATCATACACCAGCTCTCTTCACTGACTCTGAGCTGCATGCACAAATAAGACCATTCCATCCTGAGCCAAAACGAAGACGTCAAAATCAGAACCAAAAACAAACAAAAAACAAAAGATATAAAGTTTGGTAGATGATTTGTTCAGATAAACAGTTTGGTGAAAGTTATTCTCACATGTATACCACTTGTAATTGGCCATACTACAGAGAAATGTGTGTGTTGGTGCTGCTAAGTTTCATTGTGTTCTTAAGGGTTTGTTTTTCAGGTACTCCAATCTGGCTTATGTTATGCACATTAGTCACTCTCCTGCACAGCTTGATAGCTACTGAATCAAGACAGGTAAAGCACCTGATTCAAGGCTTCAGCTGCAGGGCAACACCTTGGAGCAGAACCGGAAACCCTCTGTGTGCAAGGTGTCTGTATTTACTTCCTGCCAGTCCCTCTGTTATTATGTCTCAGTCCACTGGCTCCCTGAAGCCGCCACATCATGTTCAAGGCCTTGATGATTGTGTTCAGAACAACCAACAAAACTGCACCTACCTACCTGAACTCACTACTGCAAGCCTGTGTTTCCTCCTGACCACTATGCTCTACTGCACTGAACCCAGTCACATCACGGCACAAAATCGCTACATTTTCCTTTACTAAAAAACAGATCTAATGGCTGAAAGCGCTCGTATCTGTAGCAGCTAGCTTGTACTTTGTCTGGCCAGCTATTGGAACCTGGTCATGCAGCACTAAAGGGTCTGCCAAATGAATACATGTAAATGTACTGTAACCCTGCTGCAGATACTGTAACCCTGCTGTAGATTCTGTAACCCTGCTGTAGATTCTGTAACTCTGCTGTAGATTCTGTAACTCTGCTATAGATACTGTAACTCTGCTGTAGATTCTGTAACTCTGCTGCAGACACTGTAACTCTGCTGTAGATTCTGTAACTCTGCTGCACATGGCAATCAATCATCATTACAAAGCAGGGAGATTCAGCTCATTTCCTGTTTGTGTCCCCAGGTCTGTCTAGGAATTTATAATCTTAACAAGAATGAAATCATACGTATTTATATTTAAATAGTCTAATCAAATATTTACCTACAATGATGCTTCAGTGGATTTTTTCCTTTCCTTTGTTCATTACTATTGTTTGTGAGGTGAGGAGGTTTTGCCCTTAATTGCTGTAGTTGTGTGTCACAGAGGCGTCACAGAGGACCCCTGACGCACTTCAGCCTCCTGTTTGTCTGCGCTGGGGAGTGACAACCAGCCGTTTGACCTCAGCTTTTGCGAAGCGGGTGAATCCTCTGGCGTGCAGCACTGCGGGGAGGTTAACTGCCAGCGTCTCCTCCTCCGCTCCCCAGAGAGGGCCCGCCCAAACCCTCAGCCGCTTCCCCAACCCTCTCCCCCGGCCGCCCGGCCCTCACCCCCGCGGTGCCTGTCTGCTGTCCTGCGTCAGGACACCGCAGCGGGAAGCTGGAGGAAAAGGCTTCTCTGAGAATCGGCACCATTGTTATGAGTGGGGTCAGACATATGTGTAATATATCTGTCTCTCCATGCTGTTAGCACAAGAGCGGCTTACATCCTCAGCATTTTCCCAGTGGTCATAAATTATATAATACAATGTATGAGCCAGCAATGTGCCTCCTACTGTACGTCACCATACTCTGCAAAGTCTGGTTTACCACCTCTTCTTCAAACTTTAAGCACATAATAGCCGGACGTTCCTGCAGTAATTCTTGGGACAGTCCAAAGGTAAGGCTGCTGTTTATTACATCTGACTGGCCCACTGCCTTCCTGAGAAGAAGAATAAAATTAAACAGCTCTTCCACCAAAAGACACCTGTGAAAGAAAGTGCTGATTGGCAGAGGCTACCTGAGCAATGCTTTGTTTATATTTACTTCCTCAGTTTTGGCCAGTGGGAGGGACTTGCTCTGTTATCATAAGTATTGCAACTACTGATACAACAATACAACTGATACAATAACTATTGCTACAGTATTTACTGCAACTACTGCTGCTGGACATATTTAAAGTAAAACGTATTTTGCTTTAATTATGTACTTGGCTACTTGCAACTCTAATATTTCATGATCA
This sequence comes from Megalops atlanticus, assembly GCA_019176425.1. Lineage (NCBI taxonomy): Eukaryota > Metazoa > Chordata > Actinopteri > Elopiformes > Megalopidae > Megalops > Megalops atlanticus. Next base: position 1,047,832 of record CM032880.1, on the reverse strand, counting down.
CTATGCTGTACTAAAGTATTACCAAAGTAAATTTTCAAAAGTGCTGATGCGAATTAATCACATAATACAGGACGTGATGATAAAAGCCAGTGATGAACTGGTGAACATTCATTTACTGGTTTAGGTTTTGTGCTGCAAAGGTGGAGCCAGACATTGTTAGAGAGTAGTCCCAAGAAGGAACTATGGAAAATAGATAGATCGTTTTCGCTTAGAAAGAAAAAAAATGTTCAATGTCAAAACTCGGTTTTCTCTTGGAGTACTTAAAGTAGTCGTAGCACTCTATACTTTTGCGCCAGAGTTTGCTCGGGAGTTTCATCATTCGTCCCGCTGTGACGCACGGTAGTCGGTCAGGATTCTGATACATTATTCACGACCTTTTAAAGTGGAGTCCAATAAGCTCACAGTATTTTCAGCGCAATCCGAGCAGGCCAGCGGGAATAGGCGTTCCCTACGGCAGTGATGTCATTTCTGTTTATGGGCCTTGACAACCGGAGCGTTTCTGGCAACTGTTTAAATAGCGCAGCCGGGCGGACAGAGGCACCACACTACGCTGACGCAGACGGCGAACAGCTTGGCTCAGCTCAGACAGAAGAGTTGGGGAAGTAGCTCCGGTACCTCTCCTCGGAGAAAAAACGCCGTGAAGATGTCCACATACGTTTCCTCGGACTCTCGTCGCGTCAGCCCCTCGGTCCACGGGATGAAGTTCGACACAGCCCACCGCAAGAAAGCCGTGCCTTACATTTTCGAGAACGTCAACCAGGAAGTGCTCATTAAGTTATTTGAGAAAACGGGAGACACGAAGGCGGAGGAACGGGTGAAAAGTATCTACTCCTACGCCCATGACCAGGAGGAGACGTCCAAAGCGCTTATGGCACTAAGGCAGCGGAAGAAGGACAAGTTCCTGCAGATCGCTGTCTTGGCCAGGCAGTCGCTGAAACTCAACTGACTCCCACCCCGCTTTGCGGATATGAATCCGGCGCATTGCTTGCCTTGGCGATCAAATACTAGCCGAGACTCGCCGCTGGGGATGCGGCGACGGCGCTGGGACAGAGCTGCAGCCCGCAGCACGCCGCCGCATCGGAGCGCTGGCACAGTTGTGCCACAGAAAAAAATCGACATCACGCACAGAACGAGAAGGAACTGATGCAGAAGAAAACCAACGTGGGCCGTTTCCATGACCACTGAACACTGAAACACGCGACACGAACTGACCAGTTTGACGGCTTGGCCGTGATTATGTATGCATTTTTTGAATGCGCGTTATGATTACACCTTACAGGTGTCTTAATAAGTACACAAATCTGTTACTTGAGACATGTGCTGAAGTAATTGCCTGGAAACGTGGGCTCTGGAAGTGCAATGCCTTGTCTCTGTACCGGTTTGAAATTAAGATTAATAATCACTGAACTGATTTACTACAAGATGTTATGATAATGCGTTGGCACGCAAATCACCTTTTGCAATTCCCTGAATAAATTATTTTCTTAAAGCGCCTTTCCCTTGGTGTTTGAAATGTTCCCACACACAAACATCGAAGAGGCAGATGGATTGATCATGCACAAAATAAGATTAACACGCAATATCTGTCTCTATGCAATATTAGTATGGCTAATTAATCTCCCACTGAAATCATGCTTGAGTAGATCTCATGTAATGCAATGGGTTGTGGGAATAAGCCGTTTCATCTCACAGTTGATGACGTAATTCAAAATTCCTAAAAATAATAATAATAATTTTAAAAAATGTAAATTCTGAGAGTCCTTACAAATTTTTTCTCCCCTGAGTGCAAAACACTTAAAACACTATTTGTGATCATTTTAGAATTCAGGTCCTAAAATTTATATGGAATGCAAATTCGGGTTTTGTTAAGTGTCATTTCCCATAACGGATTACCATATACGGGCCATTTTCACCGCACTTTTGAGGTTAATGAAGGAGGCGCTCAGGACACACCCTTACCCTCATCGCACCAAACCGACTCAGACTGGTTTAGGAGGATCCCGCTCTCCCCGACCGTTTCGGCTGAATCATGTTGAGGAGGTGTGAGAGCTTGAATTTCGGAGTCTGCCGCCTGCGGTGTTTGTACGTAGAAAGAGTACTCAAATTTCAGAGCGCAAGACGTTTCTTTCACAATAACCACTCTGACTCAATCTGTAGTGTGAATAAATTCAATATCGCATCACCGTTTAGTCAGTAAACATTTCACGGGTAAAGCGATGCCATATTTTAGTCGTTTTTGGAGAGTACTGAAGTGAAGAGGTATTGGCAGAGCGTTTAGAGGTTGTAATTTCTGTCCAGATCTTTGACTAACAGAAAAATAAAAGTGTATGTGTTGTCTTTAAAGATACATTAGGGATTTCATTTAGATGAGAACTGAACTTTGAGATGTGTTTGTGAGTAATGAGAGTAACATTGCAAGCGTAAGGACAAATGTTTACTGAATCTCACCACATGTGTCCTTAAAGGAGGAGACAGGACTATAGACTGTACAGAGACCACAGGCATTAGTGTTTACGCGGCTTTGCCTGGCAGGCGGCGTTGGCTCGGTTTGGCGGAGAGGCGGTGGCCGGGGTACTCTCTGATCTTACTGCGGTGATAGTCCGCTGGCTGGCTTAGACCGGTTCTGTGGGAGGTCACCAGTGACGCGCTATCTGACTGCAGCCAGGATTCCCCCGCAACCCCTGAGCCTCTGGAATCCTTGATAACGCTGCCACAGCCAGACCGGGTGGGGATCTCCCCAGCAAATGCATTCTCCCCCCCGACCCCTCTCTGTCCCTCTTTCTCCCTCTCTCTCTCTCTCTCTCTGTCTCTCTCTCTCTCTGTCCCTCTTTCTCCCTCTCTCTCTCTCTCTCTCTCTCTCTCTCTCTCTGTGGTGAATGCTTTATGATGGTTATGTGTGTTCAGGTGAATGAGGAAGAATTTGTAAGGCAATGCTGTTTCCTGCTTATTTTATTATTTATTATCTTATTACGACATTTAATTGTCCGTAATTTACAATTGTTAAAAAGCTCTCAGTCTCTTCTTTCTCCATATGCATACATACACACACACACACACACACACATATGTATATATATATTCTTTTTATATTCTCTCTCTCTCTCTCTCTCTCTCTCTCTTTACATATATATCAAATGATGCAATCAACCATTGTGACATTTTCCATTCTTATAGTTTGGGGCATTTACTATGGTGATAAGAGGCACAGGCAGCCCAACACAAGGCAGTGAGGGAAGTGTCAGCAAGCTAGTCCACAGTTCAGGCTACATCAAATAAGTAAATTCAAGACGACTATGATGTTATCATTCCAGCAACATGGCTTGTGAAAGAACAAGACCAACTCAAACAAACCAACTGAAACCAACCAATGGACAAAGCCATGGCAAAGGCAGAAGTGTGTACTAATAGCAGGCGATGCTGATGCAGTCAAACACTAATGTGAAACTTGACAAATGCCACTTGATAACAAATGAATTGCTGTCATTTTGAGGACACATGCTCGGGACAAGGGAGCGAAACAGGGTGTTTGGAAAGTCTCCGGGGGAGAGCTCTCCGGCGAGTGGGGCCAGCCCTGGGATCCAGAGCAAACCGGTTTGTAGAGTGGGGCAGAGGGGAGAGGAGTGAAGCTGAGTCAGAGTGTGCTGTTCCGCTGCATAGAGGTTACTCAGCCCCGACCACTGGCCCACGGCAGTGACACAACGTTTCCTGCCACACTCAACTGACTTTCCCAAAAACCGGGAAGTGAAACTAATATAGTCTCTTATGTCAGAGAGGGAGAGTCAGCAACAGCAGGCAAGACTGTTTAAGGATTTAGCGAGTCCAGAGAACTTAGGAGTTTCAAGTTTTTATATTGTCCTCTCAATGATTTTAGCAGCGATACTCTGAACAGGCACAAAATGCCTCTTAATTTAGGACCCACTGATAGCTCTCTTATGAAGAAATAATGTTTAAACTGCTTAATGCATAAATAGAACATGATACTTTAGGCTAATACCATCATAGACAGTCTCATGCCTCATCTTGACATGTTCACCATATAGAATATTACCAGGGCAAGATATTATTTCACATTGTGGCACATGGCATGTTTATACTGGAGTTCATTGTTTACGCGCATGGGAACATAGAGGAAGAGTAACCTGACTGTCTACAATTCAAATAAATTAAATATTCAGTGTGAATTTTTAGATGATTGTTGAGACCATTGTGGTGTGGATCTCCTCTCCTGGCCCTGAGGGTTATGAGTTCCTATGCGAGGGGGTTACACGCAGTGGAGAGACAAAGAGGGAGTGAGTCACCTCCACCCATGTGTACCCCTGTATGAATCAGAGAATCAGAGGAGCACTGCAGAGCCTTATATAATGGAAGTGCAAACTGTGGGAATGCGTCTGAACGCCAGAGGCGGTGTCTGTGATTTTCATTTGACACGGCAATGGGTGGCAGGAAGCTGCCACAGGGGGCGCTGCTCAACGGGGTGGTCACTGACTGAATATGTTTTCTGTGTTTGAGACATAGAGTGTGTGTGTGTGTGTGTGTGTGTGTGTGTGTGTGTGTGTGTGTGTGTCTGTGTGTGTGTGTGTGTGTGTGTGTGTGTGTGTGTCTGTGTGTGTGTGTGTGAGTGTGTGTGTGTGTGTGTCTGTGTGAGTGTGAGTGTGTCTGTGTGAGTGTGTGTGCATGTCTGTGTGTGTGCTTGTGTGTGTGTTTGTTGCCAGAGGGGGACTTATGTTGGTCCTGCTAACAGAAGTCTGGGTTACGCCACCACAACACACCACAATGAGGATCGCACTTCCGCTGACCCCTGACCCCCAACTCCGAACGCCTCCCAGCAGCATCGGATTCTGTGTGTCACTCAGGCCCAAAGACACACTACAGAAGGGGAAGCATTAATGGAAACACTGTGAGAGAGAAGAGTAATGACTGTTTCAAGTGGTTACATCATCCTCCTCATTTTAACTGGAAACAGCACCCCCTGGTGTATGGAGTGTGGAAATGCAGCATTATTGCCTCAACACCCTGTGTTTATGGCCCCTGTTCACTTAGTGAGGTATGTACCTGTCTGATCCAGGAAACTAGACTAGACACACCAACATAGGGAGAAAACATGTTAGACTATTAGATATCTGAAGATAAGAAATGTGTAATGCAAGCACAAATTAGACTATACTGCTCACACTATCATCTCCATCAAACACACTCCAGGATAGAGACACTCAGTCTACACAAATATGCTCAAGTGGATTTATTGCATAGCAAGCAATGCTGCATGGCGTTATGGTTTTATCAGTGTAACCAATGGGAAAACAGCCCTCTTGTCTGAAGCAGCGAAGCAGCCAATCATCTGCGTTTCGCTTCTGTGATTCATGGTATACAGCTGGCATCTTCATAATCTGTAAAACAGGCCACAGACATTCAGAAAGATGTAAACCTGAACAAGTGAAACATTCTAGAAAATACCATTATTTTTCAAATGTCTGAATCCAGATAAACCTGAGAAGAGTGTTGTGAACTGAGAAGAGAAAAGTAATTAAAATCTAAAACGGTATGCAGTGAATAGACTGCCATTAATACATTTAAGATTAAAAAGGATTTCAAAAGTTTTGGTGTGAGGCTGTGAGACGTGTAGATGTGGCATTTCATGATGTTGAGCTGGTGAGAAGAGACAGATTTTACCTTGGTAGCTGCGTCTCTGTCACTTCTGCAGGTCTCACTGCAGTCTCATTCTATTTCAGTGCTGCGTTGGAGACACAAGGACAAACACATTCCTGTTAATGTGCTGCATTTAATGCAATGAAGTGCTGAAAATTACAATCTAAAGAATCCACCTTCACCTCAGAGGGTGAAGCTTGAGTTTAAGAGGGTTAGGTGTGCTATGAGTTTTAACTGCACTCTCTTTAAAAACTATAACTATGTGCACTATCTGAAGACAGACACCCGTCTCACTGGGCTAAAGACCCAGGCACCCAGCTGAGGGGAACCATCATATATATATTTAATGTCTAAACGTGATTAAAAACTAAACTCAGGATAAGTGTTTGGTTGGACGTAAGGAACACCAAAGTATAAGACTGATGAAAACAATATAAGACATGTCCAACCAATCAGTGTCTGTGGGTTTATTTATTTGACAAACCCCATTCCCAGTGTATTATCATGTTAAATGTGATGAACACATTTACCTGAGTTGCCACTGCCGGTACAGTAGAGCCATTTGTGGTCCCGGTCATAGTCACTGGTTAAAGCGCACCACGGTGCATCTGAGTACACTTTAGTACATGAATTATACACTTTGCCTTTGTACTGGAAGGGGAACACACATTTCTTTGTAGCGATGTTATTTCCTGCATATAGAAAATAAATCAGTCAGTGTTTGTCGCACACTTTTTATTCCATAGCTGAAAAAGGGTATTAGCGATCTCTCTCACATAATCTGAATCAAATTCCAAATGGTTAGAAAAGAAAATTTAAAAAATACATTAATGTTTTCGGTGTTACAGACAATCTGATAAAAGGAACTACTTCGAAGGAATAATGAGTCATTTTCTGAAAATCAGATGACTAATATTAGTGTTTTATACATACAGTATATACTGTAGGTATCTAAAATATGTGTATACCTTTGAAATTTAAACTCTGGACATATGAAGTAGAAGGATGATGAAAAGAATATAACATCACCTACAGAATCACTTTCTGTAGGTTACTGTATTTGACAGACCTATTCCCAGTGTACTATATTATAAGTGATGAAGATGTTTACCTGAGTTGCAGTCTTTGGTACAGTAGCGCCATTGACCGTCCTTGTCATAGTCACTGGTTAAGGAGCACCATGGTACGTTTTCACCTGAGTCAAGTGTAGTACATGAATTATACACTTTGCCTTTGTACTTGAAGGGGAACACACAGTTATTTGGAGTGAAGTTATAATCTGCAGAAAGAAAACAAATCAGTCACTCTGTGTCCCACACTTTTTATTCCATACCTGACCAAAGGTATTTGCTTTCATTCTCGCTACATTTAACTCAAATTGTGAATGATCAGACAGGAACTAAAAAAAAGCTTTAACTTTTCAGATATATACACAAGCTGATGACAGGAAGTACCTTAAAGAAATCATTGGTAATTTTCTGAATATCAGATGCCTAATTTCAGTATTACATATATATGTAATAGAAAATGTCAGCATGCATTTCAGAACTAAACTCAGGATAAGTGTTTGGCTGGACATATGAAGCACCCAAGTAGAACACTGATGAAAAGAGTATGAGGAATGTCCAACCAAACACTTTCTGTGGGTTACTGTCAGGCTTTCAGGTGGAAGGACCCAGGCGCAGACCAGAATGCCAAACTTAGGATTTATTAGACGGCACAAGCCACAAAACATTTGTCAAAACCAGTCCGAGTCAACACCAGGAGATCCACAAAAAATGGGCAGGATATCAAAGATCACAAAGCAAAGACAAATCCCAAAAATGCAGGCAGTGGTCATTTGCAGGAGGTCAGACGGGTAAACAGAAAAAGAGGGGCACAGGCAGAAATCAGGGTCTAAACGGGCAGAGAATTATTCCAGATCAGCAGGCAAGAAGAGGAATCCAAGGGGCAAAGCAGAAGTCAAACGCACAAGCATACAGATATCCACTTACAACAGGCAAGAACGAAACAGGCTAACACATTGAGACAAACTGAAAGGGAACAAATGAAAAAGAGGGGTATTTATACACAGACAAATAATGAATTACAAGGAACAAGTGAGCAGCACATGCTTCAGGTGGTGGGTGTTCCAGAAGGGCAGGAGGTGGGACAATGGAATACACGGGGCTGTAAGAAGTACAAATGCACATGCACGCAGAAACATTTACATTTACATTTTACATTTATTCATTTGGCAGAAGCTTTTATCCAAAGCGACGTACAAAAGTGCAAATAGTGGGCAAACAACAGGCACAAGAGCAAGATGTGTACAGGTCATACGATGCAAATAGTGCTGAAGCTGAGTGCAAGGTCAGTGTCGCGAGACACGGGAGAACTTGGGGAGATTGTAGATCAGCCTAGCAGGTCAGCTAGGCTTTTGGCTGAGCTGCAGCGGCTGAGTGGTGCAGGCTGGGAGGCCTGCGAGGAGGGCGTTGCAGTAGTCCAAGCAGGAGAGCACGGTGGCCTGGACGAGCAGCTGGGTGGAGTGGGTGGTCAAAAAAGGGCGAATGCTCCTGATGTTGTACAGGAGGAATCGAACGGAGCGTGCCGTCTGGGAGATGTCGTTCGTAACCTCCACCCTGTTGTCGAGGGTGACGCCCAGGCTCTACACAGAAAGAACAGAAAAAACAAAAACAAAGACACACCCACACTGAGAGACAAGAAGACAGAGAAACACAACACAGGCAAGACATCTCAAGCTGAAGTACTGACAGGTTAATGTATTGAACAGACCCATTCCCAGTGCACTTTCTATGTGAATATAAAGTGCACATAGGAGGCAACTTAGTACAAGGTTGATGAAAAGAGTGTAACGTCGGCACAACCAATCACTTTCTGTGGATGAATGTATTCGACAGACCCATTCCCAGTGTACTATCATATTTTATGTGATGAAAATATTTACCTGAGATTTCATCTTTGGTACAATAACGCTATTTACCATCCTTGTCATAGTCACTGGTTAAAGCGCACCATAGTGTTTTCCAGTCCACTTTTGTACATGAATTATACAATTTGCTATCAACTTGAAATCAAAAACATTTTATTTCATTCCCACTAATTTTAAATGGAATTCTGAACGATAAGAAACGAACTCCAAAAATATGGTAACATTTTCAGTTTCTTAGATAAGCTGATAAGAAGATCTACATGTTACCAGGAAAGGAATCATGTTTCATTTTCTGTTAGTCAATTTCCTATTTAAATTATTTTTGTGTACCAAACTAAACATTTTGTCATTTTGTCTGCATGTTGACAGTGAGTCAGTAGAGTGATGATCTCCCTATCATCCCCAGTCCTCCTTTTCCTTGCAATAGAGACAAATGAAATAATTCTGATTGAATCGCAGGATCTGCCATGACACTATTCATTTTAATCAGGATTGATTCATGAAAAAGTAGGCAATTTAATACTCATCATGAACCTTTTTTTTTTTTTTTGCTATGAAGAACAATCCGGGTTTCCATTAACCTGCTTAACGCGCAATTTGAAATTGCGAACTAAAAAACGAGTAATGGAAACACGTGAATTTCGAAAAAAAATCGAAAAAAAGTTTATACGCTCGCATGAGGTGATTTTTCAGACGATTCGACAAAGCAATATTTCGCAAAATTAAAATGGAAACACATTTTTCGCATTTAAACTGGCAGGCGACACGAGGGGTCCTATTGCGTTGCATAACTCATCAAATGTTAAGCGGGTCATTCTGAAGTTTTGGATCCACAGGACCTCTGTAAAATCATTGCGGCCAATGACCTCCCAGAAATCTCTGATACGTGGCCGCTACCAGGTATAAGGGGTTTGCCTTTCCGTCATTGCGTGCATCACATTCCCTCGTCGCCTTCGATTAAACACTACTACGGCTATTGCAGGTCTTGGAGAATGGAGATCCGTCGCTATGTTTAATTGAAATGACTATCGCGAGAGGAGAAAACGCAGCTTTACTCGCATAACATCACTCAACGGAAACACAGACCATTCGCAATTGTGTTTTGTCTACTTTTTTAAAAAATCGTTTCTATTTTGCGCAAAACTGCAATGGAAACCCTTCTAGTGGGTAATCAAATAAAATGTCAGGTCAGATTTTCCCCATGTCTGGTAGGTAAGAACCGGGATAGAGTAGACTTGCGGGCACTGCTGCCCTCCAGGTTACAGTAGCCCTGCTGTAGGTATATATCAGTCCAGAATGAGGAGGTGGATGCTGGCGGATTAGACCTACCCGCTATCTGTGTGTTGATGGCAGACAGGAGGAGAAGGAGAGGAAGACACAGCATCTGCATGTTGGATACACAGGTCTGGAGTTCCTTGCGTACTTATAATTGAAGTTACATGTTGACCTTATATAGTATCATCTCCATAGCCATCATCAAAGGGCTGCTGGTAAATCCGGGTTTGGCTGTCGGCCATCAGGATGTTTTCTTGGCAACAGAAACTCTGGTTGACGGAGGCAGAGCTGGCAGCTGAGGTGGGGTGAGCTGGCATTACCCCCAGCACTTTTCCCGCCACTTTGCTTTGATGAAGCGCACTGCATGTGTACTGCTGTGTTTAAATGAGCTACTGTTTCCCTCAAGCTGATCTTCACATCAGTGACAGCCAGCTGCATTGTGTGTAATTCCAAACCCTTTGCTCGCTGGGACCAGTGTTTTCACCTGCGAGTAGTGGACCTCTAACTAGTCGGAGTACATTTCTTCACAGAACCACGCCAAGCCCCCTGTGTCCGGCCGCTGGAACCTTCTACACCACTGTGACACCCGCTGGCGTCTGGAAGTCAGGGCAACCAACCTTCTCTTTCTGAACACGCTGAATGTCTGTGGTCTTACATCTCCACAAACAGTGATGGGGAGCGCACCACAGCTTAACAAACGCCATTTTTACCATTGTAGAAAGATGCCTGGTTATGAAGTGTAGTGGCCATGTATGCTTTGATATGTTTGCGCTCATTGCAAAACACTGCATAATAATTAAGATGCAATACTATTTAGCACTTGCCAACAAATTTGATGTTATTACACGCTATGTTTCCTCTATTGTATAACCAAGGAGTATCCAGTTGTTCAACAAACCATAAGTGAACAAATATTGATGCTTCACCTGAATTTTTGGTTGAACATAGGCCTGCTCAGGAACAGCTAAACTTTTGTTTATTTTTTGGCTGTCAGCTGCCCAAGTGGGATAAACCTGCTGTTAGGAAGATATGGAGCTGGAGTCATAGCAGCGTCTCCATGCTGAAGGAATGTTTCGCATGCACGGATAAATCATAACTATATGACATTATGAGAAACAGGGAGGGCGAGCTGTATGGGGGGGGGCGGCAGTGTAGCATAGTGGTAAAATGCGGGGCTCATAACTGAAGGGTTGGCAGTTCAATTCCCTACAGGGACACTGTTGCTGTACCCTTGAGCAAGATACGTAATCCAAAACTGCCTCAGTAAATTAACAGATAAATGTGTAAAGATAGCAACCTGTGTAAGTCACTCTGGCTAAGAGCATCTGCCATATGACAATAATGTAATATAACTTGAAAATACATGCCAGCTGCCCACAATGTCAAACAAAGAGCCCTATTGTTTTCCTTTTACACAGACGCTTTCTGCAGAGCATTTTAGGTTTTATATGCAAAACAGGGGTGTGGCGTAGTCTATGCAAAACAAAAACAAACTCAACAAAATCATCGGTCATACCAACAGGATTTTCTCCTCCCACTTTCCAAACTTCACAGAGAAACTCACACTAACCCTGGCAAGGAGGATCACAGATGACCCCGCTCACACTTTGATCTGGGAATATGCTTTGCTGCCCTCTGGCCGTAGATATAAAGCAGCAGAGACAACAAAGGAAGAGAGCAGCAGACTTCCTCCTGCCCAGATGCATCTAACTCACTGCACTTTCCCTCACATGATGGATGCATTACATTACTGCCATTTAGCAGATGTTCTTGCCCAGAGTGAATTACACAGGGCACAGTTTACTGTGTTATCCGTTTATAAAGCTGGACATTTGCTGAGGTAATTCCGGGTTAGGTACCTTGCCCAACGGTACAGGAGCAGTGGGAACTGAACCAGCAACTGTTTGGTTATGAGCCCTGCTCCTTACCATTACACTACACTGTCACCCCTCACTACCAGCTGTTTGCTGAAACAACAAATTTATTTATTTTTTGTAAAATTAAAGGCACCCAGCTCTGGTCTGGAGAGGCTGAGATCACTGATCTGGGGTCAGCTGGGACTGGAATTACCCTGTATCCCAGATGTGACCCCTGCAGGCTGGGGCTGTTCTCTGGACTCTGGCACTGTTGCGGAGGTGCCTAACACACAGGTGACCTCAGGGCAAAGGCACAGAGCTCAGAAAAGCCTGCGGACTTAATGGGACACCACAGTGTCTTAAGCCTTCAGGTTGCTCTGGCTTGATCAGTCAGGTGCACAGCCATGAGGAGATAAGCACATAACCATGCTCACACCATCATTTCACATTATCATAAACACACTCCAGGATAGAGACACTCAGTCTACACAAATATGCTCAAGTGGATTTATTGCATAGCAAGCAATGCTGCATGGCGTTATGGTTTTATCAGTGTAACCAATGGGAAAACAGCCCTCTTGTCTGAAGCAGCGAAGCAGCCAATCATCTGCGTTTCGCTTCTGTGATTCATGGTATACAGCTGGCATCTTCATAATCTGTAAAACAGGCCACAGACATTCAGAAAGATGTAAACCTGAACAAGTGAAACATTCTAGAAAATACCATTATTTTTCAAATGTCTGAATCCAGATAAACCTGAGAAGAGTGTTGTGAACTGAGAAGAGAAAAGTAATTAAAATCTAAAACGGTATGCAGTGAATAGACTGCCATTAATACATTTAAGATTAAAAAGGATTTCAAAAGTTTTGGTGTGAGGCTGTGAGACGTGTAGATGTGGCATTTCATGATGTTGAGCTGGTGAGAAGAGACAGATTTTACCTTGGTAGCTGCGTCTCTGTCACTTCTGCAGGTCTCACTGCAGTCTCATTCTATTTCAGTGCTGCGTTGGAGACACAAGGACAAACACATTCCTGTTAATGTGCTGCATTTAATGCAATGAAGTGCTGAAAATTACAATCTAAAGAATCCACCTTCACCTCAGAGGGTGAAGCTTGAGTTTAAGAGGGTTAGGTGTGCTATGAGTTTTTAACTGCACTCTCTTTAAAAACTATAACTATGTGCACTATCTGAAGACAGACACCCGTCTCACTGGGCTAAAGACCCAGGCACCCAGCTGAGGGGAACCATCATATATATATTTAATGTCTAAACGTGATTAAAAACTAAACTCAGGATAAGTGTTTGGTTGGACGTAAGGAACACCAAAGTATAAGACTGATGAAAACAATATAAGACATGTCCAACCAATCAGTGTCTGTGGGTTTATTTATTTGACAAACCCCATTCCCAGTGTATTATCATGTTAAATGTGATGAACACATTTACCTGAGTTGCCACTGCCGGTACAGTAGAGCCATTTGTGGTCCCGGTCATAGTCACTGGTTAAAGCGCACCACGGTGCATCTGAGTACACTTTAGTACATGAATTATACACTTTGCCTTTGTACTGGAAGGGGAACACACATTTCTTTGTAGCGATGTTATTTCCTGCATATAGAAAATAAATCAGTCAGTGTTTGTCGCACACTTTTTATTCCATAGCTGAAAAAGGGTATTAGCGATCTCTCTCACATAATCTGAATCAAATTCCAAATGGTTAGAAAAGAAAATTTAAAAAATACATTAATGTTTTCGGTGTTACAGACAATCTGATAAAAGGAACTACTTCGAAGGAATAATGAGTCATTTTCTGAAAATCAGATGACTAATATTAGTGTTTTATACATACAGTATATACTGTAGGTATCTAAAATATGTGTATACCTTTGAAATTTAAACTCTGGACATATGAAGTAGAAGGATGATGAAAAGAATATAACATCACCTACAGAATCACTTTCTGTAGGTTACTGTATTTGACAGACCTATTCCCAGTGTACTATATTATAAGTGATGAAGATGTTTACCTGAGTTGCAGTCTTTGGTACAGTAGCGCCATTGACCGTCCTTGTCATAGTCACTGGTTAAGGAGCACCATGGTACGTTTTCACCTGAGTCAAGTGTAGTACATGAATTATACACTTTGCCTTTGTACTTGAAGGGGAACACACAGTTATTTGGAGTGAAGTTATAATCTGCAGAAAGAAAACAAATCAGTCACTCTGTGTCCCACACTTTTTATTCCATACCTGACCAAAGGTATTTGCTTTCATTCTCGCTACATTTAACTCAAATTGTGAATGATCAGACAGGAACTAAAAAAAAGCTTTAACTTTTCAGATATATACACAAGCTGATGACAGGAAGTACCTTAAAGAAATCATTGGTAATTTTCTGAATATCAGATGCCTAATTTCAGTATTACATATATATGTAATAGAAAATGTCAGCATGCATTTCAGAACTAAACTCAGGATAAGTGTTTGGCTGGACATATGAAGCACCCAAGTAGAACACTGATGAAAAGAGTATGAGGAATGTCCAACCAAACACTTTCTGTGGGTTACTGTCAGGCTTTCAGGTGGAAGGACCCAGGCGCAGACCAGAATGCCAAACTTAGGGATTTATTAGACGGCACAAGCCACAAAACATTTGTCAAAACCAGTCCGAGTCAACACCAGGAGATCCACAAAAAATGGGCAGGATATCAAAGATCACAAAGCAAAGACAAATCCCAAAAATGCAGGCAGTGGTCATTTGCAGGAGGTCAGACGGGTAAACAGAAAAAGAGGGGCACAGGCAGAAATCAGGGTCTAAACGGGCAGAGAATTATTCCAGATCAGCAGGCAAGAAGAGGAATCCAAGGGGCAAAGCAGAAGTCAAACGCACAAGCATACAGATATCCACTTACAACAGGCAAGAACGAAACAGGCTAACACATTGAGACAAACTGAAAGGGAACAAATGAAAAAGAGGGGTATTTATACACAGACAAATAATGAATTACAAGGAACAAGTGAGCAGCACATGCTTCAGGTGGTGGGTGTTCCAGAAGGGCAGGAGGTGGGACAATGGAATACACGGGGCTGTAAGAAGTACAAATGCACATGCACGCAGAAACATTTACATTTACATTTTACATTTATTCATTTGGCAGAAGCTTTTATCCAAAGCGACGTACAAAAGTGCAAATAGTGGGCAAACAACAGGCACAAGAGCAAGATGTGTACAGGTCATACGATGCAAATAGTGCTGAAGCTGAGTGCAAGGTCAGTGTCGCGAGCCAACTAAACTGAACTAGGATTGCATATCAAATACAATTACAGGAACAATAAAGTACCGCTATACTACCTAGGTAAGTGAGCAACAAGTACAAGACAGGAGTCAGATTTACAACGTCAAAGTTACAAGGTCAAAGTAGCAGAGGTATCAGTCCAGGTAGAGTCTGAAGAGGTGTGTCTTCAGCGCACGTCTGAAGGGTTGGGGTAAAGGAGTTGTTCTCAGGGGGGTGGGGAGTTCATTCCACCACTGGGGGGCGATGATGGAAAAGCGTCGTTGTGAGGAGCGTGGGCCTTTCGTTCTGTTGGTGGGTGGAGCGAGGCGTCCGGATGTAGCAGAGTGAAGTTGACGAGCGGGTGCGTAGGGTAGGATGAGGTCCTGGAGGTAGGTCGGGGCAGTCTTTCTTGCAGCAGAAAAGGTGAGAGTCAAGGTCTTGAAGTGGATCCTGGCTGCAATTGGGAGCCAGTGGAGGGATCTCAGTAAGGGGGTGACACGGGAGAACTTGGGGAGATTGTAGATCAGCCTAGCAGGTCAGCTAGGCTTTTGGCTGAGCTGCAGCGGCTGAGTGGTGCAGGCTGGGAGGCCTGCGAGGAGGGCGTTGCAGTAGTCCAAGCAGGAGAGCACGGTGGCCTGGACGAGCAGCTGGGTGGAGTGGGTGGTAAAAAAAGGGCAAATGCTCCTGATGTTGTACAGGAGGAATCGAACGGAGCGTGCCGTCTGGGTGATGTGGTTCATAACCTCCACCCTGTTGTCGAGGGTGACGCCCAGGCTCTACACAGAAAGAACAGAAAAAACAAAAACAAAGACACACCCACACTGAGAGACAAGAAGACAGAGAAACACAACACAGGCAAGACATCTCAAGCTGAAGTACTGACAGGTTAATGTATTGAACAGACCCATTCCCAGTGCACTTTCTATGTGCACTTTATATTCACATTTTATATGTGAATATAAAGTGCACATAGGAGGCAACTTAGTACAAGGTTGATGAAAAGAGTGTAACGTCGGCACAACCAATCACTTTCTGTGGATGAATGTATTCGACAGACCCATTCCCAGTGTACTATCATATTTTATGTGATGAAAATATTTACCTGAGATTTCATCTTTGGTACAATAACGCCATTTACCATCCTTGTCATAGTCACTGGTTAAAGCGCACCATGGTGCACTTGAGTCCACTTTTGTACATGAATCGTACAATTTGCCTTTGTACTCGAAGGGGAACACACATTTATTTGCAGGACTGGTAGTTCCTGCAGAATGAAAACAAATCAGTTAGTGTCTGTCCCACTCTTTTTATTCCATAACCGACCAAAGACATTTGATTTCATTCCCATTAAATTTAACTCGAATTCTGAATGACCAGATATGAATTGAAAAGAATGGGTTAAAGTTTTTTGGATGAAAAGGAGGAAGATGAAGTACCATTAAAGACACCATGCTTCATTTTCTGAATATAAGATGCCTGATTTACGTATTTTATGTATATGTAATATAAAATGTCGGCATGTATTTGAAAACTAAGCTCAGGATAAGCATTTGGCTGGACATATGAAGCACTCTAGTAGAACACTGATGAAGTATCAGCTATGTCCAACCAAAAACTTTCTGTTGGTTAATGTATTCGACGGACCCATTCCCAGTGTACTATCATATTTTATGTGATGAACATATTTACCTGAGATTTCATCTTTGGTACAATAACGCTATTTACCATCCTTGTCATAGTCACTGGTTAAAGCGCACCATAGTGTTTTCCAGTCCACTTTTGTACATGAATTATACAATTTGCTATCAACTTGAAATCAAAAACATTTTATTTCATTCCCACTAATTTTAAATGGAATTCTGAACGATAAGAAACGAACTCCAAAAATATGGTAACATTTTCAGTTTCTTAGATAAGCTGATAAGAAGATCTACATGTTACCAGGAAAGGAATCATGTTTCATTTTCTGTTAGTCAATTTCCTATTTAAATTATTTTTTGTGTACCAAACTAAACATTTTGTCATTTTGTCTGCATGTTGACAGTGAGTCAGTAGAGTGATGATCTCCCTATCATCCCCAGTCCTCCTTTTCCTTGCAATAGAGACAAATGAAATAATTCTGATTGAATCGCAGGATCTGCCATGACACTATTCATTTTAATCAGGGATTGATTCATGAAAAAAGTAGGCAATTTAATACTCATCATGAACCTTTTTTTTTTTTTTTTTTGCTATGAAGAACAATCCGGGTTTCCATTAACCTGCTTAACGCGCAATTTGAAATTGCGAACTAAAAAACGAGTAATGGAAACACGTGAATTTCGAAAAAAAATCGAAAAAAAGTTTATACGCTCGCATGAGGTGATTTTTCAGACGATTCGACAAAGCAATATTTCGCAAAATTAAAATGGAAACACATTTTTCGCATTTAAACTGGCAGGCGACACGAGGGGTCCTATTGCGTTGCATAACTCATCAAATGTTAAGCGGGTCATTCTGAAGTTTTGGATCCACAGGACCTCTGTAAAATCATTGCGGCCAATGACCTCCCAGAAATCTCTGATACGTGGCCGCTACCAGGTATAAGGGGTTTGCCTTTCCGTCATTGCGTGCATCACATTCCCTCGTCGCCTTCGATTAAACACTACTACGGCTATTGCAGGTCTTGGAGAATGGAGATCCGTCGCTATGTTTAATTGAAATGACTATCGCGAGAGGAGAAAACGCAGCTTTACTCGCATAACATCACTCAACGGAAACACAGACCATTCGCAATTGTGTTTTGTCTACTTTTTTAAAAAATCGTTTCTATTTTGCGCAAAACTGCAATGGAAACCCTTCTAGTGGGTAATCAAATAAAATGTCAGGTCAGATTTTCCCCATGTCTGGTAGGTAAGAACCGGGATAGAGTAGACTTGCGGGCACTGCTGCCCTCCAGGTTACAGTAGCCCTGCTGTAGGTATATATCAGTCCAGAATGAGGAGGTGGATGCTGGCGGATTAGACCTACCCGCTATCTGTGTGTTGATGGCAGACAGGAGGAGAAGGAGAGGAAGACACAGCATCTGCATGTTGGATACACAGGTCTGGAGTTCCTTGCGTACTTATAATTGAAGTTACATGTTGACCTTATATAGTATCATCTCCATAGCCATCATCAAAGGGCTGCTGGTAAATCCGGGTTTGGCTGTCGGCCATCAGGATGTTTTCTTGGCAACAGAAACTCTGGTTGACGGAGGCAGAGCTGGCAGCTGAGGTGGGGTGAGCTGGCATTACCCCCAGCACTTTTCCCGCCACTTTGCTTTGATGAAGCGCACTGCATGTGTACTGCTGTGTTTAAATGAGCTACTGTTTCCCTCAAGCTGATCTTCACATCAGTGACAGCCAGCTGCATTGTGTGTAATTCCAAACCCTTTGCTCGCTGGGACCAGTGTTTTCACCTGCGAGTAGTGGACCTCTAACTAGTCGGAGTACATTTCTTCACAGAACCACGCCAAGCCCCCTGTGTCCGGCCGCTGGAACCTTCTACACCACTGTGACACCCGCTGGCGTCTGGAAGTCAGGGCAACCAACCTTCTCTTTCTGAACACGCTGAATGTCTGTGGTCTTACATCTCCACAAACAGTGATGGGGAGCGCACCACAGCTTAACAAACGCCATTTTTACCATTGTAGAAAGATGCCTGGTTATGAAGTGTAGTGGCCATGTATGCTTTGATATGTTTGCGCTCATTGCAAAACACTGCATAATAATTAAGATGCAATACTATTTAGCACTTGCCAACAAATTTGATGTTATTACACGCTATGTTTCCTCTATTGTATAACCAAGGAGTATCCAGTTGTTCAACAAACCATAAGTGAACAAATATTGATGCTTCACCTGAATTTTTGGTTGAACATAGGCCTGCTCAGGAACAGCTAAACTTTTGTTTATTTTTTGGCTGTCAGCTGCCCAAGTGGGATAAACCTGCTGTTAGGAAGATATGGAGCTGGAGTCATAGCAGCGTCTCCATGCTGAAGGAATGTTTCGCATGCACGGATAAATCATAACTATATGACATTATGAGAAACAGGGAGGGCGAGCTGTATGGGGGGGGCGGCAGTGTAGCATAGTGGTAAAATGCGGGGCTCATAACTGAAGGGTTGGCAGTTCAATTCCCCACAGGGACACTGTTGCTGTACCCTTGAGCAAGATACGTAATCCAAAACTGCCTCAGTAAATTAACAGATAAATGTGTAAAGATAGCAACCTGTGTAAGTCACTCTGGCTAAGAGCATCTGCCATATGACAATAATGTAATATAACTTGAAAATACATGCCAGCTGCCCACAATGTCAAACAAAGAGCCCTATTGTTTTCCTTTTACACAGACGCTTTCTGCAGAGCATTTTAGGTTTTATATGCAAAGCAGGGGTGTGGCGTAGTCTATGCAAAACAAAAACAAACTCAACAAAATCATCGGTCATACCAACAGGATTTTCTCCTCCCACTTTCCAAACTTCACAGAGAAACTCACACTAACCCTGGCAAGGAGGATCACAGATGACCCCGCTCACACTTTGATCTGGGAATATGCTTTGCTGCCCTCTGGCCGTAGATATAAAGCAGCAGAGACAACAAAGGAAGAGAGCAGCAGACTTCCTCCTGCCCAGATGCATCTAACTCACTGCACTTTCCCTCACATGATGGATGCATTGCATTACTGCCATTTAGCAGATGTTCTTGCCCAGAGTGAATTACACAGGGCACAGTTTACTGTGTTATCCGTTTATAAAGCTGGACATTTGCTGAGGTAATTCCGGGTTAGGTACCTTGCCCAACGGTACAGGAGCAGTGGGGAACTGAACCAGCAACTGTTTGGTTATGAGCCCTGCTCCTTACCATTACACTACACTGTCACCCCTCACTACCAGCTGTTTGCTGAAACAACAAATTTATTTATTTTTTGTAAAATTAAAGGCACCCAGCTCTGGTCTGGAGAGGCTGAGATCACTGATCTGGGGTCAGCTGGGACTGGAATTACCCTGTATCCCAGATGTGACCCCTGTAGGCTGGGGCTGTTCTCTGGACTCTGGCACTGTTGCGGAGGTGCCTAACACACAGGTGACCTCAGGGCAAAGGCACAGAGCTCAGAAAAGCCTGCGGACTTAATGGGACACCACGGTGTCTTAAGCCTTCAGGTTGCTCTGGCTTTATCAGTCAGGTGCACAGCCATGAGGAGATAAGCACATAACCATGCTCACACCATCATTTCACATTATCATAAACACACTCCAGGATAGAGACACTCAGTCTACACAAATATGCTCAAGTGGATTTATTGCATAGCAAGCAATGCTGCATGGCGTTATGGTTTTATCAGTGTAACCAATGGGAAAACAGCCCTCTTGTCTGAAGCAGCGAAGCAGCCAATCATCTGCCTTTCACTTCTGTGATTCATGGTATACAGCTGGCATCTTCATAATCTGTAAAACAGGCCACAGACATTCAGAAAGATGTAAACCCGAACAAGTGAAACATTCTAGAATACACTGCTGGAAAATTTTTGACTAAGTGTATACCCCATATGTAGATTATGAGCATTGCCACTTTCACCCCACCAGAGAAAAGCGGAGCTTGACGTGGTACGATTAAGCTTGTTACATGGTGGAAATAAATTATTGCCAGCAAACATCATAAGCATTGCCAGGAGATGTCACTTAAGCTAAAGCAGGAAATTTGTTATTTTTATTTTTAAGGTGTGTGAACCCTGGAAATAATGTAAAATTAAGGTTGGATATTTTTTTTCTTTTTAAAAGAATACAGAAATGTGCTGATGTACCACAGGGGCATGCTGGAGAGGGGAGAGATGACAGGAGAATGTGGTGTGACTGTGAAGAAGTAGCAATAGTGTACGGAGAAGATGCGGTGACTTTAAGGGAGGAGTTTGAGTTTCATAAGCAAGCATTTGGGTTTCATTAGGTTAGGGTTATTCTAGGTTAAAGTGGATAGTCAGTTATATATTTTTTAGCAGCCAAGGCAGATATGGAGCTGGAACAATAGGTTTCTGTATGAGTCAGGGTGCATGTGACAGAGAAACCGAAATAATGTTGCTTCTCTTGGTGCAGGTGCAGGTCTTCACCTGACCTTCATTTCTCCTGGTGTCTTGTGTTAGGGATATGCCTGATACCTCCTCCCCTTGCCTCTGACCACTGTGGGAAAGTTTTCATCTTATTCAGCAATGATGTTTTGTGTATAACAGGAGGAGCTAGGGGAAAGTAACAAAAGAGAAATGTATGCAGACCAAAGGGGCTAGCTTTTGGGGTATGAATGAGTGATTGGGGCGAATGCATATACACCGCATATACACCTGTTGCTCCCTGGACCAACCCGGTTTACTGTATGTGATTGTTCACCATATGCAATAAACCAAAACATAATTACACCAGACTCTAATAATAAATAAAGACTTATTATTAAATTAAATAAAGACTTATTATTAAATAATAAAGACTTATTATTTTCCGGAAGGCGTCACACGTTCTGTAATTATTACAAAAGGTATGTATAAATTATATAACTTTAGAATTGTTACAGCACAAGTGTGGAGGGAGCCTCCAGTCTGATTGGCCTAGATTGGGAGAGGTTCTCCACCACAACACGATTATTTTTCAAATGTCTGAATTAGGGATGGTAAGATTCATCGATTCGCATCGGTGCACCGGCATAAAGTTCACGATGCGATTGCCGCGATTAAAAAAGTGTGCACCGGATACAATGTGGGATGAACTCGGGATGCATCGTTTCTAACATCTTTGCATTGGTAAAATCTGATTTATTTATATATAATAATTAGTAGAGTCCCTATGCCTTTATTATTTAGAAATGTGACCAATAACTTGTGACCAACAATTTTTTACTTAGATCGATTGCTCCTATCTAGACTGTTTCTCAAGCGCGCTCTCTCATCTCCACCGCTGTCAGTGGCCAATTCTCGTCGTCTCTCGGCCAGGTCTCGCGCGAGTTGAAGGCGTGTCCGGGCGAGTTAGAGGTTATCGTGGAGGAGGAACAGCTACACGTTCCACCGAATTGCTACAAATGAAATGTTTGGCGACACTTAGGATTTTTCGAGAGAAACGGACAATTTGACAAGACGCATGCAATTTGCAAAATATGCCGTGCCACTATAAAGAAAAGAAACAGAATTAAAGATTGAGATGCTTACTGAGTTGCAGTACTAGAGAAGCAAATATGTGAGGTAAAAATGGCACTTTTTCAGTTAATTTATGATTTGCTGTCTGCTTAAGAAGAATCAAAGAAATAAAATCAAACTAATTTTGAATTGCATAGCATCATATTCTGAATCACATTGTGTTGAATCAAATTGTGTCGAATTGCACTGTTTCGCAATGGGGTGAATCGTATCGCATTAGTAGTTGCTTCATATGTATCTTTAATGTATCGGATCGTTGGCAATGCATCGAGATGTGTGTCACATCGGCCTGAGTCTGAATCCAGATAAGTCTGAGAAGAGTGTTGTGAATTGAGGAGAGAAAAAGTAAAAATCTAAAAGGGATATATGTAGTGAAAACACTGATACTTGCCATTAATACAGTTAAAGAGGAAAAGGAGATTTAAAAAGTGAAGGTGTGAGGCTGTGAGAATTGTAGATGTGGCATTTCATGATGTTTAGCTGGGGAGAAGAGACAGGTTTTACCTTGGCAGCTGTGTCTGTCACTTCTGCAGTTAAGGACCATAAATGCGGAGAACTCTCACAGCTGAAATAAAGAGACATGCATGTGAAAACTACTAATAAAACTCCCTGCAGCCTCTGTCTGTGTTACTGTGCTGCGCTGGAGACACAAGGACAAATGCATTCTTGTTAATGTGCTGCATTTAATGCAATGAAGTGCCGAAAATTACAATCTAAAGAATCCACCTTCACCTCAGAAGGTGAAGCTTGAGTTTAAGAGGGGTAGGTGTACCATGGGGTTTTAACTGCTCTCTCCTTAAAAACTATAATTATGTGCACTATTTGAAGACAGGCACCCATCTTACTGGGCTAAAGACCCAGGCACCCAGCTAAGGGGAACAATCACCGTTTGTTCAGTCTCTTAGGAAAGACATTACTACTCCATGATAGCCTTCCCAACATAATTGTACAGGATGGCAGGATATATATATGATATATAAGTGTTTGGATGGACGTATTGTGCACCAAAGTAGAAGACTGATGAAAACAATATAAGACATGTCCAACCAATCACTTTCCCTGAGTTTATATATTAGACCAACCCGTTCCCAGTGTATTAACATGTTAAATGTGATGAACACATATACCTGAGTTGCCACCGCCGCTACAGTAGCGCCATTTGTGGTCCCGGTCATAGTCACTGGTTAAAGCGCACCATGGTGCATTCTTGCCTGAGTCCACTGTAGTACATGAATTATACACTTTGCCTTTGTACTTGAAGGGGAACACACAGTTATTTGTAGCGATGTTATTTCCTGCAGAAAGAAAATAAATCAGTGTCTGTCCCACAATTTTTATTCCATAGCTGACTAAGGGTGCTAGCGATCTCTCTCACATAATCTGAATCAAATTCCAAATGGTTAGAAAACACATTTTAAAGGATGCGTTACTGTTTTTGGTGTTACAGACAATCTGATAAAAGGAACTACTTAAAAGGAATAATGAGTTATTTTCTGAAAATCAGATGGTGAATATTAGTATTTTTTGTGAATGTATATATATATATGAAATATGTGTATGCTGTTGAAAATTGAAATCAGGAGAAGTATATTGCTGGACATAATGAGCGCATAAGTAGAAGGCTGATGAAAGGAGTATAACGTATGTACAACCAACTAATTTCCGTGAGTTAACATATTTAACAAACCAATTCCCATTGTACTATCATATTATAAGTGATGAAGATGTTTACCTGAGTTGCAGTCTTTGGTACAGTAGCGCCATTGACCGTCCTTGTCATAGTCATTGGTTAAGGAGCACCATGGTGCGTTTCCACCTGAGTCCACTGTAGTACATGAATTGTACATTTTGCCCTTGTACTTGAAGGGGAACGCACAGTTATTTGGAGTGAAATTATAATCTGCAGAAAGAAAACAAATCTGTGAGTGTCTGTGCCCCACACTTTTTATTTTTATTTTTTATTATCTCACTACATTTAACTGTGAATGATCAGAAAGCAACTAAAAAATAGGTTAATGTTGTGAGATATATAGACAACCTGGTACGAGAAACTGCCTTAAATGAATCAGGGGTCATTTTCTGAATATCACATGCCTAATTTAAGTATTTCATGTATATGAAGTGTGAAATAGCAATATGCGTCTGAAGTCTAATCTCAGTATACGTGTTTGGCGGGACATATGAAGCACCTAAGTAGAAGGATGATGAAAAGAGTGTAACATAGGCCCAACCAATCACTTTCTGTGGGTTAATGTAGTTTACAGACCCATTCCCAGTGTACTATCATATTATATGTGTTGAACATATTTACCTGAGATTTCATCTTCAGTACAATAACGCCATTTACCATCCTTGTCATAGTCACTGGTTAAAGCACACCATGGTGCACTTGAGTCTACTTTTGTACATGAATCATACAATTTGCCTTTGTACTTGAAGGGGAACACACATTTATTTGCAGGACTGGTAGATCCTGCAGAATGAAAACAAATCAGTTAGTGTCTGTCCCACACTTTTTATTCCATAACTGACCAAAGTCATTTGATTTCATTCCCACTAAATTTAAATCGAATTCTGCATGATCAGACAGGAACCAGAAGCATAGCTTCATCGTTTCAGATATATACACAAGCTGATGACAGGAACTACCTCAAAGAAAGCAGGGGTCATTTTCTGAATATCACATGCCTTATTTAAGTATTTCATGTATATGAAGTGTGAAATGTCAATATGCATCTAAAGTCTAATCTCAGGATACGTGTTTGGCTGGTCATATTAAGCACCTAAGTAGAAGGATGATGAAAAGAATGTAACATAGGCCCAATCAATCACTTTCTGAGGGTTAATGTGGTTAACAGTCCCATTCTCAGTGTAGGAACATATTATGTGGGATGAAGATATTTACCTGAGATTTCATCTTCGGTACATGCACGCCATTTACCATCCTTGTCATACTCACTGGTTAAAGCACACCATGGTGCGTTCCAGTCCACTTTTGTACATGAATTGTACAATTTGCCTTTGTACTTGAAGGGGAACACACATTTATTTGCAGGACTGGTAGTTCCTGCAGAATGAAAACAAATCAGTCAGTGTCTGTCCCACACTTTTTATTCCATAACCGACCAAAAACATTTGATTTCACTCCCATTAAACTTAAGCCGAATTCTGCATGATCAGACAGGAGCTAAAAAAATAACTTAATCTTTTCAGATATGTACACAGGCTGATGACAGGAACTACCTCAAAGAAAGCAGGGGTCATTTTCTGAATATCACATGCCTAATTTAAGTATTACATGTATATGAAGTGTGAAATGTCAATATGCGTCTACAGTCTAATCTCAAGATACGTGTTTGTCGGGACATATGAAGCACCTAAGTAGAAGGATGATGAAAAGAATATAACATAGGCCCAATCAATCACTTTCTGAGGATTAATATGGTTGACAGTCCCATTCTCAGTGTAGGATCATATTATGTGGGATGAACATATTTACCTGAGCTTTCATCTTTGGTACATGCACGCCATTTACCATCCTTGTCATAGTCACTGGTTAAAGCACACCATGGTGCGTTCCAGTCCACTTTTGTACATGAATTGTACAATTTGCCTTTGTACTTGAAGGGGAACACACATTTATTTGCAGGACTGGTAGTTCCTGCAGAATGAAAACAAATCAATCTTTCTGTCCCACACTTTTTATTCCATAACCGACCAAAGTCATTTGATTTCATTCCCACTAAATTTAAATCGAATTCTGCATGATCAGACAGGAACCAGAAGCATAGCTTCATCGTTTCAGATATATACACAAACTGATGACAGGAACTACCTCAAAGAAAGCATGGGTCATTTTCTGAATATCACATGCCTAATTTAAGTATTTCATGTATATGAAGTGTGAAATGTCAATATGTGTCTAAAGTCTAATCTCAAGATACGTGTTTGGCGGGACATATGAAGCACCTAATTAGAAGGATGATGAAAAGAATATAACACAGGCCCAATCAATCACTTTCTGTGGGTTAATGCGGTTGACAGTCCCATTCTCTGTGTATGATCATATTATGTGTGATGAACATATTTACCTGAGATTTCATCTTCGGTACATGCACGCCATTTACCATCCTTGTCATAGTCACTGGTTAAAGCACACCATGGTGAACTTGAGTCCACTTTTGTACATGAATTGTATAATTTGCCTTTGTACTTGAAGGGGAACACACATTTATTTGCAGGACTGGTAGTTCCTGCAGAATGAAAACAAATCAATCTGTCTGTCCCACACTTTTTATTCCATAACCGACCAAAGTCATTTGATTTCATTCCCACTAAATTTAAGCCAAATTCTGCATGATCAGACAGGAACCAGAAAAAATAACTTAATCTTTTCAGATATGTACACAGGCTGATGACAGGAACTACCTCAAAGAAAGCAGGGGTCATTTTCTGAATATCACATGCCTAATTTAAGTATTACATGTATATGAAGTGTGAAATGTCAATATGCGTCTAAAGTCTAATCTCAGGATACGTGTTTGGCTGGTAATATTAAGCACCTAAGTAGAAGGATGATGAAAACAATATAACATAGGCCCAATCAATCACTTTCTGAGGATTAATATGGTTGACAGTCCCATTCTCAGTGTAGGATCATATTATGTGGGATGAACATATTTACCTGAGATTTCATCTTTGGTACATGCACGCCATTTACCATCCTTATCATAGTCACTGGTTAAAGCACACCATGGTGTGTTCCAGTCCACTTTTGTACATGAATTGTACAATTTGCCTTTGTACTTGAAGGGGAACACACATTTATTTGCAGGACTGGTAGTTCCTGCAGAATGAAAACAAATCAATCTTTCTGTCCCACACTTTTTAGTCCATAACCAACCAAAGTCATTTGATTTCATTCCCACTAAATTTCAAGCCAAATTCTGCATGATCAAAAGGAACCAGAAAAATAACTTAATCTTTTCAGATATGTACACAGGCTGATGACAGGAACTACCTCAAAGAAAGCAGGGGTCATTTTCTGAATATCACATGCCTAATTTAAGTATTACATGTATATGAAGTGTGAAATGTCAAAATGCGTCTACAGTCTAATCTCAACATACGTGTTTGGCGGGACATATGAAGCACCTAAGTAGAAGGATGATGAAAAGAATATAACATAGGCCCAATCAATCACTTTCTGAGGATTAATATGGTTGACAGTCCCATTCTCAGTGTAGGATCATATTATGTGGGATGAACATATTTACCTGAGATTTCATCTTTGGTACATGCACGCCATTTACCATCCTTGTCATAGTCACTGGTTAAAGCACACCATGGTGCGTTCCAGTCCACTTTTGTACATGAATTGTACAGTTTGCCTTTGTACTTGAAGGGGAACACACATTTATTTGCAGGACTGGTAGTTCCTGCAGAATGAAAACAAATCAATCTTTCTGTCCCACACTTTTTATTCCATAACCGACCAAAGTCATTTGATTTCATTCCCACTAAATTCAAGCCAAATTCTGCATGATCAAAAAGGAACCACAAAAAATAACTTAATCTTTTCAGATATGTACACAGGCTGATGACAGGAACTACCTCAAAGAAAGCAGGGGTCATTTTCTGAAAATCACATGCCTAATTTAAGTATTACATGTATATGAAGTGTTAAATGTCAATATGCGTCTACAGTCTAATCTCAACATACGTGTTTGGCGGGACATATGAAGCACCTAAGTAGAAGGATGATGAAAAGAATATAACATAGGCCCAATCAATCACTTTCTGAGGATTAATATGGTTGACAGTCCCATTCTCAGTGTAGGATCATATTATGTGGGATGAACATATTTACCTGAGATTTCATCTTTGGTACATGCACGCCATTTACCATCCTTGTCATAGTCACTGGTTAAAGCACACCATGGTGCGTTCCAGTCCACTTTTGTACATGAATTGTACAATTTGCCTTTGTACTTGAAGGGGAACACACATTTATTTGCAGGACTGGTAGTTCCTGCAGAATGAAAACAAATCAATCTTTCTGTCCCACACTTTTTATTCCATAACCAACCAAAGTCATTTGATTTCATTCCCACTAAATTTAAAGCCAAATTCTGCATGATCAGACAGGAAACAGAAAAATAACTTAATCTTTTCAGATATGTACACAAACTGATGACAGGAACTACCTCAAAGAAAGCAGGGTCATTTTCTGAATATCACATGCCTAATTTAAGTATTTCATGTATATGAAGTGTGAAATGTCAATATGTGTCTAAAGTCTAATCTCAAGATACGTGTTTGGCGGGACATATGAAGCACCTAAGTAGAAGGATGATGAAAACAATATAACATAGGCCCAATCAATCACTTTCTGAGGGTTAATATGGTTGACAGTCCCATTCTCAGTGTAGGATCATATTATGTGGGATGAACATATTTACCTGAGCTTTCATCTTTGGTACATGCACGCCATTTACCATCCTTGTCATAGTCACTGGTTAAAGCACACCATGGTGCGTTCCAGTCCACTTTTGTACATGAATTGTACAATTTTCCTTTGTACTTGAAGGGGAACACACATTTATTTGCAGGACTGGTAGTTCCTGCAGAATGAAAACAAATCAATCTTTCTGTCCCACACTTTTTATTCCATAACCGACCAAAGTCATTTGATTTCATTCCCACTAAATTTAAATCGAATTCTGCATGATCAGACAGGAACCAGAAAAATAACTTAATCTTTTCAGATATGTACACAAACTGATGACAGGAACTACCTCAAAGAAAGCATGGGTCATTTTCTGAATATCACATGCCTAATTTAAGTATTACATGTATATGAAGTGTGAAATGTCAATATGTGTCTAAAGTCTAATCTCAAGATACGTGTTTGGCGGGACATATGAAGCACCTAAGTAGAAGGATGATGAAAAGAATATAACACAGGCCCAATCAATCACTTTCTGAGGGTTAATATGGTTGACAGTCCCATTCTTTGTGTAGGATCATATTATGTGTGATGAACATATTTACCTGAGATTTCATCTTCGGTACATGCACGCCATTTACCATCCTTGTCATAGTCACTGGTTAAAGCACACCATGGTGAACTCCAGTCCACTTTTGTACATGAATTGTACAATTTGCCTTTGTACTTGAAGGGAAACACATTTATTTGCAGGACTGGTAGTTCCTGCAGAATGAAAACAAATCAGTCAGTTTCTGTCCCACACTTTTTATTCCATAACCGACCAAAACATTTGATTTCATTCCCATTAAACTTAAGCCAAATTCTGCATGATCAGACAGGAGCTAAAAAAATAACTTAATCTTTTCAGATATGTACACAGGCTGATGACAGGAACTACCTCAAAGAAAGCAGGGTCATTTTCTGAATATCACATGCCTAATTTAAGTATTACATGTATATGAAGTGTGAAATGTCAATATGCGTCTACAGTCTAATCTCAAGATACGTGTTTGGCGGGACATATGAAGCACCTAAGTAGAAGGATGATGAAAACAATATAACATAGGCCCAATCAATCACTTTCTGAGGATTAATATGGTTGACAGTCCCATTCTCAGTGTAGGATCATATTATGTGGGATGAACATATTTACCTGAGATTTCATCTTTGGTACATGCACGCCATTTACCATCCTTGTCATAGTCACTGGTTAAAGCACACCATGGTGCGTTCCAGTCCACTTTTGTACATGAATTGTACAATTTTCCTTTGTACTTGAAGGGGAACACACATTTATTTGCAGGACTGGTAGTTCCTGCAGAATGAAAACAAATCAGTCAGTGTCTGTCCCACACTTTTTATTCCATAACCGACCAAAGTCATTTGATTTCATTCCCACTAAATTTAAATCGAATTCTGCATGATCAGACAGGAACCAGAAGCATAGCTTCATCGTTTCAGATATATACACAAACTGATGACAGGAACTACCTCAAAGAAAGCATGGGTCATTTTGTGAATATCACATGCCTAATTTAAGTATTTCATGTATATGAAGTGTGAAATGTCAATATGTGTCTAAAGTCTAATCTCAAGATACGTGTTTGGCGGGACATATGAAGCACCTAAGTAGAAGGATGATGAAAAGAATATAACACAGGCCCAATCAATCACTTTCTGTGGGTTAATGCGGTTGACAGTCCCATTCTTTGTGTAGGATCATATTATGTGGGATGAACATATTTACCTGAGATTTCATCTTCGGTACATGCACGCCATTTACCATCCTTGTCATAGTCACTGGTTAAAGCACACCATGGTGAACTTGAGTCCACTTTTGTACATGAATTGTACAATTTGCCTTTGTACTTGAAGGGGAACACACATTTATTTGCAGGACTGGTAGTTCCTGCAGAATGAAAACAAATCAGTCAGTGTCTGTCCCACACTTTTTATTCCATAACCGACCAAAAACATTTGATTTCACTCCCATTAAACTTAAGCCGAATTCTGCATGATCAGACAGGAGCTAAAAAAATAACTTAATCTTTTCAGATATGTACACAG
Source organism: Megalops atlanticus (assembly GCA_019176425.1). NCBI lineage: Eukaryota > Metazoa > Chordata > Actinopteri > Elopiformes > Megalopidae > Megalops > Megalops atlanticus. Next base: position 1,017,098 of record CM032880.1, on the reverse strand, counting down.
GCTGATGACAGGAACTACCTCAAAGAAAGCAGGGGTCATTTTCTGAATATCACATGCCTAATTTAAGTATTACATGTATATGAAGTGTGAAATGTCAATATGCGTCTACAGTCTAATCTCAAGATACGTGTTTGGCGGGACATATGAAGCACCTAAGTAGAAGGATGATGAAAACAATATAACATAGGCCCAATCAATCACTTTCTGAGGATTAATATGGTTGACATTCCCATTCTCAGTGTAGGATCATATTATGTGGGATGAACATATTTACCTGAGATTTCATCTTTGGTACATGCACGCCATTTACCATCCTTGTCATAGTCACTGGTTAAAGCACACCATGGTGCGTTCCAGTCCACTTTTGTACATGAATTGTACAATTTGCCTTTGTACTTGAAGGGGAACACACATTTATTTGCAGGACTGGTAGTTCCTGCAGAATGAAAACAAATCAGTCAGTGTCTGTCCCACACTTTTTATTCCATAACCGACCAAAAAAAATTGATTTCATTCCCATTAAATTTAAGCCGAATTCTGCATGATCAGACAGGAACTAAAAAAATAACTTAATCTTTTCAGATATGTACACAAGAGGATGACAGGAACTTCCTCAGAGAAAGCATGGGTCATTTTCTGAATATCACATACCTAATTTAAGTATTTCATGTATATGAAGTGTGAAATGTAAATATGCGTCTGACGTCTAATCTCAGGATACGTGTTTGGCTGGTCATATTAAGCACATAAGTAGAAGGATGATGAAAAGAATATAACATAGGCCCAATCAATCACTTTCTGCGGGTTAATGTGGTTGACAGTCCCATTCTCTGTGTAGGAACATATTATGTGGGATGAACATATTTACCTGAGATTTCATCTTTGGTACATGCACGCCATTTACCATCCTTGTCATAGTCACTGGTTAAAGCACACCATGGTGAACTTGAGTCCACTTTTGTACATGAATTGTACAATTTGCCTTTGTACTTGAAGGGGAACACACATTTATTTGCAGGACTGGTAGTTCCTGCAGAATGAAAACAAATCAGTCAGTGTCTGTCCCACACTTTTTATTCCATAACCGACCAAAGACATTTGATTTCATTCCCACTAAATTTAAGCCAAATTCTGCATGATCAGACAGGAACCACAAAAAATAACTTAATCTTTTCAGATATGTACACAGTCTGATGACAGGAACTTCCTTAAAGAAAGTATGGGTCAGTTTTTGAATATCACATGCCTAATTTAAGTATTTCATGTATATGAAGTGTGAAATGTCAATATGCGTCTAAAGTCTAATCTCAGGATACGTGTTTGGCTGGTAATATTAAGCACCTAAGTAGAAGGATGATGAAAACAATATAACATAGGCCCAATCAATCACTTTCTGAGGATTAATATGGTTGACAGTCCCATTCTCAGTGTAGGATCATATTATGTGGGATGAACATATTTACCTGAGATTTCATCTTTGGTACATGCACGCCATTTACCATCCTTATCATAGTCACTGGTTAAAGCACACCATGGTGCGTTCCAGTCCACTTTTGTACATGAATTGTACAATTTGCCTTTGTACTTGAAGGGGAACACACATTTATTTGCAGGACTGGTAGTTCCTGCAGAATGAAAACAAATCAATCTTTCTGTCCCACACTTTTTAGTCCATAACCAACCAAAGGCATTTGATTTCATTCCCACTAAATTCAAGCCAAATTCTGCATGATCAAAAAGGAACCACAAAAAATAACTTAATCTTTTCAGATATGTACACAGGCTGATGACAGGAACTACCTCAAAGAAAGCAGGGGTCATTTTCTGAATATCACATGCCTAATTTAAGTATTACATGTATATGAAGTGTGAAATGTCAATATGCGTCTACAGTCTAATCTCAAGATACGTGTTTGGCGGGACATATGAAGCACCTAAGTAGAAGGATGATGAAAACAATATAACATAGGCCCAATCAATCACTTTCTGAGGATTAATATGGTTGACATTCCCATTCTCAGTGTAGGATCATATTATGTGGGATGAACATATTTACCTGAGATTTCATCTTTGGTACATGCACGCCATTTACCATCCTTGTCATAGTCACTGGTTAAAGCACACCATGGTGCGTTCCAGTCCACTTTTGTACATGAATTGTACAATTTGCCTTTGTACTTGAAGGGGAACACACATTTATTTGCAGGACTGGTAGTTCCTGCAGAATGAAAACAAATCAGTCAGTGTCTGTCCCACACTTTTTATTCCATAACCGACCAAAAACATTTGATTTCACTTCCATTAAACTTAAGCCGAATTCTGCATGATCAGACAGGAGCTAAAAAAATAACTTAATCTTTTCAGATATGTACACAGGCTGATGACAGGAACTACCTCAAAGAAAGCAGGGGTCATTTTCTGAATATCACATGCCTAATTTAAGTATTACATGTATATGAAGTGTGAAATGTCAATATGCGTCTACAGTCTAATCTCAACATACGTGTTTGGCGGGACATATGAAGCACCTAAGTAGAAGGATGATGAAAACAATATAACATAGGCCCAATCAATCACTTTCTGAGGATTAATATGGTTGACAGTCCCATTCTCAGTGTAGGATCATATTATGTGGGATGAACATATTTACCTGAGATTTCATCTTTGGTACATGCACGCCATTTACCATCCTTGTCATAGTCACTGGTTAAAGCACACCATGGTGAACTTGAGTCCACTTTTGTACATGAATTGTACAATTTTCCTTTGTACTTGAAGGGGAACACACATTTATTTGCAGGACTGGTAGTTCCTGCAGAATGAAAACAAATCAGTCAGTGTCTGTCCCACACTTTTTATTCCATAACCGACCAAAGTCATTTGATTTCATTCCCACTAAATTTAAATCGAATTCTGCATGATCAGACAGGAACCAGAAGCATAGCTTCATCGTTTCAGATATATACACAAACTGATGACAGGAACTACCTCAAAGAAAGCATGGGTCATTTTCTGAATATCACATGCCTAATTTAAGTATTACATGTATATGAAGTGTGAAATGTCAATATGCGTCTACAGTCTAATCTCAACATAAGTGTTTGGCAGGACATATGAAGCACCTAAGTAGAAGGATGATGAAAACAATATAACATAGGCCCAATCAATCACTTTCTGAGGATTAATATGTTTGACAGTCCCATTCTCAGTGTAGGATCATATTATGTGGGATGAACATATTTACCTGAGATTTCATCTTTGGTACATGCACGCCATTTACCATCCTTGTCACAGTCACTGGTTAAAGCACACCATGGTGCGTTCCAGTCCACTTTTGTACATGAATTGTACAATTTGCCTTTGTACTTGAAGGGGAACACACATTTATTTGCAGGACTGGTAGTTCCTGCAGAATGAAAACAAATCAGTCAGTGTCTGTCCCACACTTTTTATTCCATAACCGACCAAAGTCATTTGATTTCATTCCCACTAAATTTAAATCAAATTCTGCATGATCAGACAGGAACCAGAAGCATAGCTTCATCGTTTCAGATATATACACAAGCTGATGACAGGAACTACCTCAAAGAAAGCATGGGTCATTTTATGAATATCACATGCCTAATTTAAGTATTTCATTTATGTGAAGTGTGAAATGTCAATATGCGTCTACAGTCTAATCTCAACATACGTGTTTGGCGGGACATATGAAGCACCTAAGTAGAAGGATGATGAAAAGAATATAACATAGGCCCAATCAATCACTTTCTGTGGGTTAATGCGGTTGACAGTCCCATTCTCTGTGTAGGATCATATTATGTGGGTTGAACATATTTACCTGAGATTTCATCTTCGGTACATGCACGCCATTTACCATCCTTGTCATAGTCACTGGTTAAAGCACACCATGGTGAACTTGAGTCCACTTTTGTACATGAATCATACAATTTCCCTTTGTACTTGAAGGGGAACACACATTTATTTGCAGGACTGGTAGTTCCTGCAGAATGAAAACAAATCAATCTGTCTGTCCCACACTTTTTAGTCCATAACCGACCAAAGACATTTGATTTCATTCCCACCAAATTTAAGCCGAATTCTGCATGATCAGACAGGAACTAAAAAAATAACTTAATCTTTTCAGATATGTACACAAGAGGATGACAGGAACTTCCTCAGAGAAAGCATGGGTCATTTTCTGAATATCACATGCCTAATTTAAGTATTTCATTTATATGAAGTGTGAAATTTCAATATGCGTCTGAAGTCTAATCTCAAGATACGTGTTTGGCGGGACATATGAAGCACCTAAGTAGAAGGATGATGAAAAGAATATAACATAGGCCCAATCAATCACTTTCTGTGGGTTAATGTGGTTGACAGTCCCATTCTCAGTGTAGGAACATATTATGTGGGATGAAGATATTTACCTGAGATTTCATCTTCGGTACATGCACGCCATTTACCATCCTTGTCATAGTCACTGGTTAAAGCGCACCATGGTGCACCTGAGTCCACTTTTGTACATGAATTGTACAATTTCCCTTTGTACTTGAAGGGGAACACACATTTATTTGCAGAACTGGTAGTTCCTGCAGAAAGAAAACAAATCAATCTGTCTGTCCCACACTTTTTAGTCCATAACCGACCAAAGACATTTGATTTCATTCCCACCAAATTTAAGCCAAATTCTGCATGATCAGACAGGAACTAAAAAGCATAGCTTCATCGTTTCAGATATATACACAAGCTGATGACAGGAACTTCCTCAGAGAAAGCATGGGTCATTTTCTGAATATCACATGCCTAATTTAAGTATTTCATTTATATGAAGTGTGAAATGTCAATATGCGTCTGAAGTGTAATCTCAGGATACGTGTTTGGCGGGACATATGAAGCACCTAAGTAGAAGGATGATGAAAAGAATATAACATAAGCCCAATCAATCACTTTCTGTGGGTTAATGTGGATGACAGTCCCATTCTTAGTGTAGGAACATATTATGTGGGATGAAGATATTTACCTGAGATTTCATCTTCTGAGATTTCAATTCTGCATGATCAGACAGGAACCAGAAGCATAGCTTCATCTTTTCAGATATATACACAAGCTGATGACAGCAACTATCTTAAAATAAACCTGGGTCATTTTCAGACTATCACATGCCTAATTTAAGTATGTCGTGTATAGGTAATGTAAAATGTCAATATGCTTTTGAAGTCTAATCTCGTAATACGTGATTGGCTGGATATAGGAAGCGCCTAAGTACAAGGCTGATGAAAAGAGTGTAACATAGGCACAACCAATCACTTTCTGTGGATGAATATATGCGACAGACTCATTCCCAGCGTATTATCATATTTTATGTGATGAACTTATTTACCTGAGATTTCATCTTCGGTACAATAACGCCATTTACCATTCCTGTCATAGTCACTGGTTAAAGCACACCATGGTGTACTTGAGTCCACCTTTGTACATGAATTGTACAATTTGCCTCTGTACTTGAAGGGGAACACACATTTATTTGTAGGACTGGTAGCTCCTGCAGAATGAAAACAAATCAGTCAGTGTCTGTCCCACACGTTTGATTCCATAACCGACCAAAGACATTTGATTTCATTCCCATTAAATTTAGCTCGAATTCTGAATAGTAAGACACAAGCTACAAAACTATCTTTCGGAGCACCTATAAGTAGTCATGGGTTATTTTCTGAAAGTTCTTTCCCTAATTAAAGTATTTTTTGTGTACCAAACTAAACATTTTGTCATTTTGTCTGCATGTTGACATTGGGTCAGTAGAGTGATGATCTCCCTATCATCCCCAGTCCTCCTTTTCCCTGCAATAGAGACAAATGAAATAATTCTGATTGAATCGCAGGATCAGGATCACTATTCATTTTAATCAGGGATTGATTTTGAAAAAATACTCATCATTTTTTTTTTTTTATATTTAATACTCACCTTTTTTGTAAAAATGAACAATTTTATCAGTGAGTTATCAAATAAAATATCAGGTCAGATTTTCCCCATGTCTGGTAGGTAAGAACCGGGATAGAGTAGACTTGCGGGCACTGCTGCCCTCCAGGTTACAGTAGCCCTGCTGTAGGTATATATCAGTCCAGAATGAGGAGGTGGATGCTGGCGGATTAGACCTACCCGCTATCTGTGTGTTGATGGCAGACAGGAGGAGAAGGAGAGGAAGACACAGCATCTGCATGTTGGATACACAGGTCTGGAGTTCCTTGCGTACTTATAATTGAAGTTACATGTTGACCTTATATAGTATCATCTCCATAGCCATCATCAAAGGGCTGCTGGTAAATCCGGGTTTGGCTGTCGGCCATCAGGATGTTTTCTTGGCAACAGAAACTCTGGTTGACGGAGGCAGAGCTGGCAGCTGAGGTGGGGTGAGCTGGCATTACCCCCAGCACTTTTCCCGCCACTTTGCTTTGATGAGGCGCACTGCATGTGTACTGCTGTGTTTAAATGAGCTACTGTTTCCCTCAAGCTGATCTTCACATCAGTGACAGCCAGCTGCATTGTGTGTAATTCCAAACCCTTTGCTCGCTGGGACCAGTGTTTTCACCTGCGAGTAGTGGACCTCTAACTAGTCGGAGTACATTTCTTCACAGAACCACGCCAAGCCCCCTGTGTCCGGCCGCTGGAACCTTCTACACCACTGTGACACCCGCTGGCGTCTGGAAGTCAGGGCAACCAACCTTCTCTTTCTGAACACGCTGAATGTCTGTGGTCTTACATCTCCACAAACAGTGATGGGGAGCGCACCATAGCTTAACAAACGCCATTTTTACCATTGTAGAAAGATGCCTGGTTATGAAGTGTAGTGGCCATGTATGCTTTGATATGTTTGCGCTCATTGCAAAACACTGCATAATAATTAAGATACAATACTAATATTTATCACTTGCCAACAAATTTGATGTTATTACACGCTATGTTTCCTCTATTGTATAACCAAGGAGTATCCAGTTGTTCAACAAACCATAAATGAACAAATATTGATGCTTCACCTGAATTTTTGGCTAAACATAGGCCTGCTCAGGAACAGCTAAACTTTTGTTTATTTTTTGGCTGTCAGCTGCCAAATGAGTAACTTAGTTTTCTCTTGGTCACATCAAATGTGTTTTAATGTTAAGAGAAAAGAGAATATCAGAAGCTGAGTGTTTTCAGCATAAAAATCATAATGAGTGTGATCGCTTTTACATCGTCAATATTGGTTAAATTCATGCTGTTCATGCTAACTGCATTAAACGCAAAAAATGAAATCCTCCTAAATTAAAGGAATGATACACTATCAGTGTTGTTTTCCTAATGTGGAATGAGAAGGGGAGCGTTGAAGCTTTGAGCTTGCAGTGTGGGAATCATAGTGCACTTTGCTACTTTTCTCACATTCAGGCTATCAGCTGTAGAGCCAATTTTAAACACTCACACTGTTTGTTGATGAGCTTTAAGACACAGGGCTACGTTGTGTGGAAGAGGCTGAGACAGAACCCCCAGCTGAACACACACAAATACACAATTGTGACACAAATACTGATCACAATCTGTGGGTTTGTGAATACAAGGCCTTCTGTCCAATTTCAGCAGTAAAATAATATTGTAGAAGCAAAACACTTTAAAATTCATTTTAAAAAATAGGTATCTTCTTTATGTTTTGCATATTATACATTGTGTTACAGCATCAGGAAAATCAGGCCATACCTATCTGAGTATGCTGCACAGCTCCATACCAGCCAACAGATCTAATGGTTTAATGTATTCATATCTATAGCAGCTAGATTGTACCTTGTCTGGCCAACTATTGAAACCTGGTCATGCAACACTTCTGATATTGTTGACTCCTTATATGGCTTTTTATATGGTACTCTGCCTCACTTGTAAGTCACTCTGGATAAAAGTGTCTGCCAAATGAATAAATGTAAATGTTATAAACATCCCCATGAGACTCTTTTAAACTCACAGTAGGGGATATTAGTGGATGTGACATGGATCCATGCATTGACATGCCCACAGGAGGCAATAAGACGTTGGAGAAATGCTTCTGCAATATCGCCAGCACACGCGAGGCCAGCCACAGCACCGGCTCAGTACCATCAGGTCATGGCATCATTCAGCTGGTGCCCAAATACAGGGAGAAGCTCAGAGCTGGAGTCATGGCAACGTCTCCATGCTAAAGAAGTGTTTCGCATGCACGGATAAATCATGACTACATGACATTATGAGAAACAGGGAGGCCAAGTTGTATGGGGGGGCAGCAGTGTAGCATAGTGGTAAAATGCGGGGCTCATAACTGAAGGGTTGGCAGTTCAATTCCCCACGGGGACACTGTTGCTGTACCCTTGAGCAAGATACGTAATCCAGAGCTGCCTCAGTAAATAAATGGATATACGCTTAAAGATAGTGACCTGTGTAAGTCACTCTGGCTAAGAGCATCTGCCATATGACAATAATGTAATATAACTTGAAAGTACATGCCAGCTGCCCACAATGTCAGGCAAAGACCACTATTTGTTTTCTTTTTACACAGACGCTTTCTGCAGAGCATTTTAGGTTTTATATGCAAAGCAGGGGTGTGGCGTAGTCTATGCAAAACAAAAACAAACTCAACAAAATCATCGGTCATACCAACAGGATTTTCTCCTCCCACTTTCCAAACTTCACAGAGAAACTCACACTAACCCTGGCAAGGAGGATCACAGATGACCCCGCTAACACTTTGATCTGGCAATATGCTTTGCTGCCCTCTGGCCATAGATATAAAGCAGCAGAGACAACAAAGGAAGAGAGCAGCAGACTTCCTCCTGCCCAGAGGCATCTAACTCACTGCACTTTCCCTCACATGATGGATGCATTACATTACTGCCATTTAGCAGATGCTCTTACCCAGAATGAATTACACAGGGCACAGTTTACTGTGTTATCCGTTTATAAAGCTGGACATTTGCTGGGGTAATTCTGGGTTAGGTACCTGGGTTAGGTGCTTGTTAGAGGGAGTGCAGGATTGTTGCATTGAGCAGTACTTTTTGAGAATTCAGTCAAGTCAGTCGGCTGAAGTCCGGGGCCAGGTAGAAAACCACAGTTCGCAGGATATCATTCCCCCTGTTACTGAGGAGGATAGAACAAGCACTATAGAGGGAGATGGAGGTAGTAGTGAGGTCAGTCTGCCAGGCAGGCAGAAGGGTGGAGGACTGAAGAATTAAGTGGCAAATGGGCAAATGAAAGGAAGGAATGGGAGACAGTCAACAGGGACTTGGCAGGGGTGTTAGAAAGGTTGAAAGGGACAGTGGAGACCGAGTTAGAGAAGATGATCTCATCTATCAGTATGGTGAGATAGATTTGGTGTCATGGAGAGAAAGGAGGTGCAGGTTCAGCAGCCAGTGAAATCTAGATGACAGAGAGAAATACAGAAGTTAGTGGAAGAGAGAAGACAGTTGAGAAAGCAGTGGAGGAAGGCTACAGATGAGAAGAAGGAGGAAATCAGAATGTTGCAGGAAGAGCTTGAAAGTCAGTTAGTAATATTAAGGGCAGAACACCTGAGGAGGAAGAAAAGGAAGAGGGAGTGAGCTAGGGTAGCATTTTGTAGAGATCCGTTTAGATTTGTTAAAGGAATGTTTTGCCAGGAAAGGAGTGGACAGCTTAAGGTTTGAAAGGGACAATTGGAGGAATATCTAAGGAGCACTTACAGGTACAGGAAAAAATATGGAAATGGGCCTCCCAGCAGCTATACCACCTCTAGGAGAGATAGAGCACAAGACAGATGGTAGGCCACAGAAGTGGAGGGAGGTGGAAGCAGTAGTAAGGCACGCAAAGGCTTCTTCAGCCCCAGGGCCGAACGGAGTCTCCTAATGGATACATACAGTGCGGGTTATGTGCTTAGATTTTTGTTGAGGCTCTTTAGAATAGTGTGGGAGAAGCAAGTAATACCAAGGGCTTCGCATAGAGCAGGGAATCTTCATTCCCAAGGAAAAAGAATCATCAGAACTAAGCCAGTTTAGGCCTATATGTCTCCTAAATGTGACACAAAGGTTGGCAGGTTATTTAGAAAGGAACAGGTTAATAGATACCACGGTGCAGAAGGTATCTAGTGGGTTTTGCAGGTTGTCCAGAACGCATGCCCTGCGGACTTAATGGGACACCACGGTGTCTTAAGCCTTCAGGTTGCTCTGGCTTGATCAGTCAGGTGCACAGCCATGAGGAGATAAGCACATAACCATGCTCACACCATCATCTCACATTATCATAAACACACTCCAGGATAGAGACACTCAGTCTACACAAATATGCTCAAGTGGATTTATTGCATAGCAAGCAATGCTGCATGGCGTTGTGGTTTTATCAGTGTAACCAATGGGAAAACAGCCCTCTTGTCTGAAGCAGCGAAGCAGCCAATCATCTGCATTTGACTTCTGTGAATTATGGTTATACAGCTGGCATCTTCATAATCTGTAAAACAGGCCACAGACATTCAGAAAGATGTAAATGTGAACAACTAAAACATTCTAAAATACACCATTACTTTTCAAATATCTGAATCCTGATAAGTCTGAGAATAGTGTTGTGAACTGGAGAAGAAACAGTAGAAATCAGAATGGGATATATGTAATAAAAAGACTGATATTTGCCATTCATACAATTATGAGTAAAAAAGGATTTTAAAGGTGAAGGTGTGAGGCAGTGAGATGTGTAGATGTGGTATTTCATGATGTTGAGCTGGTGAGAAGAGACAGATTTTACCTTGGTAGCTGTGTCTCTGTCACTTCTGCAGTTAAGGACCATGAATGCGGTAAACTCTCACACCTGAAATAAAGAGAGATGCATGTGAAGGCCACTAATAAAACTCTGCAGCCTCTGTCTGTTTCATTGTGCTGCGCTGGACACAAGGACAAATGCATTGCTGTTTATGTGCTCTATTCAATGCAATGAAGTGCCGAAAATTACAATTTACAGAAACACAAAACCGACTTTCACCTCAGAAGATGAAGCCTGAGTGTAAGAGGGGTAGGTGTGCTATGGGTTTTAAACTTTGCTTTCTCACTTTCTGTAAAACCTGAACCCTGCCTCTGAGTCACTGCCCTGCAAATGACAGTGTTTCCCCATCTGCCTTCTCCTCCATGGTTACTTCTTCACTCTCATGTATAGAATCTGTCTCAGCTATGTCTCTGTCTCTGCTGCTTTCTCTCTCTTGTCCTCCCTCTCATCTGCTCTTGATGTGCTTTTCCTCCTTTTTCCAGGCCTGTGTTTCTGTCTCCCCCTCAGTGCATTGCTGCGTGACACACTCTGTGCTGACAGAGCCAAACTACTGGCTGTGTAGCAGAAACGCGAAAACGCTCAGACCCCAGCGGGCCTCTCATCCTGTCACACTGCTCTCTGCCTTCACGCTCACTCTGTCATCATCTGAGGCATGCTCCTTTCACAAAGGAGTCCAGGAATCGTCCACTAAACCCTGCAGACTTTTCTCTCTCTTATCTTCCCTGCTTTCTCCAACCTCTCCCCTTCCCCCCTTTTCTCTCACTGCTGATGACTTTATCTGTTATTTTGGGGAGAAAGTTGCCAAAATCTGCAAGGCCTACAATCAACCCCACTACCCAGTCACCCTGCTCCAAGCCCTCCATTACCTCCCTTGTCCTATCCACATTCCCCCTGCTCACAAGCACAGAGACCCTGATAGAGACTCCTGATGTCTCATCACCCAGCTGCCTGTTCCTTAGATCCATTACCCTCTCCTCTTCACCACAAGATCTCACCTGAAGTTCTCCCATCTATGTCAGCAACTCCCTGGCTGTGTCCCCTCCGTCTTCAAGTGGGCTTATGTCTCACCTCTGCTCAAGAAACCAATATGGACTCTTCTGCTGCCCAAAACTACCACCCTGTCTCCCTCCTCCCCTTCCTCTCCAGAAGCCTTGAACATGCGGCTTTTAGTCGACTTTCACACTGTCTGACATAGAATAACCTGCATGACCCCAGTCAGTCTGGCTTGAAGGCTGGTCACTCCACTGAAATGGCTCTTCTTTCTGTCACTAATGCCCTTCCCTCTGCAAGGGCTGCCTCCCAGCCTGCTGTCCTCATTCCCCCGGACCTTCCTGCGGCCTCTGACACAGTAAATCACCCTGTCCTCCTGTCTTCCTTGGCGGTGAGGGGCATCTTGGGCACTGTTTTCAGCTGGCTTTTATTTGACCTCTCAGCGCACACCTCTCAGGTGTTCTGGAGATGCGCTGTATCAGCGCCTCAGAGCTTCTCTGCTGGAGTCCGTCAGGGTTCAGTACTTGGCCCCCTTCTTTTCTTCTTGTACACAAGATTATTTGACTCCATTTCCTCCCATGGCTCCTCATTGTTTAACGTATTGATTTGGTGTAATGGTTTGGTTGTAATAGTTTAAACGTAAAGGGTTGGTTGTAATAGTTTGGTTGTAATGCCTTAACGCACTCGGTAGCTTTACCTGCTAGTCGGTACCTTGCCTGGCCAACCTTTGGAACTTTGTCATGCGGTACTTCTAATATTGTTGACTCTGTATGGTTTTTCACTTGCGCTGTGTTGTACCTCACTTGTAAGTCGCTTTGGATAAACAAATAAATGTAAATGTAATGTTAATGTCCCCATATCACTGTTAGGTTGATGACACCCAACTGTTCCTTTCCTTTCCCTCGTCTGATACCCGCGTTTCTTCGTGCATCTCACATTGCCCAGCTGAAGTCTCATTGTGTATGGCTAACCATCGCCTGACACTCAATTGAGCCAAGACTGACCAACCTGTATATTCCAGCCAGGTCTTCACCATGGAAAGATCTGACCATCACCATGGAAAACACCTCAGTGTCAGCCTCCTGGGCCGTTAAGACCCTTGGAGTGACACTTGATAGTGATCTGACACACACGGACCACACAGCAACAGTCAGCAGGACCTGCAGATTCAGATCAGAAGAATTTGACCCCTCCTCACCACCAACCTCTGGCCCTGGTTCTCCCCGCCAGACTACTGCTGCTCCCTCCTTGCTGCCCTCCCTACACGTGCGATTAAACCCCTGCAGCTTCTGCAGAATGCTGCTGCTTGACTGGTCCACAGTGTCTTCAAAATCTCCTATGACTCACCCATCCTGATCCACCTTCACTGGCTACTGCTAACAGCTTGTACCTGCTTTAAATCGCTGGTGTTAGCCTACTGAGCAGTGAGGGGAATGGCTCCCTCTTATCTTCAGTGAACTGTCCAGCCCTCCACACCGGCTCAGCTTCTTCAGGACACCTGGCTGTCCCCCCCTGTCGTACCCTCGCATCCCGGTCATGCCCACTGTCTGTCCTGGCCCCTATGTTGTAGAACAAGCTTCTCGTTTTGGTCAGAACAGCTGAAACACTGGCCATACTTTGCCACAGACTGAAGACCCACCTCTTCAGACTACACCTCAACCCGCCTGTCCAAGCACAATCTTTTGTCCCTTTTATGTGCAATTATATAGGTGGAAGTGTACATTACATCATTTAGCAGTGTATTTCAGAGTTTTATGTAATTGGGTGGAGGTTAGTTTGCCTGTGGGGTGTATGTGTTGGCATTATATTTGGAATGGTATAGTCCTGAACTCATGCATATTGCATGGCACATTATTAAACGCACTGTGTAAATTGTTATAGATAAGAGCATCTGTTAAGTGACAACGATGAAATGTAAAGTTCATCATATCTTATTGGGCTAAAGACCCGGGTACCCAACTAAGGGGATCAATCACAATCTAGTCTAGCTCTAGGGGATGATATCACCTTCTGTGACAGCATTTCATGGACTACTGAGTTCCAGTACAATCTCCCCCACTAAGTTTTGGATTTGTTGCATGGGGGGGTATTATTGGGGAGGCAGGAAAAAGAATGTTACCTGGGCAAAGGTTATAATCAGGGAGGGGCACTATATTACCTGAGGGGCAGTGTTTATTACCTGAGCTAGTGCAGTAAGCCCATCCATGGTCTGGATCCTGGTCATAGTTGCTGGTAGTGGCGCACCAGGGAGCCCCAGGGAAATGGCCTGCAGTGGTGCACTCTGTGTGCATCTTCCCACGGTAAATAAAAGGAAAGACACACGCGTCTGCCGAACAAACAGAGGGCGCTGTGACCAAGTTCAAACACAACTAGCAACACACACATCAAAAACACTACAGTGAAAGAAAAGGAATAGAGAACAATCTTAAACAGCAGGGAAAACTGAAATGATTGGTTCTGTTCTCCGTGCCTGATCAGGTTTCAAATAAGATTTTGTAATGTTTTGTTGTGGCTGGAAGGCAAAAGTTGGTTTGATTGACTTTTTTCATATGCAATAAATATAGATACTCACCTCCATGGAAGAAACCTAAATCAAGTTATTAAAAAAAGATAAATTTTAGCTGTCAGAGTGAATACAATACAGTACTAAAACATATTTATCTGAACCATTACATTTATTTTTTTTAATATGTTTATATATATGTATATACTTGTTACGGCACAGACGAGGGACCCAAAAGCAGACCACGCACGATCAGGGTAAAGTGCGTCTTTATTTGAATCGGCAGGCAGAGTTCGAGAGCCGGGAACAGACAGGGTCAGCAACGGGTAAGCAGTCCGTGGGAAAAACCAGGGCGAAGTCAGGAACAGGCAGAGTCAGGAACCAGGAGACAGTCCGAGGGAAATTCCGGGAGCGAAGTCGGGCAGAAGCGGAGTCAGGCACGAGGCACGCAGACGAACAAGCAGACAGGGCAAAAACGGCAGGCAGAAAAACCAGGTCGGGGCACAAGCGAGATCGAAAGGCACAGAAAGCAAGTCAGGAAACAAAACGCGGGGACGAAACAGGTCAAGAATAACACTGCTACAAACTAGCAACGAGACAGGAACAGGCAGGGCATAAATAGGGCAGAGCAGACGAGGTGATGGGGAACAGGTGAGCTGGCAGGCAGGTGGTGGCGATGAAGCAATGAGGCAGGCGGGGACAGGGGCGGGGCTAGAACACAAGGAAAACAAAAGCACATGGACAGGGGAAGAAAACAAACGCACAGCTAGGGGGCCGGGGCACTGACACTTATATATAAGTAGAAGGCCTTTGAAAGGAGTATTATGTCCAACAAAATAATTTCCCTGGGTTAACGTATTTGACAGACCCATTCCCAGTGTTCTATCATATATGTGATGAGCATATTTACCTGTGGTGCGATCTCCAATACAGTAGCCCCAGAGACGGTCTTGGTCATAGTCACTGGTTACAGAGCACCATGGCCTGTGTTTACTTGAGTCCACTGATGTACATGAATAGTACACTGTGCCTTTGTACTTGAAGGGGAACACACAAATATTTACATCAATGTCGTTTTCTGCAGAAAGAAAACAAACCAGTCAGCGTGTGTCCCACAGTTTTTATTCCATAATGACTCAGATAAAAATGTACAACAGATAAAAGTGTATGTAAATCACTCCTCAATAAAGGAGAAATGAGTCAGAGACCAAACTAAACTTTTTGCATTTCTCTGCATGTTTCTATTGACAGTAACTCTGTGACTCAGTAAAGTGATGTACTCACTTGTAGCCTCAGTCCTCCAGTTACCTGCAGTAATGAAGAATAAAATCAGTGAGAAAGTATCTCAGGATCTGCAGTGACACTATACATTTTAATCAGGGAGTGATCTATGAATAAGGGGGGCAATTTATTAATCATCCTGAAGCTTTTTGTGTTTCTTCAAATATCACCCACTAACAGCTGATTTACTTAAACTAGCTCTGACTTCATGGACATCTTGTTAAATGATCAATTTGCCTGATTGTGGCCAAAATGTGGTAGCATGCCATTCGTCTCATACATAAAGTCTTGATCCAAAACATGGTAACAAAGTTATCTGAATTATGAAATTAAGAAAATCTGCCTCTACATTCACAGCAACATGAAGCACTGTTTTATAAAGAGGAAATTACATTAACTGAGAGCTTGGAGCTTAGTATGTTCAGTACTGAAGAACCAGGGTAGAGTAGCCCTGCTGGCTCTACATGTCAGTCCAGAATAAGGAGATGGATGCTGGTAGATTAGACCTACCTGTTAACTGTGTGTTGCTGGCAGGCAGAAGGAGAAGGAGAAGGAGAGGGAGACACAGCAGCTGCATGTTGGATAGGCAGGTCTGGTGTTCCTCACCTACAATCACAAAAAGCCTGCAGTGAAAGCAGTCCCAGAGTTTCAGATACAACTTCCATGATCACCCTTTATAGTGTCTGTTCCATTGTAGGGTTGTTTGTAAATCCGGGTTTGTCTGTGTCATCAGGATGTTTCCTTGGTAATCCTCACGGATGTCGGGCTGTAAACAGCAGGTGTCCTCCATGAACACCCAGGACTAATTTATAGGGCTGTCAAAATAGTCCAGCAATGGTCCTAGAGGGTAATAAGCATAGCTTGGTTTTCTGCGGTGTGCCATTTATGTTTTTCAAGCAAAGCCGTAAACCTCATTTCAGAGCAAATCCATTGATCTCTTCAAATACAACAGCCACTGACCTAGCACCCCTATCTTCCATGGAAGATATCACACTGATGCTGGCAGATCCAGCAACCATCTCTCCCCAGTAGGAATATTTATTCACTGGGAATATTATCTGACAGTATGCCATATGGTGTATGACAGTTACCATATGGTGTATGAATATCAGGCAAGTTACACCAGCCTAGTGAGAGATTTGGATAATGAGAAAAATATTAAGTTTAGAGACAAATATAGTTTTGCTTACAGTGGATGCTTTTAGTTTGAAATGTCATTGATTCTGATTATCTGATATTACATTATTTAGCAGACGCTCTTACCCAGAGCAACTTACATAGGTTACAGGTCTTTACAATGTTATCCATTTATACAGCTGGATATTTACTGAGGCAATTGTGGGTTAAGTACCTTGCCCAAGGGTACAGCAGCAGTGTCCCAGCGGGGATTAAACCAACAACCTTTCAGTTACAAGTCCTGCTCCTTAACCACTATGCTACACTGCCGCCCCACATACAGTATACGAGATACATATGACATATGGCACTCTTTAGTCATGGGTTTGGGGCTTGTGGCTTTCTGCAGACTAATACATCCCTTCTGGTTTGAAATGTTTGTGTGTCATGCACTGCAGGTCTGCTCGTGGGGAGGTGTACAGACATCAGAATAACCTGCTGCAGACAGGTTCTCTTGCTTTACTCTTATAACACATGGAGAACCGAGAGCAGCTCTCTTTAAACCTTTTACACCCACAGCAGTGACCTGCACACTGTGGAGACCAGGCCCGCGCTGATGGTGTGCACTTGCGTCTGCGCCCTCCGTAAGCGTTTTTCACTCCGAGCAGCAGACAGTGCGTCGGGCCCTTGTCTGTTAAACGATGGTGCCACAAATGTCTTTGTCATGGTTGCACAAAATGCCCACCTTTCATATATAAATATACTAATAAAAAAATTCCCTGTTTGCATTTAAAATTAATTATTTGATTAACTCATTGCAAAACATACGCATAACAAGTGAAAGTATCAACAGAATCACATAATTTTTACAGAACTGATGTTCAATAAAATTGGGCGGAGGATGAGGGCCTCCAGGTTGTCAGCCCTCATCTTAATGGACCCGTTTTCCGCATTTGACACCGGGAGCCACCAGATCCTCCTGTCCACCCTCACTGAACTGGGCATCACCGGCACAGCACTCCTGTGGCACTATCCTGGAGGGGAGGGGAGTCCAAGCCTCACCTGCTAACCACTGGGGTACCTCAGGGATCGGTGCTTGGCCCCCTCCTCTTCTCTCTACACAACCACACTGGGCCTGTGTCAGGGCTCGGGCAAGGACTCAGTCGCAGACCAACGAATGCTAGCAGAATAATTACAAGTCTGAAAGGCAGGAATCGTAACCGCAAAAATCCAGGCAGGGTCAAAAACCAGAAAGGCAGTCTGAGGGGCAAAATCCAGGAACGGGTAACGGAGCAGGCAGGGTCAGACACCGGGCAGGCAGAGGTATAGGCAAACAGGGCAGAAACGGCATGCAAAAAACAGGTGGAAAAAACAGGCAGGTCAAAAACGGGGAAAAGCAGCAAATACAAAGCACGAAACAAAAGGCGGGGACGAAACAGGCAAACGCAACCAAGACGAACTGGCAACAGAACAGGGAAGCACAGGGAAGATATAGGGCAGGGCTGATAACGGGAATGGGAAACAGGTGCGCAGGCAGGCAGGTGAAGTCAATGAGGGAAACAGGCGGGCGGAGACCGGGCGGGGAGCGGGGCAGGGCTAGAACACAAGAAAAACAAAAGCACATGGACAGAAAAAACAAAAACACAACAGCTAGGGGGCGGGAGTACTGACAGCCTGATCATTCAGGCGCATGGCTTCTCCTGCCACTGCTATGCCGATGACACCCAGCTCTACCTCTTGTTCCAACCTAATGACTACACAGACATCTCAGACATCTCAGCCTGGATGAAGGAGTGCCACCTCCAACTCAACATATCCAAGACTGAGCTCCTAGTGATCCCAGCTAGCTTATCTATCCAGCACAACATCACTGTTCAGCTAGGTTCAAGGACACTAACTCAGTCCAAATCTGCAAGGAACCTGGGGGTATTGATAGATGATTAGCTAAACTTTACTGACCACATCGCTACAACAACCAGATCATGCAGATTTGCGCTGTACAACATCAGGAAAATCAGGCCCTACCTATCTGAGTATGCAGCGCAGCTCCTTGTCCAGGTTCTGGTCATCTCAAGACCAGACTACTGCAATGCTCTCTTGGCTGGCCTACCTGCATGCACCAGTAGGCCTCTGCAGTTGATACAGAACGCAGATGCACGTCTAGTTTTCAACCAGCCAAAAAGGGATCATGTTACACTTCTCTTGATCTCACTCCACTGGGTCCCTGTACATGCCCGCATCATGTTCAAGGCCTTAATGCTTGCGTACAGGGCAACCAACAAAACTGCACCTACCTACCTGAACTCACTGCTGCAACTCTATGTTCCCTCCCGACCGCTACGTTCTGCTACCGAACGGCGTCTGGTGGTCCCGTCGCATCGCGGCGTAAAATCACTATCCAGAACTTTCTCCGCCGTTGTCCCCCGATGGTGGAATGTACTTCCACCCTTCATCCGTTCTGCCGAGTGCTTTTCTGTCTTCAAGAAACATCTGAAGACACAGCTCTTCCGCTCTCACCTGAGCATCTGAAACACTACCCCCTAAAAGAACTTCTCGTGTCTCAAGCTGTCTCCTGCTAAACTATAAAATAAATTATATTACAAAAACGTAATCTAATGGTTTAACGCACTCATTAGCTTCACCTGCTAGTTTGTACCTTGCCTGGCCAACCATTGAAACCTGGCCATGCAGTGCTTCTAATATCGTTAACTCTGTATGGTTTTTCGCTTGTGTTGTACTGTACCTCACTTGTAACTCGCTTTGGATAAAAGCTAAATTAATGTAAATGTAAAAACAAAACACATTCAACATTGCGGGTTGATATGAAGTGGGTGATCGTCATGTTCACATTAATCTGCGACGGAAGGACATTGGTTTCATCTTCATTCCGCAAATGTGGCAATTCCAACGAGCTACATGTAAGGCGTGGCGGAGAAATTACTCTATGTAGATAACACATTTTTTAAATTCTTCATTTGTGGCACTTGTAAAAAAAACCCGTCAAGACCCAATGATGGGATCGTATGTGTTTATTGTTCGCTAAAAGCTTCAGAGTCTTTATACGGTCATACATCCAGTTTTTGGATGAGCATTTTGCAATAATCTTAAATCAGGGTTTCACGCACTAACGTCTTTTGTCCTGTAATTCATACCGCGCCCGTTGTCTCCGCTAGATGGTGCACATTAACCGTACATTGACCGTATGTACCTATCAGTGTGAGGTACTTCGCCGTCTGAAGGAATGTTCCGCCCCAGTCTCAAACCTGAGCTCAGTGGAATAAGTGGATTCTAAAATTTCCATTTAACACTGTTGTGCTATTTGACTAAATACAGACTTCCGATCAGGACCTGAGTTGTTCAGTTAATCTCAGAATTTCACGTCATTCATCTCTGTCATGCGTAAAGTCTTGTTCAATGCAGTTTCGTAGTTATAAAGACATTTTTATTCGATGTTCATGAACTGTTTTCTGTATATGCCGATTTGCTGTTGGCGTTCACATGTTGCAATTGTGTGGTATGCCAAGACGAATACAATCTGCATAAAGATCAAATGAAAATTGTTACATGGATTTAGCGTACTGTTTCCGCTTTTGAGGATATGTTTGATATTGCAACAATGAACAGTCTTTCGACAGGGCAGAAAGTGCAAATATTTACGCAGATATTGATCTAGGCGTGTGGACTTGACATTGACAGTTTGGCTCAGTTTTGCGTCACTGCTGAAGCTCTAAGCGTTCTGAATTTTGCTTGCTTGGTATAAACATCCCTGAGGAGCAGAAACAGCACCAGAACCTCCTCTTAGTAAACAAGAACCTCCTTGACAAGGAAGAACACAAAGATCTCAGAGTGGCAGGAATGCAGATGCTGAATATCTGGTAATAATATAGAACATCTGTGGTGTGAGCGTTGCAATGACGTAACTGCCCTCGAAACTTTAATCCTCATACCAGATGAAACGCGTGCCTTTGAGGGAGGCAGCAGAGTGAATCTTGTGCATTTTTACATTGTATTCCATTATTTTGTCATTTAGCAGATGCTCACATCGCAGAGCAACTTACACAGGTTACATTTTTACATGTTATTGATTAATACAGCTGGATATTTGCTGAGGTAATTCTGAGTTACATACCCTTCCCAAGGGTACAGCAGCAGTGTCCCAGTGGGGAATCAAACCAGCAACCTTTCAGTTACACACCCAGCTCCTTACCACTCTGCCAAGCCCCCACCATGTTTAATGTCTCAGACTGAGTCTGTGATGGAGGCATGCGGGTGGGACATGGAGAATGAGCAGATCCACCAGCCCTATCTCTGGAAACTGATTACACATCATCACCGGGAGTTCGAAGCTGCCAGTTTTATCTCCAGCCTGGCACAATCCACACCACACAGACACAGCCTGGGTCCTGTCCTGCCATCTCTCCTGAAGCTCCACATGGAGACTCCATGCTGGAGACTCAGGCATGACCCCCCAGGCTCTCCAGAATGTGGTCCCTCCCTGATCATGGGAGGGTATAGGACACTTTTCCCCAACTGAGCCTCTGCCCCTGACTCCAGCTGAACTGCCTCAACAAACTGATGAAAAAAGCATTCCCAGAATTGGAGATCTACTGTCAAATACAGGAATTCTGAAAAATATATTTGGATCATTTCATAAGAAAGTGTTTGGGAATTAGTGTGAGGTTGTAAAATTTGTGGGGAAAATCTTAAACAGTTGTATTGCACTCTGGTGAGGATGCATGATTTCTGAGCAATCTAATGAATGTAGTGTAGTGTAATGTAATGGGGGTGGGGATGGGGGTGAGGGCGGGGGTTTGGCTCTAGCCCTCAAGTGAGATTGTGGAGGAAAATAACAAGCTTAATTATACGCATTCGTCACTGGAGACAAGCGCAGGGATTAATAAAGACTGCTTCCCGTATGCATTTACCCCGAGGTGTAAGAGGAGAACGCGTTATATCACATGCTAATTCTCTCAGGCTAGGCTGGTTTCATGCGCGTGTTGTTTACGGTGTATTTCCACTGAAGCGCGTGCGTACCTGAATACAGACGTGGGAGCTGCATTAAAGCAGCGGACATAAGCAGTGTATCCCCCCCGCCCCAAACCCCCCAACCCACCAAACTGCCAGCCAAACCGCATGGACTCCGAAGTAAAGGGGGACAGTCCTGCACTCGATTCTGAAGCCAGTGTGACGATCAGTTACGGCCGAACAGCGTCTGCTTGCGAGCGCGTGGCACCCGATTGTGTTTTTTAAAATTGCATGATTCATGAAACGAGCGGAGCCGCGGAGTTAAACGCAACTGACCTCCGGCTTCAGTTCATTCTTTTTTGCTGCCACGCCATTCTGTTGAAAGGCTTTCCGTGTTTACTTCTAAAACTAAATTCTCAGTGCACGGCGGAGCCTCTCGTAAGGCGTGAATCTGAGCGTTCAGACTGAGTTTGGAGCTATTAAAATAGGATTACACATGCACCCCAACGCAATTTCTGTTCGTTGAACTTTTCGCGCTAATGTGTCGGAAGTATTGGCCCTGCAGGTGAAACGTGCGATTCACAGAGACGCTGCCGCAGCGGCCGGCTTCCCTCCGGGCGCGTTGACGGCTTTAAAATGCAGCGGAATTGTGCCTGCTTATGTAAACGTAACGAGCGTTTTTTTCTGAGACTCACACGGCGGAGCTGAGAAGCGCACCCAGTGCGATACAGAGATGCCCCATGTTCAGTTACAATACCAAACCAAAAAAACACAGCGAAGTTTCTGCGTGAATGACAAACAATAAACCAGCACGCACTCCTGACTGTTCTTTTAGCTATGTCCGTAGTGGGTGAATGTAACAACTGATTCATTCTGACAGGGACAGCACACGACATTAACACATGTCAGAAACTTTTATATTTTATGATTTCAGTGTTATGGTATTTGTGATATTTCCATGGATCATTTCTGTGCTGTTGTCCCTCTAACCTCTCTTCTGTTCACAAATGCAGAGTCCTCCCTCAGCTAAGGTGACACCTGCACAACAGGTGTCAGGTCGGCGTCACCAGGTGATGGATGTTCCTTAGTGCAGCCCCACCTCCCCATGCAGTGTTCAAACAGGGATTATGGGAAACAAAGAGACTTTTCAGATGTGATATTAAACATCATGGTAGAGTGTGACATAGAGGCCAATGCCCTCTGGGGAATCAAGCAACAGGTGGAACAAACAGCAGGTTCACAGTTTCAGGTATCACACGGGAAATCGCCCTGGACACTGTGCCTTTACCACAGTATCTCATTGCTGATCGTGGTTTCACACCCAGATGAGGAGGAAACACCTGGGCATCATCCTTCAGGAAGCCCATGCATGACATTACACTACACTACTGCATTACATTATGACATTACATTACATTACACTGTGTTTACTGTCATTCAGCAGACACTCTTATCCAGAGGTACTTACATAGGTAACAGCTTTACACGTTATAAAGTTATACATCTGGATATTTACTGAGGCAAATCTGGGTTAATTACCTTGCCCAAGGGTACAACAGCAGTGCCTCAGCAGGGAATTAAATCTGCAACCTTTCGGTTATGAGCCCTGCTCCTGACCACACCACACTGCAGCCCAGAGGCCCAATGCCCTGGTATTTTTCCTACAGAGGAGACCATGAGAGTAGGTGTGTGGTGTCAGGCCTCTCATTATGAGCTTGCTTCACACGACAGCAAAGATGGATCTCTAATTCGCTCTGACACACAGTCAGCACGCCTCCCTGTGCGCTCAGTGTTGCAGTGATGATCATACTGTTACCAATCCCATAAATCTCCTCTGACAGAGGCTGGCAGACTTCAAATCAAAGGAGGGAGCTGCTGTTCCACTCTCCTGTCTTTGCTAGGCTGGCCCTCCACAGGGTTGGCTCTCATGGTCACACACTGAGGGAATAACCTTAATAAGCTCATAAAAAATCATGAGGCATGTGGCACAACTGTGTGGCTCACAGAGTTTGTTTAAAAAATGACACATACAGGCCCTGTGTGTTCTTCAAACCTGAGAATGCCAGTAACATTTCTGCATTTAGAGAATAATCAGCCTAAAAAGACAGAAAAGCCACACACTACAATACCCAACTGGTGCCAGCCTTTGACCCTTGACCGCTTACATCAATATCCAAAGTATAATTTGATCAGCAAGAGGTCACTTTAAAGAGCACATGTTTTCTGAACATAATGCAGTTGATGTTAGCACAATTTTTCTCTTAAAAACAGTTCATTCACATTCAGTGCAGGTTCTCTTAATTTTATTGGAGAAGGAATAGATCGATAGAAATATGTTTTGAGCTGCAAGCTTTCAAGCAGGACTGTGGACGCATAATTTCTTCCTTTTCATGGAATTGATTTTTGTGTCTCCCAGCGAGCTTCCTTAAATCACATTATGGAAGGTTCTATCTGCCTCGTCTGTCGGAATCATATTATCAGTGATCAGCATTCCGGTGGCATGAGCTGAGTGCCGTTCGCAAACACACATTGACAAGATTTCTGTGGAGACAAACATGTGTCTTAGACCTCTGGAGCCGAATTTAAGAGAATGTGGTACTATTTATGCAACAAAAGATGGAGAGGCTGAATTTTTGTAATGCGCTCTGCCGGGCGCTGTGTAGCACTCGCTTTGTGACTAGTGTTACAGTATGTCAGATCTGTCTCATGGTTGAAGGAACAGACCAATGCATACATGCAGTTTTATTGGTAGGTCCCATGTTTTTTAATGGGATTGTTTCCGCCTTATACTGTGAATGTAGCATTTGCAATGCCTTTTAACATCAGCCACATAATGCACCAAAACCATTGCCAAGAACATAATTATAACAACTTACAACAGCTGGTTTTTATCAGACATGATATTATCTAACATGATGTTTATTGTTATGAGCTGGTGACAGTGTTTATATATGGTTATTGACATTATCTTGAACTGATAACAGTGCTATGAATGCTTCATACAAAGATTAATTAGGTGAAACGTTACCAGAATTTCATGGTAGCAGTAAAGAAATAAATACAAAGAGATAAAAGGCAAGAGGCAGACATCTCAAGTGGAAACATCTCTCCATCACCTGGAGTCTCCCAGCTGTTACTCTGCGTTTCTGGCTTGTTGGGACTGCATGTGCGTTCCTCCCCAGGGCAGGAGAGCTGAGCTGTTCTACCGAGACACACATGCCTGCAACACTCGCACTGTAAACACACACTGACTGTTTATGATTTAGACTGTTCAAGCTTTAAACCACAACCATTAAAAGCTGAAACCACAATCAGCTGTTCTAGGTTTAATCTGTTACTAACAGCTGTAGCAGAAATGAGCAGGTACAGTTAAGGACATATGTAAAAAGCAGATTATTTCTCGTGTTTTTGCAGCCTGTTTATTCCCAAACTTATGCCTGTCCAATAAACTGAGTAGGACTGAGCTCAGAAAGACTAATGCCATTTAACCAGCATGGAATCTGATTTTACAAATGTGTTAGAAAACATGGCTTCAGGGAGACTGCACATGTGCTGCTATGCAGATGCTGTAGGATACATACAATGTGAAAAAAGCACACCTATGAAAGTATAAATTAACGCTGCTGTTAGCAGTGAATTCAAACATAATGAAATAAACATATTTCTTATTTTTTAAATCCCTTAGGTTACCGTAAATTAATAGGCATTATTCTTTGCAGCAGTGAACTGAGACCCATGGGGCAACACACCGCTAACATATGACAGGCGCGTGAAATTCTCACCTGAGCACCAGCCTCATTTGCATGTGATGCATCAGACGTGTAAACGTGGGAATGCTGGGGACTCCTGTCCCGCATGATCGTTTCACACATGCAATGTTTTACATGCTACACCAGATGCAACTTCAGCCTGTTTATGGCTGGCCATCTGGGGACATCTGTCATGAACAGCCATTGTCTCTGAGATTTTGGGGTTTGGGATTTAGGAGGCACATTACTGATCATTCTGCAACACAAGCGCAAAGAGACCTCAGTCTTGTGGAGACTGTTATTACACTTACAATTTTTATTCTGTTTGATCTGCTTGGCTCTTGCTTAGCATGAGGCAAAACACTGCAACTGAGCAACTCTGCTTGGCTGATGTTTTCTGGTGAACGTTTGAAAATGAGCGGCAGTGTAGCATAGTGGTTACAGAGCAGGACTTGTGACCAAAAGGTTGCCGTTGTACCCTCGGGCAAGGCAAACTGCTGTTGTACCCTCAGGCAAGGTACTTAACCCCAAATTGCCTAAATATCCAGCTGTATAAATGGATAACATTGTAACTGATGTAAGCTGCTCTGGATAAGAGCATCTGCTAAATGCCAGTAATGTATGTAATGAAAATATCTTTCTATTAACCATCATGTGAGTGTGATTTTTTTTTTTTTATTCTGTACAATACAGTATGTGGCATCCTATGGTATGTGTGAGATAACAGTCACTTTATTCTGTCAGTAGTCAGGCACCACACAGCTGTAGCTTGTGTCAGTACGGCAGTAAAATGGTTTGTTAGTTATCATCCATCTTTCGAGTAATCTAACGGCACCTATGTAATAGCACTGCAGTGAAATAGCTTTCACAAAGCCGTACCCTGCAAACAAATCTGCTGGTGACATGTTAAATCAATTTAAAAAGCTGCAGGCAATTAAAAGCACCACCAAAATAATACTAACATTGGCTGAGGTGTGATGTCGGCTGTTAGCACCTTCATCCACACAGGCCCATTTGCCCTGACGGATTAGCAGACTGGCATTTTACATATCATATTTGCTTAATGTGTTTAAAGGGTAATTCATCCAGACGCAAGCAGTAAATGAGTCAGCTGCCATTTGAGATGGGACAGATATGAATAAAGCTGTCGTCAGCTGACACACTGAGCTTGCTCAGGTGGCCTAATTCATTTACCCACAATGCACTTCACCCACACAGCTGCTGCCTCTGCACGTCTGAAGGTCACTTGTAGTGATACATCAGATCCTGTTTACTACCGAGGATAAATAACAATTATAGGAGCTTTGATTTATTTAAGAAACCCTCCCACCCCATCTCCCTTCTCCATAAATGTTGGAAGTTTTATGGTTCCTTTAAAGAGCTGGAGGGGATGCACACCTCTTAGAGAGAAAAAACAGAAAGCCTTAATGTAACAGGACTGTCTGTCCAATCAATCAAATAAATTTCACATAGCGCGCTTAACAAAGTCATTATCCCAAAGAGCATTTGATATATACAATTAGCATAGCTTATACATCATAGCTAACATCAGATATAAACATTGTCAAGTTGTTTATATCTGACAAGTCATGCCACCTTGAAGTTAAAAGAATATCAACAATGTTTTTTGTGGCAGAAAATATGCAAACCAAAGTGACTTTAATAGCATCAATGAGATTCAGTAAATGCAACCTTTTTTGAGACACTTGGTCTAATGGAACACCTTACTGCTCCATTGTAAGACAGCAAACCAACATAAACACACATACACACACGTGCATGTGTGCACGCACACACACACATACACACACACACACTTGCGCGTGCACAGGTGTATAGTAGGATATTGATGACCTGCTGATTATTGTCACTGACAGCTTGTCCATCAGCAGCAGGAAGCAGAGACAGGTGTCTCATTCTGCATGCTAATGCCACGTGTCTCACCTGACACTGCCGAAAGCATGGATTAGTGTCTGCTAAAGGGGATAAATAATGCAGGAGGTGCGTTGTGGGCTCTACTGTGGTCGGCACGGTCCTGCCGTGTGGCTCTTTATCTCTGTTCACCTCCCCATCATCACCTAATCACTGTACACACACACACACACACACACACACACACACACACACACACACACACACACACACACAGGCACACGCACAGACACATACACACAGGCGCACACACACATGCAGTATATGTGTGTAAAAACAAGTTAACTTTCTGTGATCTGACTACTCAGGAAAAAAACAGGTTAAAAATATGTCAAATGCTTCAGGACCTACAGTAACAGCTATGAAGAATGCTCATTATATACTCTATGCCCATGGATGCACACACAGGGACTCTATATTTGCATATGTTAGCATATTCCCTGTAGACACGTCTTGACTCATCTGATGTGCAGTGTACTGCAATCTTAGTGGTTCAGTTGTCAGCTTTTGCCAATGCAGAGATACGTGTCACTAACAATAAAGCTGTCACTCAGTTCTCTCATTACAGTCATTTTTATGAGTATTTCTGTCTCGATAGAATATTCCTAGCGGCAGGAAACAAATTAACCAAAGTCAATT
Source organism: Megalops atlanticus (assembly GCA_019176425.1). NCBI lineage: Eukaryota > Metazoa > Chordata > Actinopteri > Elopiformes > Megalopidae > Megalops > Megalops atlanticus. The sequence goes on along the minus strand of CM032880.1, from coordinate 989,150 downwards.
TTGTCAATATCACAGAACACACAGTCTGTGCCCCATGTGTGATGTCATATGTTGGGGCAGAGCTGTTCAGCAGAACACCCTGATGACACAGACTCACTGCACCTTACCTGTCTGCTTCACGCAGGTGACATGTCCATTCTCACCTTTGTCCAGGAGCAACCTCCTCTCCGACACTCTGTGACAATCTCATTGTAAAAGCTGCCATACCACCTCAAAGTTGATCAGTTAACTAATTTATTGACTGATTGGATTACTGCAGACTTCAGATCTCAATTACTTAGCTGGAGTGTTCCCTATTCCCTCTCCAAACGACAGACACTAACTGCTGTAAGAGCATTCAATGAGCATTTGACACATTCCCCCCACCCCAATTCCTGCCTCTTTGACTACTTCCTGTACATTTTATCGCAATAGCACCACACCACAGAGTATCAGAGTAACATGCACAATCCCACGGGTACACGGACACAGACAGACGGACACACACACACTGATATTTTGCACTACACTTCCATGAATTAAGAACTAGAATAATGTGTCTCCACTGGTCAGGCAGAGCACTGGAGAGCAACACACGTTTCATTAGTGATCCTCACCGGCCAATAAACACATTTCACCTCCTGGGGAGAAGAATGGAATAGACCTAGAAGTGAGCAAGTGACCACCCCACACACACATGCACACACACACACACACGCACGCACGCACACGCACACGCACACACACACACACGCACACACACACACGCACACACACACACACACACTCCCTCGTTCCCTCTCTCTACCTCTTATCCCTGTTACTCTTCCCTGCTTAAAGTGGCTGAGAAGTCAGCCGACAGCGACAGCATCAAACATCTAACCAGTGAGATGGATCAGAACATCCAGTTTGTTCTTTCTTTTCCTTTTTTTACTTCCAAAGTGCTTTGTGAGAAATTCCTCGTAAATATATAAATAAATGGTACATCCAATAAAGCTGGATTAATCAGGGTGCCATGCCGCTGAATCCTGGCTGCTTCTTTCACAGTAACAGTGTGTTTTGGCCCCTGGAACCCCACAGGGATAATGGCTCCAGCAGCGCTGTATGTGGTATTCTGTCCGCAGGGTTTTTATTGTTTCACTACCTTACCTGACACCATTTTATTTTTATTTGTGGAGGCAAAATGGATCTGGGCTTTGCTCCAGCTTCCCCCTCCATCAGCCACTCACTGCTTCCACCAAATGGCAAAGTCCATTCCCTAATGCTGTGTCCTGTGCTTTTCTTGTACAAAATAAAACCATCCATTTGGTGCAAAATCCTGAATGAACAGAGCTATTGACCTACAAGTACCAGCTTTCACAGATGTCTGTAAATAGATGGGTTTTTTTTTCTTAAGAGAGGCAAGTTGTCTGGTATTGTGATGCACAATAAGAGAACAAAATGTCTCCGGAAATGCTGAGACTAACAAAACATGACAAGTAACAAATCACAGTCAAAAAAGAGAAGACATTATTATGACATCACAGTCTAAAAGATAAGGCATTATTATGACATAATTAAAATGACTGGTTCGTGTGGCTCTGCAGTGGGAATATTAGATGTGTATTGGAACTTCTTTCTTGTTTTGTGAATTGGGGCACACTACTATACACCCTTTTTACAAAGAAAAAGCATTTATTCAAAGAAATGGCCTCATCAAGTGTGAGGAACACCAATACAAGAGAGGACAATTGACTTTAGCCAGATATTGGTCCCAGAATTCAGATAAAATGTAAATATTAAACACTTGCATTGCAATATCTATTACATATGTTGATTCTGGATTTTCACAGTAGATGCCTACTGTTTTAAACTATTCAGTTAAAACATTCAATCAGTATGGATATTATAACATTTGCACATCATGTCACTGCACAATAATTGCAAAAGTACACTGAACTGAACATCCCTGATTTGGATAAATTCACACCCCTTATGTTAGAGTGCCTAGGTAATTTGAAAATGCTTTTGTGAACAAATCATAACTGGATTATAAACTCAACATCCACGTTATTTATAAATAATTCAAAATGATTCATACCTTACATGGTATCACACAATGGTCTCCACAAAGACCTCCCTGAGACAGAGAACAGCAGACGACACAGCCATGCGATGCAATAACATATAAATAACACAAATAATGCCTGTACAAACATTCCTCTTAGTAATGCTGCTCTTCGCAGCTCCACCCAATAACTGAGAATGTCAAAGATGTTATACACAACACAATTCACAACAAACCACTCCTTTCAACACAAACAGCTCAAACAAGACAGCTGGAATATCATTTTTGCATACATTAGAATATTATTATTATCATTAAATAACACACTTTTTTACAAGACAGTCACTGTAACTCCTCCTACAATCATGGCTGCCTAGATGAGTCTTGCATTAGCAGCATAAGGCAGCCAGCAGTGCCTTCCTTTGTCACTTTGATCTCCTGCTTTCCCTCCCTCCCCTGTTTATTTCCCATCAACCCCTTCTTCAACATGTTAACTTTTGTGCTACAGATCACGTAAAAAGACACAAATGCACACATTGTACTGTGACAAGTCAACAAGAACACTATGCATCATTAAAAAAGCATGATGTATTTGTCAATTTCACTAGTAAGATGCTGTTTTACTGGACTGCAGGCACAGGCAAAGAAGCCAGGTTGCCAGAGCCTTGTTAAAGATGCTTTCTGGCTGTGGGATTTTACACAGGATAATCTCATCTACTTCCACTGCATCTACAGGGTCTGCAGGTCAATCACCTCTCGCTCCTGGGGTCTGCGCAGGTCTCACGGCAGCAGAAAAGCCTCCAGCCTGCCTCAGGTATACCTGACCTACAGCTAAAGCTGGCTAGCACCAGCTAAAGCTGTTCCTGCAACTTTGTTATTTACAGCTTTGTAGTCTTGCTTTGCAGGTTTCTCTGGATAAGAGCACCTGCAACGTGACAAATAAAGATTATACCACTGACCATGTGGGTCAGGGGAAACTCAGAACAGGAAGCAGAAAGGGTGAGAGGAAGGAAGAAGGGAGAGAGAGAGAGAGAGAGGGGGAGAGAGAGGGAGAGGAAGCTAGACCAGGATGGCTGAAAGGACAGGAAGAAACTTTGCAGTGTATCTGACATCAGTTCAAAGTTTTTTCTCCAGTAGGGACCAGCAGGACTCACGGCTGATTCTTCAGACTGTAAAAGAAACAGAGACAGGCACACACAGTCAGAATACCAGAATATGGTCAATGCCTATTCAGCCTATACACACCTTTACACCTGAATAACAATGCCCAATGCACCTTTACACCTGAATAATGATGCCCAATCCATGCCTTGAAACAAGACAATAAAATCGAACATATAAAATACTAACACATCACACCTCTCCTTATCTCCTTCCAGTGGTTACCAGACCTGGCCTGAATAAAATACAAATCTCTGGTCCCAGCCTTTGGGAAGCAAGAGGAACTGCACCCTCTTACCCTCAGTCTGTTTTCACACCTGCACCCTGCCATCTCTCTCTGAAAGGGTCTACACACTCAGCCACATCTGATCTGTACTCTGATCCCCAGGGGTGGAATGAGCTCCTCACAGCAGTCAGAAATACCAAATCACTGACCATCTTCTGCTGCAGAATGTAAATTTAAACCAAATTTTGGTTCGACTAACACCAAAGACTGAACATTCATGCTATATGTTCGAACGTGATCTTCCACCTGCTATAGCAGTTAAATGAATATGACATGCTGTGTAATGAGTAATGAGTGCTGGATTATGACACTTATGATTTAGTATCGCCTCTGCTCTTACCTAACCCTCTTATATGCGCTTTCATAAGTCGATCTGGATAAGACCATCGGCAAAATGACTACATGTAAACATGATGTATGTACGCTTCTTTCTCCTCTCTCTCCCTCTCCCTCCCTCTCTCTCTCCCTCTCTCTCTCTAGTCTGCAGTTTCTTTCTTCTGGCATGTGCAGATATGGCTGTTATCTAGATAAGACAGTGGCACCGGGTTACTCCAGTGGCGCCAATATGGGGTCAAAGGTTAATGGACCGAGCCTGGGGGAGTGTCTGAAGAACGGCCGGCTCTGCTGTGGCCTTGCAGTTTAATGCAGTGAATCAGAGGCAGAGACGGCCTCAGACCGACAGGAGCTCCATCAGGTTTCCCACCAACTGCACCCTGCCCCGCCCTGTCCTGAGCACCTGAGTGAGAGGCACAGCCGCCTGAAGCTCAGTCAGGTTATACTAACCTTAGCGGCTGGTGTCACGTGTGTGTAAAGACCATCGCAACACAAAAGCCTGTCAGTCCACATCCCACCGCTGCCAGCTCTTCCTCAGGCTCGGCAGACCCCAGAAGATACTTCTCAAAGTCTTTGCTTCACTCTCTTCTCAACAATCCTCATGATGATCTGGCAGAATCTTAGTAACAGATAGAGTGTAACTGGATGCATGTCACAGTGTTTTTCATTGCCATGTTGACTAGCACACACAGCCCAATTTTTTCTCAAATGATTGTATTTAGTAAACATCCTCACCCCTGCATAAATGCACATGAACATACTCTGGTGTAAACGCACACTACAGCTCAATAGCGCAAACATCCTCATGGCTGAATAAATGCATAGGACTCGTGATCATAAACTTCTTCATGTCTGGTGCCCCTTATGACATGATGTCAAACTGCATTTGTGGCTGTTAGAGTCCAGCCCTGCAGGGAGCCACTGTTCTCTTCAGTTATTAATGACGGGATGCAGGAAGCCTCTCGTTTCCTCTAAGTCACGCGAGCGGGAAAGGACAGGTGAGGACAGGAAGGAAGACGGCTTGTGCCTGGTCCCAGCATCACCTGCTGCGCTGGTTAGACAGTTTCAGAGTGTCTCCCTTGCCGTGCCACAACTCCCACTCGAACACCCCCCACCACCACCACCACCACCACCACCACCACCTTCCACATGAAACTGCCCCTCCCCAGACCTCACTAGCAAACAGGTGTGAGCATCTCTGATCAGATCAGAGGTCACAGCGTGTGTGTGTGTGTGGGGGGGGGGGGGTGACTGAAAAGGCATGATTAGTGGGTGTTGGTATGGACCAATCAGGGTGGATTCTCTGGGTCGGTATGGACCAACCAGGATCCAGCAATTCATGCAACTATGTAGCGTAAGTAATGTAAAGAGGCACTGTAGCTGAATTATTCAACGTCCAATCAGACGGTCTCTCACTGCCTCTGCATCATCAGCGATTTCACTGTTTGTTCTGCAGGACCACAGGAGGAAGATATCTGCTGTGGCTGGGACCAATGGGGGGGCCATGAACAGGTATGGAAGTAGACAGGCATGGAGGTGGACAGGTAAGTCGATATCTCCAAGGTGATTGATGATTTAAAACTGTGAACACTAGAATGAGGTCCTGATTAGTTTACTCAATGTGTGAGACAACAAACTGGAGCAAGAATATGATGTTATTCTGGCTGAGTTCCTATCAGCCTGGTTCTACCTGCGTGAAGGATACACCTGTCCAAAGCTGAGTCAGGACACCCTCCCCATTCTGCCTCTGTTTCCGCCCATATGATGTCATCACATTACACTAGAGGTTGACAACTGGCATTCAGTAAATATTTGACACATTTAGCATGTGTGAAAAATGCTAAAACAAATAAATGGTAAAATAAATATGTTATTTAATATATACTTTCTATTGTGCATTCAGCACTCTTTAGAAAATTATTAAGGGGAAACTGACTACAGTATTAGGCTTGGGGGATTTGAGTGTTCACTTTCACATTGTGCTGTACCTTTAAATGAAGCTCATTTTAACATGAACTACATATAAATTATTTGGCTTAATTTACACCGGAACGATCGGTCCTGGAGAAGCGTGAGACCGTCTCCCTGGAGATGACGCAGTAGTGGGGCGCTCTGTTCCCTCTTCCTGTTCCGTGTTCACGCTGCCCGACATACTGCCAATATGCAATCTGTATGCGCCGGCCGGGGCCATCGCTGCGTCTCTGGAGTGTAATTCAGCCCGTGAATTCCGGCAATGTTAACGATCACTCATGAGTAAGAGTAAGAGGCTGTCAGCGATACCCCACAGAGCCTTCCACACATACGCATAACTGAAGCTCCTGCAGATTCCTAAAACTGAGAGCAGCGCATGTGCCCTTTTAAATGTCCGGGTTTTCCTGGCAGCAAACGGCTCAGTCTATCCTGAGCGCCATTCAGCCCCATAACGTCATTCTCCTGTCAAACCTGCAGCAGGAGAGGAGGAGGAGGGCGACACACGTGGCTGCAAGTTAAATATAACTCCCAGCCGCCTCCAACAACAGAGAGGCTTTCGTGAGGCTGTTAAAAACATTTTAGAGTAATTGCTGGGGGAAAGTGACGTCAGCAATCTTAGCTTTGAGCTACAGCAGCGTCCGTGATGGGTTTATAAACCTGCATCATTTATAGAGCTCTCTCACCAACGGGGGTCAGACACTAATGCTCCCGTCTCCAAGGTAACCTCTGTCACACGGTGAGGGTTTTGTCTTTGCTTTCTTTTCAACACTTCAAAGGAAATGGTCTGACTGCATGAAACGATCGGGGTAACAGCTTTGTGCTTTCATTGCTGTAGGCAGGTGTACACCTCCATGAAGATGGGGTCATTTTGCAGTGTGGTTTTATGACACTATGGAGTGCAGCCAAAACAGGGAGCACTGCCACCTGGAAGTACAAAACAGAAATGACATCACCATTTTAACATGAAGCAACATGTATGATGGAGGAAGCTTGGGAGGTTCTGTTCACAACATACAGGCAAATGAAAGCTCTAAAAGGGTTAACCCTAACCCTAACGTAGAATTAATGTCATGTCAGCTATTTATAAAAACCTGTCTTCTCCTGTATAGGTAGTCAGCAGAGCCCTAACCCGGGCAGATCTAGCTTATTCTGTGCTCTGTCTGAATGCCTCCTTCAGCAGGAAACCAGGGGTCATTACCCACAATCCACCTCTCGTGTTGCAAGCAGACAGGTGGCAGGTGTCGCATTTAGACTCAACTGAAGACTGAACCCACAATCAACCAGCATCACTCTGTCCACCAGGCCACTGAGCCAGTTATATTTCTGCACAAGATAACAGACTGCACAAAGCTCATAGCCTCAGGGACTCAGCTGTGCGCTACCGTTCTGTCTAAAAGACACAGCCGCTGCAGAGTAAAGCGAGCTAGCGCTCACGTACCGCAGGGCAGGTCAAGGCTACACTACGCCAAACGCAGCGGGAGTTTCTGCATGGCCTCTGCTCCACAGCAACGGCGGCACACCTGACTCCCACGGTGACAGCCCAACGGTAACGCAGTGGAATCTGGCATTGCTGCCCGTTACAGGAGACGTTACACAGTGTGTCAGGGTTAAACATTCTGCCGTTCTCGCTGTGCTAGGAGAGGAATACTCACAGTGCCCTTTTAGTATGGCTGCTACACTGAAGCCAGTCTAAAGAGTCTGTTATATACCCAGTAACCCTGTGGCCTTGAGCCCGGGCTGAGCTCTGTAGCTGGGAGGCGAGCCGGAGCCGCAGAGGCAGGACACACTGGCTTTGGGTGTGTAGGCAGGGGCTGCTCATCTCACTGCTCTCAGGCACCTGCCAGCTGACAGGGCAAAACCCAAGCCCTTCATACACTTCACACTGCATTTAAACAGCAAGTACCTTGTAGCCACCATGTACACAGAGGACACGGAATCAGTGGTGTGGGGAGCGGGGCGGGGTTTGGTGTGGGGGCGGGGCGGGGTTTGGTGTGGGGAGCGGGGTTTGGTGTGGGGAGCAGGGTTTGGTGTGGGGGTGGGGTGGGGTTTGGTGTGGGGGCGGGGCGGGGTTTGGTGTGGGGGCGGGGTTTGGTGTGGGGAGCAGGGTTTGGCATGGGGGCGGGGTGGGGTTTGGTGTGGGGGGCGGGGCAGGGCGGGGTTTGGTGTGGGGGTGGGCGGGGCTTGGCGTGGGGAGCAGGGTTTGGCGTATGGGCAGGGCGGGGTTTGGTGTGGGGGGCGGGGCAGGGTGGGGTTTGGTGTGGGGGGCGGGGCACTCACTTGTTCTGGTGTTTGGAGCCCTGCAGATGGGCGTGGTACTGCGCCACAGAGTTCAGCGTCACGTGACACACTTCACAGGTGTGGCTGCACTTCAGGCCTGGGAGAGAACACACACACACACACACACACACACGCACACACACGCACGCACACGCACGCACACGCACGCACACGCACGCACACACATGCACACACACACGCGCATGCACACAAACACGCGTGTGCACACACACACACACACATGCACGCACACAAAGATATTTATTGTTAAAAGAATACACACACATGCACATACACAGCTCTATCCAGCCCAAAGACAGGATGCAGTGAAATGTGTCTGTCTGAATGCACGGGGCTGTAAACACATGCAGTCAGCGAGGCGTGAGAGGAAAGGAAGGTCTCGCTGCCTCTACTCTTCATTCCAATCCATTGAGCAGTAAGTGCATTTCGCTTTATCGATTGGAGCCTTTCAGACGATGCAGTGGCCTGAGAATCCCCTTTAAAGAAGAGCTGGAACCTGATCTCTCTCCTGATCTCTCTCCTGATCTCTCTCCTGTTCTCTCCTTATGTGAGCCCCACCCTCACTCACACACACAAGACCAGAGTTTCCACTGCAAAAATAAAAGCTGCTGGGGGCTGGTTTACAGACAGTTTGCACTTCTCAGGCTGTGAACTAAAAAAGCCAGCCTAGTTCCAGCTCTACAGTGGGAAAGGGGTATAATGAGCCAGCCTGGTTCCAGCCCTACAGTGGGAAAGGGGTATAATGATGTAATGCCCTCATTTACATTTGCGCCCCTCCCATACCCGTCAGCGCCTCCGTACCCTTCGCCTCGGCGACGCCCGGTGACTGGCCCAGCTGCTCCAGCAGCCTGGCGCGGCCGGCGTTCTTCCTGTGCTTCTTGCCGCTGTAGTGCTGCTGGGCCATGCCGGGGTTGTTGAACCACGCGCTGCACAGCTGGCAGTAACGCTCCGAGTCCTGCTGTTGCCGTGGCGAAGCCCCCGGGGAGGTGTCCGTCAGCAGCTGGACCGGGCGGGGCGGGACCTCTGTGGAGGGGCAGAGAGCTGCATGCTCAGGTTTGTCTGCATGGACACATCATGCAGCATCACACTGACACAGCACAGGACCGCAGTCCTCCCCCCTCCAGGACAGGGGAGAAGGTGCTCAGGTCTCACCTGGCCCTGTGCAGGTGATGCCCGCCGACTCCCCCAGCAGCAGCCTCAGTCTCTTGGCGTGGATCTTGCCCTGGTAGTGCGACTGAGCCACCACGGCCGAGGTGAAGGACATGTTACACAGCGTGCAGCACCTGTCCCGATCCACACCCCCTTCCACACCACCCTGCAGGAACAGCACACACACGCGTTACACCCCACCCTGCAGGAACAGCACACACACGTTACACCCCACCCTGCAGAACAGCACACACACGCGTTACACCCCACCCTGCAGGAACAGCACACACACGTGTTACACACCACCCTGCAGAACAGCACACACGTGTTACACACCACCCTGCAGGAACAGCACACACACGCGTTACAGTGTGTAGATAGCTACACAATGGCTTGATTTCAGATCACTTTCAGTCACTCATTTTTGAGATGTCGCACTCTTGTTGGGGAAGTGCCAAAGCCACACGCTTTAAGCTGCAGCTCCTGGTGGTCAAAATCCCAACACAAGATGTTCTCTCGTGCTTATTTATGGTTATGAAACAGGCTACCAGAAAATCAGGTAATTTACTAAATCTAAATCTGCTCTGCCACAAAAAGAATTAAAATATGTATGTCACATTTTTATAACACTTGTACACTACATGTACTTAAATTGGTTGGTCAAGATGTTGAGATCCTGAGGTTGAATGCCTACGCGAACACCTGTGCTAACTGGAGCAGAAATGTCTATAACGTGCAGCACCCCTGCATGAAAGATGAGCTTCCTCCTCCTTCCTCATGAGCCTGGGAACACAGACTCACAGATGGCATTCCCTTTTTAAAGCTTTGACTCAGCCCCTCCCCTCATAGCATGAATTAGGGATGATATTCCCTGCTCTACACACACACACACACACACACACACACACAGACACGCATACACACACACACACACACACACACACACACACACACACGCATACACACACACAGAAACGCATACACACACACAGAAACGCATACACACACACATACAAACACACACACACGCATGCATACACACACACACACACACACACAGACACGCATACACACAGTGAATACAGCCTGACATAGTGCACCTGAATAACCATGTCAACATTAAAATTACGCTGAGACACACAAAAAGGACAGAATCATTTTTCCAGAGTGTCACTTCTCCTCTTTTCAGTGTGTAACAGACTGTGCCTCCTCTTTCCAGTGTGTAAGAGACTGCACTCCTCTTTTCAGTGTGTAACAGACTGTGCCTCCTCTTTCCAGTGTGTAAGAGACTGCACTCCTCTTTTCAGTGTGTAAGAAACTGCACTCCTCTTTCCAGTGTGTAAGAGACTGCACTCCTCTTTTCAGTGTGTAAGAGACTGCACTCCTCATTCTGTCTCTTGGGATCTGTATGCATCAGGCCCCACCTCTGTATGAAACTCGTTACATTTTCATACTAATCTCTGCATCAAAGGCCACACATTAATAATAAAGGCAAAATGCATTACATACAACAGTGACATCTTTCAATGCCCAGTTTTCCTGGGTGTCTTTTTCTCTTTGCATGAAAAAATCATTTTTTAACACTTTCAATGCAATTCAAATTCATCCATAACATTAAAATAGGTATTCATGCCATTATATCATTTACAACTTTAAAATGTGTATTTGTAACATTTTAACATTTATAATACTAAAATATGTTTTCATACATTATGATATTTATAACATTACACCATATATAGTATTAAAATAAATGGGTTTTCAGGCCCCAGCTCTTAGATTTGTTGTGGGGTAAAAGGTCAGCATGGTGAGACAGTTTCAGAGAGTCAAAATGACAGTCATCACAGTCCTGTAATGGGAACACATGGCTGGCATTTACAGAAAGCAAAAATGCTCTTTCTCCATTTCATCGGTTCATTTAGGCTTCTCGAACATCAATCAAATGCTTAATCAGAGGGTTTAATGAGTGTCTGGTACTCCAACGCTTCATGACCTACGATAACATATAGCTGGCTGATGGAGAGGATGTGTCACTGATAAACATGGGCTGCTGTATATGACTGTTTGTATCGACAGTAAATGTTGAATATACACCAAGGTATCAGGTGGATAATGACTCAATTATTGATTGACACTGAAACTGGATGTTAATTCCACATAAGGTACACTCACTGACTTGATGCATAAACAACAAAAGTAAACTAGTGTATGCAGACAAGTTGCTTCAATATTTTGCTTTCATTGATGTTTCAGGTTACCCACGTGAGGTGAAGGAAAACTTCACCTCATGTACATGATGGGCAATAACATTTTCGAGAGGCAATCAAAAGTGCATGGTTGCACAGAGTGAAATGGCCTCATAATGAAATCTTGTAGCTCTGGTCTGCAGCAGGTGGACTGCCGGGGTAACAGCAGTCAGAGACGCAGCGCGCTTACGTTTTCAGTGCGGAGCTTCTTCGCCGGGCAGCCTCCGTCAGCGGGATGCAGCATGTAGTACAGCCGAACTTTATTCGCATGTTTCCGGCTCTGTGAGAGCAGAAGGAAGAAGACGCGTTAAACAACGCAATTCCACGGGTCGCTTTAGCCCTAATGAGGGCCAAAGAGCAGCGGCATGTGCGTGACTCACGCTGGAAAAGGAAACTTTTCGTATCACACAGAGCTCCCTGGGGTTTGGGGTAGATTGCACGTATGTTCATGTGTCGTTTACAGCGTTTGTCTGAAGACAGTCTGACATTAATTTATTCATCTGATATTCGCGATATTTGCAGCTGCTGCTGACGCCGACGCGTAACTTCAGCCGGCGGCGTTCAGCAGCCGGGAGGCGACGTCACGGGCGCGTGGATTACTCATCTCCGTTATTGAGAGCGTGACAGCCTTAGTCTCCGGTATTTCCGTGTGAAAACTGGCGTTGGAAAGGTCTGGACAAAAGGGGAGTCGCGCTGGGGGGTCTGTGTGTATATCGTGTTATATGTAGGCTACTCCATTCAGATTCCAAGACTTGAAAGCGGATTCTTGCGGTTAATGATTGTTTCCGGTAAATTCCGTTTTGCAATTTGAATATATTTAATTATGACGAATCCAGCTATTCTGATTCATTGGCTCAATTAAGCACACAAACCGTTAGTCTAACGTTTAACAGAAAGTCGCAACACGTATTGCTGTTAGGAGGGTGAATTAGGGAAAATTTCTGCCTCTATTTTAGCATTTGTGTCTATATATAAGCCCATTTGGATCTCCTGAAAACGCGGACTTAATTACCGCCGTCTGAGCCCCGTGCAGTCTCTCCTGCTTCAGCGATGCGCTAAAAAGCTCCTGCCTTGTTATTTACTGACGGGGCAGCGATGACGGGTTTTGCTGCGTTTTAATGTGCTGTAACTTCAGCGCTGGAAAACGATGCGGGACCGCACACAGGCATTCAACAGTGCTCCCTTCAACGGCCAGACACTGATTACGGCTCTCATTATATTATAGTCACTCTAACGACTTCCTGTCGTGCCACTTATTGTGCCCCACCAGGCTTTCCGTGGCAGAGACACTGCTAAGGACATCATCTACTGTGTTCTGATTAAAGTCCATATAGTACATTAAGAATGTATGCAACTGATGATAAATTATTTAAAACATGCATTTATTTATACTGTAATTAACATGTTCTAGACCTGCTCTTCTCCCTCCCCTAAATGACATTCATTACTGCAGAGACAGAGAAAGTGGTCTTCACACTGAACTCCTCAAGAGGTACGGAGCAAAGAGCGCAGCATCAGTGTTTCAGAGAACGGACCACCTTTGACTCAGCTGAGGAGCACTGCCCTGCTACATGCAGATGGGTATGCCTGCATCCACATCAGGATCACAGAGAATCACAGATGAAAACTAGAGCACAACTTCATCAGAGAGGCAACGGAGACGGAGGGTTCTGCACAGAGCAAGTTTAGCGCACTGTCATTGGCTGGTCTTGAGAGCTTGTGGCTCTGTGAGAGCTTGTGGCTTGTGTAATCAAGCTCTGAGCACCAGTGGAAATTAGATACCATTTCTGGGGAATTTACCTGTGACAAACCTGTATAAAGGGAAACACCTGTGCTGAATGTCTTGCCTGCGCTGCATTTTTGAATGTCACACAGTAGTGTTTTGAGGGGTGGGGCCTCGTGATGTGGAGTCTGCTTCCTCCCCTCTGGGCCCTCACACCCTCATCCTTCCAAATTTTCACCTGAGGTTACCTGAGTGCACTCCACACACTACAGCCGACTGCACACTCAGAGTGACACACTGGAGCTGATTACTAACTCTGGGTTATGAGGTATATGCGCACAGGATGACAGCGTGGTAAAGCGGCTCTCATCAGCACCGGCAGGCAGGGCACCCAAAGCGGTTGCCATGGAAACCGACCCGTGCCCTCGTTTCACAGCCCGTGCACCTGCCATGCTGAAGGGGTGTGGCCACCCTGTCACAGACACAGACGGGGAGCAGGACAGAGACACTGCATACTCAGCTAAACGCGCCGGGTTTCACAAAGCCTGAGCCACACAGAGCGTGTGCCCTCTGGTGTTTACTGCTGAGATACAGGATGCTGAGAGCTGCCCTGGAGGGGGCACTTCCCCCCCAACCCCATCCCAGCTGTCCAGCCTTATACAAAACCCAGGCTCTTCTGGCACAAATACTAAACACTAGCATTAGTAAATATTACACCATTTATTTGTTCATTTAGTAAGCTACTACACCAGTTTGCTAGTCCAACACACGCAAGCCAGCAGTTTTCTCATGTTTAATGCCACTGCTTTGCTCAGCAGCTCAGAGTAATTCGTTGAGACTGAGCTTCCCTCTGCAACAGCCGCTGTTCTGTTCCTTTACTTGTACTCTCCCACAGGAGGCGCCAATGAGTCACTGCAGGATATTAAGAGGAAATAAATGTCTTTATTCCATTACGTC